>WBMW01004029.1:89073-202532 GCA_013396635.1 Penelope pileata
CAAACAACCACCTTAATCCAAGTCAATGGTAAAATTTAATGCAATCTAATGTGAGAAAACATAATCAGAGTCCTACGTTTATATAATAAACAGAAGACTTTATAGGCAAACATATTTGCATTTCTGTTGATATTCAGGCAAAACTCCTTGCAGCTTCAGGTGTCAATTCTACCACCTCTGTGGTATTGCTGTAGGCTTGAAATGGCCAAGAGAAAAGGGTTCCTTCCCTAATCTACTGGGATGAGTTCAAGTCCATTTTATAACCTCTGACGTATTCGTGTTACTCTCCTGCTGCTGCTAATGTTTAACTTGAGCTCTGGGCAATAAGTAGCGAAGAGATGAGGGTTTTGCTGCTTCATAAGGTATCCCATTCTAGCAGGGGAGGAAAGTATTTCTGGTGGGAAAAGTCAGAGAAGAAAGTAAACTTGATTGTGCTATGGTTTTTTCTTAACTACTATTAATCCAAGGCTATTTAGTTGTCACCAAAATCTGTATTCTTCTAAATGAAAGTTGCTGCTGTTAAAATCGCGTTCGGTAATACCTGCATGTGGTTAGAGACAGCTGAAAAACATTTCAAAGTTGCTTGTTTTACAGAGTTCAAATGAACTGATTCTTAAAAGAACAATCCAGATTGGCTTGGCAAAGGGAAAGGTTGGAACAGGAAGATTCAAAATTTGTTATTGCTTTACTTGAACCTAATTTTGAGTGGAGCAAAATGTTGCTCCAAAGTCACGATTCAGTAAGTGCTCTTTATTTTGAGCTTCTTTCTTTCTTAAATCAAAACCCATTATTCATTTGAAATGCATTGATTGGTTTTATGAAATGTTGGATTTAAGTGTTGGGTTGTTCTGAGAGCACTGTGTCACTGCCAGAGGTAGAGTTGTGTGGAGAACAGGGTTTATCTATCCCATACGCGGTCTTTTGCCAAGCAGTCCTTGAGAGACCTCCTTCTGTCTCATCCTACAGCAACCACTTGTGAGCATTTATGAAGTGAACCAGTTCAGAATGTACACTTTCCCATTAAAAATATACTTTCCTCACTTTTAGTGAATTGTACAAATGAGATACCACTATTCTTTCCCAGGAAGAGAACAAAACAGAGAAATAATGAAACGGACTGGAGAACTTGATTCTCAAAATGCACATGTGATTGCCAGAGTTTGAAATATAATCGACAGAGCAATTATACTTTCATTTCCTTAAACCATTCTTCCATGCCATTTCAAATCTAGAGTTGACAGGTTAGGGAAAATAACTGTGTGAGCCTGTGTGCTGCAGTTGGATGTCTGGCACAGCCCTCCACTAAGAAGTCACTTTGTGGGAGGTTTTCTTCTCCACTGCATAATGTGAATGAGAGCTTTGACTCCCTGTTGGTTTATGGTGGTGAGCCACTTATTTTTTCAGGCAGTTGCTTGTCAGCTGAAGATCTACAACATAAGCTCTACAAATAGCAGACTAAAATGTTTAGGTAAGAGATGTTTCTTCTTCCAGCGGTTAATCGTGTCAAACATGAGACGTTCTTTAAGCAATGCCTAAATAATAAATGCATCTTTTAAGCTTAAAGCTAGATTTCTATTACTCATTTTAAGTCAATTTACATTGCTGCAAAATGCTTCTTTTGCATTAATATCTAGAAAATAATGAAGTCTGAAGTTTGAATCTCGCAAGCTCATTTTACATAAATTTTCATATGCACACGTGCTGACTGAAGGCAGTGGGTCGCACGCACACAAATGAATCTGGGTCAGACTATTAAATTAATGAAATCAAATTCCACTCTCCAGTGGAGCTGAACATACATCTGAAACACGTGAAGGACATAAAATCCAATTAGTACTATCCGACCAGTACAGGTGAGTAGTGCCACATATTCCTTTCTATAACAGAAATTGTGGAATTCTTTCCTTTGTGGTAGTTTTTTTTTTCTCACTTAGAGAGGAAGGCTGGTCTTCAGCCTTCCACTCTGCACACAGAGGCTGGTGTTGTTATAGCGAATTTCTAAGCAAGGAAGTGGGCTTCTTGCAAACAGGGCTGAGGTGGGCCAGTATTGTTATAAGAAAATTATAGGCAGTGCTATACTGAAATTATGGGAGACGTAGAACAAGCTTTCTCGTATAACTTGGATGACTTCAGCAGTGCTGCAACTACAACAAGAAGATACTGGCATGCAGTACAGCAACTGTTGTTTCTATTTAAACTGAGCCGAATCCTGCTGAGCTAGACACAACACCAGTGAAATGCAGATGTTTGATTTGCTCATCAAAAATGTTTGTCTTCTAAGTTTAGAAACAAAATTTGCTTTCTTTTGTTTTTGTCCACCTCGACAGATGCTGCTTATAGAAAATATATTCAGTGTAAAATTAAATGAAGCAGCAACTAAAAGCAATCTTTTTACTTATTTATTCACTTACATATGTGATCTTGGTATACTTTTACATTTATTTTCTGGATGCATACACATGTATTCATACTTATGTTGTGGTTATACTGGCAGTCAACAAGGACTGCAGGATTGTAGTTTTCCCCACTAACATTAATTATCTAACTAACAGACAATATGTTTTACTGAAGCGATGAAAGTTTTGGTGGTGATCAACCAACCACAGCTGCCATCAGGCAAAAACAAACCCAAAATTTGTTCATGTCAGTAGGTTTTGATTTACAGCATACAGAGTAAAGTGGTGTACTTCACTAACAATCGTCCTGCTTCTTGTCCTTTAGGTACTGATGTCTGATATCCATGTTAATAACAGCTCCCAAGGTTTGCAGGTACTTTTTTCAAATTTTCATCTATTACATCAAATCAGTTGTCATACGGGGTTTTTTCAGCTATACGTAGGAAAAAAAAATCCAACAAATACAATAGTGCAATACACTAGTTATATTCAGACTAAATAGACAGTGTCTTTAAATGGGTGTAATTTGCACTATCTGAGGCAGGAATGAGCAAGCTAGCAAGAAGTGAACGTGTGAACAGATTGAAGTGCCTTCCCCAGGGCACTAAACCCCTTTATTCCTTCTCAGCTTCCCAGGCTCTGGCACTTCCCCAGTTCAGGACAGCAAAAGCTGTTAGGTAGGTCAGGTAAGACTTCCACCAAGGGCTCCAGAGTTTGGAGATAATGCTTTCTTCTCTCCCACACTCCTTCTACAGTGGACGTGAGGGCTGAGCATGCCTCTGGTGGAAACGCAGATGTGTCCTTGGAAGCTGTTGGCTGAGCTGTTGTCGGTTGGATTGTCTGGAGTTTTTTTTTTTTTTTTACCCTGATCACTGCTTTTGTTCAGCTCAGAAGATTAACAGTGTGCTGGAAGGCATTTAGCGTACATCTAAGTCTCTAAAAAGTCAAATGGAACTTACATATGCCCACAATGAAGTGTGTGGTTTCTAAATACAGAGGGAATGTCTTATACATCAGAGGCCTGTGGTACCACTTTGTGCAGTGTATTTTAAGAGTCGGTGTGCCTGCTGGATATTACATTCCCCAGAGTCTTTCTGCAAGAACAGCAGGAGAATTTTATTATGAAATAAGAACTAGGTGGCTCATTACCTTTGTAGTGCATCATTTCCCATAGGACCATCTAATTGTTTCCTGAATCATTTCAGTAGTTTTGCTCCAACACCCTTGTCTGGGAAGAGGCTGTCTCTCCAGATTGATGATTAACTGCATGAATAGATTGACCTTTTTTTTTGTATTTCCATCCATATTGATTTTTTTAATAAGCAGCTTATTTCTGACTGTACTATTTAAGCGATACATAATGAACTTAGTTCTCATTACCTTTATCCATTTTTACAGCTGCTAGGCTTTCTGTAACTGCTTGTACTTGGAGGGTTTCTCTTTTAAAAACTGTGACCAGGGTGCTTTTGTGCTGGGCTATGAGGAGGAACTTTTCTGGGGTCTGTGGAACTACACAGGCATGGCACCTGACCAGGTTTACTCAACATCTCATGCACAGGATCTTAACTGGAAGAGCTTGCCAGAGACCTGAGGACAAAGAAAAGCAGAAATATTTGCTCCTGCACAGATAGGTGGAGGAGATGCCCGTGACTCAGGTGGTAAGAAGACAACCAGGCAGCAATGACACAGTTTCCAGAACAATATCTGTTTACAGCTTCAAAAAGATGGAAGCAAAAGGAAAGTTAGAAGTGGAGGTGAGCAGGGACTCATGTCCTAATCGTTTGGAGAATATTGTATTGTGTGATACTTTCCCAGGTCCAGGGGCCACTGTGTGCTGCTCAGACTCTGCTGTTAGAGCAGCTTAAGTGTTGCTCCAAGTGATGCACATCCACATCACAGACCCTGCGGGGCTGTGGGGACAAAGTTTGGTTACCAGGTTTTCACATAAATGCCAGGGATGTCTCTGTCTCAGCCATGTATTTGTGTCAGCCACAGAGATGATGAAGGGGGCCTACAGGAAAGCTGGGGAGGGGCTTTTTACAAGGATAGATAATGACAGGACAAGGGGTAATGGTTATAAACTGGAAGAGGGTAGATTTAGACTAGATATAAGGAAGAAATTCTTCCCTGTGAGGGTGGTGAGACACTGGAACAGGTTACCCAGAGAAGTTGTGGATGCCCCCTCCCTGGAAGTATTCAAGGCCAGGCTGGATGGGGCTTTGGGCAACCTGGTCTGGTGGGAGGTGTCCTTGCCCATGGCAGGGGGGCTGGAACAAGATGATCTCTAAGGTCCCTTCCAACCTGAACCATTCTATGATTCTATGACTTTGGTATAGATAATGTATCGAATGCATGTCGCTAACGGTCTTCCTATGCTCGTTCTTTCTATGGATGGATTTATCTTTTAAGTTCTCTCTTTTTTTTTTTCCCTAGCCTGTAATCTAAAGCAGTCCCAGTTCAGGGAGAACTTGTCCCAGTATTTCTGTAAAAACTGTTTGAAAATATGTGATTCTGAGATGACATCATGCTGGCAAAATAAGTCGCTTGGATTGAAAGATTTTCTCCCTGAAATCCTTTCATATGAGGAATATAGTGACATTTATTCTCTATCCATGACAGATTGAATAGGGTAGCACCGGTGGAAGGCTACCTCTAGGGGCAGTCCAAGGAATCAGCTGTGTAAAATTGCCTATAACTGGATGGCTTCTCTCAGTGGGTGTCCAGTCAGTCATGGGTTGCCTAGCTCATATGGACTCAGATGTCTGTAGCCCAGCCTAATACAAGCAGGATCTTTTATTAATAGCATACGAATGGTCATGTATATACATGTTCTAGGTAATCTTTTCCTAGATATATACACATATATATCTAAGAAATACTTTGTTACAAAGGAGAAGGTTCTGTTTGGTCCTGCTCTGGCTAGATGAACCTGTGGTAGAGGCAGCTTGAGCCTGTAAACCACCACATGCTTGCCCAATAAAATGTCCGGAGGTGTTTCCTGTGTTCTCTGGACTGCAGCTGTGCTGTGAGGGCAGGTGAGAAGGCAGAGTGTTAAGGTTGGCAAGTTGAAGAGCATTCTGACACTAAATGTGATGAGAAGCATTCCCAGCTCTTTGTTAATTGTTTGAGTGGTTTTGAGCTCACTGCTTCCAGCTTTTGAAGCAAGCCTGCCTTGAGAGGGGTGGCTTGGAAAAGCTGTGTCCTCTACTCCCATGAATATGCCTCTACCCCATATTGCCCCCAGGGACAGAATTTTGGCCACAAGCCTTCAAAGCTAGTTGTTTAGTTGTGTCCAAGAAATCCTAAGCAGCAAACTAAGAAAAGTGCAGGAAGTATGATTTTTGTACAGGTAGCTCACTCCTGTCCCTGTCAAATATTTTTTAAAGTCAGTCTGATATATGGCTTATGAGCAATGGCTAGGAACAGGCAAGTAAAATTCTCTTTATGGAGGTAAGTTCTGCTATCTCTATGACTGAACATATTTCAGATAGTTTTAATTCATTTTAAAATAACACTACAGAGGTTTTTTTGCAGCCTTTACCTGTCCAATCTATGATTTCCTTTCTGCTTTATCTTGTCTTCTATGGGCTGTAGAGGTACAACTGGAGAAAGGATCCTAAAAGCTTATCTCTTCTGTCTGTTACCTGTGAAAAGTCTCAACCTCGGAAGCACTAAGGTATATGCTTGATTTTATACACTCCATTTGTTCCATTGACTTCACTGGGAGCACTCATCTATTTTCAGTTGAGCGTGCACCTTACTAAATCAGGGCCCGTGTGCATAAATGAAGTCTATGTGTAAGTGTCTGCATATTCAGGGCCCTAACGGAAGCCACAGTAAAATACAGAGTTGCATTTTACATTCATTAACTGAGGAAAAATCTCCTTGAAGTTGACAGGCATTTTGCCGAGTAAGGCCAAGAGGCATCTGGCCCATCCAGCTAGCAGCCCCAGCTGTGGCTCTCGACGTGCAGGAGTTAAAACAAAGCACCGATGCATGAGGCTGCACGGGAGGGAAGGGACCCTGATCAGCAGTTTGCTATAGCTGTGAGAAAAAATTCTAAACCGAGACTGGCACAAAATATTCAATTTATTCAGCAGGATACAAGAAAGCAATTGAATCCATGGGTTAGTATGAGCTTCTGAGAGAGATACAGAGCCTGATGCTTCGCTGTAAGCAGGGGGTGTCTTGCACAACTGTTAACATGCACAACTGTTAACATACACAACATATTAACATACACAAGTTTAAAAGCAAACCAAACAAAAAAACAAGAAAAACTCAAGTATATAAAGCAATGTGGGACAATATAAATCCACACCTACCAGGACTATAATCTAATTGTTTGAATTACTAACAGACACTGAAGGAATTAAGAGTTCCAGATGTGATTTTCATACCTCTCTACAGATTTCCCTTAACAGGAAAAAGTTAGCAAAGATGCCTCTATCAATTCTTCAAACCCCGTTCTTCTGCATGTACCAAAAGGGACAGCTTTTTTTTTTTTTCTTTGAAAAGAAGAGTGCTAGATGGGAGAAGGCAGGTGAGGGCTGATGTTTAAGGTGGCTGGATGCAGAAGCACTTAAGTTGATTTCATAAAAAGAAGAGCCCAAATGACTTAGGTCAGTAGGTGCCACCTCCTTTTGCCTGATGGCTAACCCACACCACCAGGTTACGGGATGCTGCCCAAATGAAGGAGAAGTTCTTTGATTTAGGGATCAAAATTAACTGGAGATGCTGTATGTGCTTTTGAAATATTCCAACATATATATTTTTGTTAAAGCTGTCTTGTGAGAAAAACCTGCCTTTGGGTTAGCTGTCTTTTTCCAAGACAGAAGTTGCTTGAATGAGTCCTAAGGAGATGGTGGTATATTCCACCAGGTAAGCACTCAAAATTGAATTCCTCTAATTTGATTTGGTCTCTACTCAGCCTACTGACTTTTGAGAATTGATCCTGAGGTTTCAGTTTCTCTTCAGGTTTGGCAGAGTGGTAGGTACTGTGTGTCTAACTCAGTAGTGCAGTTTACATCAGACAGCAAGAAACCAAAAAGTTAGTGCAACATTGAGCCTAAGGATCCCTTCTGGACCTGGCCCCACTTCACAAAGATGCATGAATAGATTTTCCTCAGGAAAATGAGTGACTTTTTTTGTATCTCGTGATGTGGGAGGAGTTGGGAGGGTGCAGAGAAAGGCAGTGGGCGTCATGTATGATGATGTTCTTTCAGACAAGGTTTGGTGGCTACAGGAAGATCTAGTGTGGCAGGATTCAGGATGAGCAAATGCCAATCTGGCAATGAGTATTTTTAAGTCTAGAGTCCTTTTTAATTGTTTATTTTTTGTTTTCTCACCTAAATTGTCATTGTAGGCGTAGAGTTGCCGTATTACTAAGCATATCCTGTTCTGAGCAGAGTGGCAGCTCTGATATTATGGACAAACATGCAAATTTTCTCTGACTCCAGGAGAGGTTTGTATAAGAATACCTAGACAATATGTAATAGGAGTTGTTGGGGTGTTTGCTATTGCTAGAAATGGTGTGTAAAGGAACAACCTATCTGCAGAGTGACGTGTGGCTGTGCCATGCATCCTGTTACCAATTCACAAGCAAGGTGATTTTGGTAAAATAGAAATTAACCAAACAGATAGAAAAGTCAAAGAAGTTTTGTGACAACAAAACCATTCGCTGGGAAGTGCTACTGTATCATGTAGCTACAGAAGATTGCTGTGAGTCCTTTAAAAATATATTCAATTGTGAGGAGATTTAAAAAAAAAAAAAAAAAAAAAGTAAAGAACTGAACAATGCCATGTTTGAGATTGATGGCACAGTACGTGCCCTGTGACTGCAGAGTCATACTGGTAAGGGAGAAAATAATGGGGTGGTTATTGTGTGTGTAGAATTAGGATAGCAAAGCTGATTTCTAGTAAGAATGATGCTGTGTGAGTCACAACAACGAAAAAAGCAACATTCGAGGACTGGTGAGATGGATGAGTCACAGAGAAGCTGTTCATATCCAAAGTCCTGAAAAACTTAATGGAAATGCTGGAGAAGTCTAAGATGTTGGTTGTTGGTAAGAGGCAGGCTACTGCAATAACCTGTATGTCCTAACTTAAAAAGAGATGATAGTCTAGAACAGAAAAAGTCTAGCCCTTCTGACTCTCAGCTAAACTACTGTCTGTCCTCTGGTCTGAGAAATGGATTTCTCAGTTTGACTTGAGGCTGTAAAGCCTGTTGGCTTTGCTGGGAGTGGAAACCTCAAAGCGTCTCAGTGCTTTGCCTCCTACACCCTGTGCAGAAGAGAGGATGCGTTTCAGCCAGGAAAAGCTCTGGGTGCTCAGAGAGGGAGGCAGCAGCTCGTCCTGCTGATGTCTGCTATCACGGCCTTCAGTGAGGATGTTGGGAGGCAGAGGGACAGAGCCTGTGCTGCAGCCAAGGAGCAAAAGCACTGCCTGCAGCAGGAGGCATAAAAGCATTTGGGAAAGATATATTGGGAAGAATGTAAGGGAAGGAGATTATTGCTGGGAGTTAAGCAAACCTGGAGATGGAGATGCAGAGGAGAGGCAATAGGAAAAAAGTCTCCTCCAGGGCAAGAAGCGTGCAACATAGAATTAAAGAATTGGAAGTATTGACTTAAAGCTTTGTCTTTTTATTTTTTCCCTCATTGTAACTATATTTCTTGTCCTGCCTGCTCTAAATATTTGTGGTTGGCACCAGTAAAAGGCCAAAAGTTGCAGTCCAGGTTTCTTCACCTCTCATGGGTACTTACTGCATGGTTATTACTAAAAATAATTGCAAAATTGAACAAATAGTGATTGATGGTAACCACAGTGAAAACGAACAAGAGCACAGGTTCAGAAACTGAGCTGAGGTCACGAAACAAGAAGTTCCTGCACTTTGGCTTGTTTTACATGAGGATCTTCTGTGCAGCCCCAGTCTTTTGCAAGCAATATGAGTAACTAGTGAAGAACCAGCTTTCTCTCTAGACATTTCTGCAACTTTCCCTGGAGACAAGCATACTCCTGAAAAGATTTGAATTACAAAAAGAGGTAAATTAGATGAAATTTATCTTCAATACCCTTTTCTGCAGGTTCAAAAATGCGTGTCTGATTCACACAGAATGAGACCTGAGCTGTTAATGACTTTATTCAATTCAGTTGAATAATTTCTACTCATTTAGTTCTTCAGTGTCTTGCTTAATTTGTTTTGTGAATTTTTCTATCCCTTTTTGTTTGTTTGTTTGTTTGAAAGACACAGTTTTTAATTTCAGTTTTTCAAATGCCTCAGCAGCAGCTTCTGTTATCCTTGACATTTCTGGGTCAGCGTAATGTGAACTGCTGCAGTGGGAAACATAATCCTCTAATCTGGCTAGCTCAGACACATTGTTCGTATGGAGACATTTTCCAATTCAGTGTCTTTATTAACAGCTCTGAGCACTCTGTTCACTTTGGCATCTGCACTGGGAACACTCTTAAGAGTGGGAACTGTAGTCCAACAGTTTATGCCTATGACTTATTCCATTAACTGGATTGACAGTGCTGGTTCGTGTGACTGTGGAACACGGAGCTCTGCCTTTTGCCTCAGAAAGCTATGAGATATGTGCACACGTATGTATGCATATATCTATGGACTCAGTATGCCAATTAATAAACCCTTTTACTGAAAAGGCACATCTGAATATCCATCCAAAGGAAAGCATCCTGAGTTTTCTGAAGAATCATGAAAACCATATGCAGTATCCACTTGACAAAGCAAACTATTTTGGCAGTTTCAGGTTTTCAGAAGTGTTCAATTTTCTATGGAAACAGATTGTTCCATGCTATTTTTTCTGGAGTTTGTTTTAGGAAATTGAACATTTGTGAGTATTCTTAGTATTTAATTACCTTAATTTTCATCTATTACCTCTCCTCAAAGCTTGTGCTGAGTTGCTCTCTCTGGGTATCCTAAGCGTGACCCCAAGGTGATGATTGAGTGCTGGTCCAGAACACACACAAACATTTGGCCTGGGAGATCTGTCACAGCTTTTGTGGGATATTTCAGTCCATACTGTGCTTTTTCTGTCACTCCAGAGATGTACACAATTGCCTGCAGGAGGCATTTTTAGGAATGATGTCAGTTAATGAAGAATTTGCTAGTGGCCACTGCTGAAGTCAGGAAACTGATGTGGATAAATTTGCAGTATAACCCCCCACCATGGCACAGGGGGCTGGAACGTAGATGATGTTTAAGGTCCCTTCCAACCCAAGCCTTTCTATGGTTCTGTGGTTAGTGATCTGCCTCTTAGGTTTTCCTTTGAATAATAAAAAGGAGCCATAGCAAAGAGTGAATATATACTATATAGAAGCACTCTCATAGATTTAAACAGAATCTGGATGTGCAGCTGCTTTTAGTAAAGCCAAAACAAGCTGCTGCTTGTGTATGTATAAAATCCCAGGAGGGGGTGGAGCATCATCAGTAATATGATTTAATTTAGAAGGGCACGCAGTTGAACCAGAGGTTAATGGCAAATACCATCATGATCTTTAGACAAGAGATTGAATCATCACTATAGGGAATACAATACTGTATTTCCATGAAACTAAGATGGATCTTAATGTGGATATTGTATGCTAGAAGCATGACAGATAAAGACCTCTATCTTAGCACCAGTAGGTGCAAAACTTTATTTCCTCTCTCCTTCCCCTTGAAAAAGCTGAAGAGAAAAAGGTTTTTTGCATAGTTTCCCAAAATGAAACCAAGGATGGAAACATTGCTCAAGCTGTGAAACAAGAAGGAATGCCCTTGGAGCTAATGATGTTTCCTATTAACAAATGCTCTGAGACCTAAAAAATGAAGGGCAAATATTATTTGTATTTATCTGTATGTGCTAGATTAAACACATGCTCAAAGTTTTTTTTTTCTTTTTTTCTTTTTCTTTTTTTGAGAAATCCTCATTAATGGCTGCGGTTCATTGTAAAAAAATAATATAAGCTGCTTGGGAAAAATATTAGTTTGTAACATGCAATTGTTTTGAAGAATGGCAAAAGAGTTTTTGGATAATTAGGCACGTTTATTAGGAAGGCTTCCGATATTATAACACCATGCTCTTGGAGAAATAAGTAGTGCTTATTTTGTTCTTTGCAGTTCATGGTTTCATGACACTGGCATTTTGGATTTGGCAGTGTATGGAAAGCTGTGATGCTACCATTGTCAAGTGAAAATCCTTGTGTTGACAGGCTGTTGAATCACAGAGCTGTCTGCTGTGCGTGTTGCAACATAACATGCTAAAAAGCTGCAAGAAGGCACATTTTGAACGTCTCAGAAACACAGTGTTTCCACTCTACTCTTATTTGGTGCTCTTATTCCCTAGTAACGTAGACATACATCTTGTATCCATGATTTGGATGCAAATTACTCCTTGTTGCTACCGTACCTCTTGAACCTTCCCTCTTCAGCTCAAGTTTTCCTTGCTGTTCTTCCCAGTTTATGCACCTGTGTTTCTTTCTGTACCTTTGTGCTATTCTTTCCATACGCTCGAGACTGGAAATGCTGACCTTGCACATTTGTATTTGTTACCATCTCCATCAGCTTCTCCACTTAAAATGTATTTGAAAGTTGTAAATCAATGTTTTTAATAGAAATTGTTTGAAAAACTCTGTCTGCAAGAACTAGAACTATGTGACTACAGATGTTCAGTTTTCTATCATTGCATCTTCAGTTCACTAATATTTCTAAAGGTAATCTCGTACAATGTGACAAACTAAAAGTTACTGAACACATTTAGCAAAGTCTGTTTGTATGTCTTTCAGATGTTTCCCTTTGCAGCAAATCCTTAACATAGCTGCAGTGTGATATTCAGTGAGCCTGACTACTCTCACCTGCCCGTTGTATTCATCGCTTCTGTTCTCACTGACCCCTTCTAAGGAGCCATTGAGCCCAGTACAATAATTTGCTGCAAATAGCCTTTATTCACATGAGGGACTGTTCACGAGAATTATGAGTTGATATAGTGATAGCTCTTAGAGGATCAGATCTAATAAAAGTTCACCTGATACAGTTTCTTATGTAAATGAGATTTCCAGACCATTTCTCTCTTCTGGTTTCACTGTTACCAATGCTGCTACCGTACTCCACAGAAATTAATTATTCTTCTATTTCTTTACTTTGAGTGAAATGTTTGCGGAACCTAATTGATATTGAAATGTCTCTTCTTGCAGAGCAGAAAGAACTGTGCAAGAGTAATTTAGTCTATTGAGTTATTCACAGCCATTGTATTTGCCTGTGCTCCACTGTATTTTTCTGAAGATGCTGGAAATGATTTTCACTGATGGAACCGATTGGAAACAATGAGTCAATCACATGAGACAGTGGATTCAGAAAGCTCAATGCAAATTGTTGTAGAAAGTTTTAAGTGTCTTTGTACATACAGTGTCAGTGCTTTTTTCTTCCTCGAGGTTACTTGAAAGCAAATATTTGGAGACTACTGCACATTCCTTGTTATTGAAAGCCAGTGAAGAAAGAAAACAAAAGTATCTGCAGTAAAAGAGAAACAGTGGGAAAGACTAGAAGTGAAGAGAGTTGCAGCCAGTCCTGTGGATTTCAGTTAAGTTGGTCTTGGTTTTTGTTTATTCCTGTCAGATGGGTACTTTGAGTCTCTTCATAGCAGACACTGATAAACTATTTACATGGGAGGGGAAACCACAGTGTGGCCAGTTCCTTCCTTTTCCATCCTGAAAGTCCACAAAAGCAAATGTTTTGTGCCAATCAGCAAAAACTTCTGTAATATGTTTAAAATGCACGTGTATAAATGGCTGGCCAGCCTATTCTACGGAGGCTTTAATTTTGGCTAACGCTAATGTACACTGCCAGATTTGGTCCCATCGGTCTCATACTGAGCTCTGCTTCTGACAGTGGCAGTGTCCTGAGGCCGTGCCCGTATTTTCATCCGAATTCCCTCTTCTGAATGAACCAAAGCCTCCCATTTGTTTTGGCCAGAGTTTGTCAGTGTGGGCTCAGTCCACGAGCAAATCTTAGATAGTTCCCTTCATTCAGGCCATAAAATCTGAATAAAATTCAAGTATTATCTTTTCTTGCTTTAGTATAGCACAAATGGCTTTGAAAATACAGTAGCTGTTAATTTTGCATGTCAGTTGATCGTACCTCAGTCTTTATTTTAATGCTGACCTTTGTAAAGTTAATGGAGTGCATTCCCCCATCTTGGTTTGACAGCATACGAAGAGAGACCATTAAACATAAACTGTGGTTCTAGAGTAGAATTCCTCAATAACAGAAAGGTTTTTACTTTGGTGAAGAGACTGTCTTTAAGGAAGGAGATTAAGGAGGAAATTTAGGCATGAGAGAAACGCATTTCTGTTCATTTTCCCCATTGTCTACCACAGCAGTCTTTGTGGTTGTGACTACTGTGCTACATTCACGTGCAGGGTATTTTGTGGTGTGAAATCGTTATTTCCTTCTGATTATCATTTTTCTTCTTTCTAGCATTGGTAACTTAATCATAATCTAAACTGATGACAATCAAAGTACAGAATACGGGAAAAGCTTAAAGTACACAGCCCCTCTGCCAATTGTCCAACAAATGAGATCCTGCGCTCTTCACTCTTTATTTTTCAGCCAAAGGCTGTGAGATCAGCAAGAGGCACAGTATGAGTCTACTCTTGTGTCAATTACTGTTGTGAAAATGGAAAACAGAGCGGCTGCAGCCCGTGAGTACCCTTGAAATGGTCAAGAACTGCAAACGTATTAACCATTCTGCTCAGCACAGCTGGTTTAAGTATGCGCACCATCTCCAGAAAACTGCTCTGCGGAGCTTAGCAATTTTCTTCCCACTGCGAGGGGATGTTATACAGGGTTGTTTATTATAAACTTTAATGGAATTGAAAGCCAAAGTATATAGGCACCTTGCATCAGAGATGGCCTTCTGATGAAAGAGCACAGTGTGCCTTGCTCTTGAGAATCTTGAATATAGACTCCTGTGCTCAGGGAAGAATGTAACAAGGCTGAACCACGAGAAATACCACAGCTCTCCACTTAGATTAAAAAAAAAAACAAACCAAACCCCCAAAACCAAAACCCAATAAAAAGCAGGCAATTTGTCACTGTTCTGACTTCAGATCTACTGCCGTTCCTTTAGGGTAGCAGGTTGTGTGTGAACAACTGAAATTCTCTTGCCATTAAACAATGTTTCTCAGCTCGTGTTTTAAAAATGACGCCAGTATCAACAAAGATGTGAGGCACAGTCTGCAAGTCTGTAATCTTACTGTGCTGCATGGCTGTGCAACTGTGGTTGAAGTTCCTTCTTCCTCTCCTCTTGATTAACAAAGACTGCAAGCGCAGCATGAAAAGCTTATCAAGCTTGTAAGCAACCATGTTGTTGTATGCAATCCAGTCTATCTTTTCTACTCACGTGAAATTGGGTAGGTTGGGTGTGAGACTCTGAAATGCTGTCTCAGCGATTTTCCTGGTTTAGATGCTGGAATTGAGTCAGCTGAATTAACACCTGTGCCTGAATGCTGATTTTATTGAAGGAATAGTTTCCCAAATATCACCAAAAAAGCAGTTCTGATGATGTTTCTAGCTTTATGAAAAGGAGGAGGGTAGATAGATTCTGTTCTCAAAAACCTTCAGCACAGATTGAAACCCCACCTTGAAGTTCAATTTAAGTACACGGGCACTTCCCTAATCTTAGATGCTTAAATTCTAAAATCATAGATCCATTAAAGACAATTTTAGAATTACCCTTGCTGCAGCCACGATTTTCTCATCTTTCAAAAGCTTAGCCATCTTTGTCCTCAACTTGATTCTTTCTTTCAAAGCTTTTTCTATCTGTCGTACAAGATGAAAAGCCGCGAAAAGAAAATGTGCGAGGAGAGGGCACAATAGATAAAGCATAGTTACACAGCAGCTGAATTTGAAAGACGTGCTCAGTCCTTTAATGTCTCCTTTCAGCCTTGTAAAAGACTATCCTCCACAATAATCTCTTAAGTGCTTTATCTAATGCTGGCTCCCGGTGCTGGTTGGTACAAACAGTGCGAACATCTTGGCTAAACCCATGGCTGGCAAGCTCTGTGCTGTTCACAGAGCAGTGCTGGTGGGTCCCTGCCACAAAAGGGCTGATTCTAACACGAAATATTGAACCACTCCACAAAGTTCCTATTCTTAAATTAAAAAAAATAAGCTTTGAACTAAACCCAAGTGGCGTGCAGAGTTTTTGCTGAATACATCTCCTGCGTACACGTGTCAAGCCCTGGAGCACTGCGTAAATGCAATTAGAAAATTGTATTACAGCATTTTGGCTGCGAAGAACTGATTTTAAGCATCCAGTTTCTGATCAGAAAGACAAAGTTCTTGTGAGGACTGCTTTTATGACAAGGAGATCTTATAAGTGAGAAGTTCCCTCTAATAGGGCATATTTAGTTGTGCTGTTTTAGAGGTCATTGTGAAAGAACCACCATCAGTTGAAGGGATTGTAAAAAGCTTAACTTTATCAACCTGCAGTTGCAATACCTGAGATGCGCTGATAAACTGCCAGCAAATTTTGTAGTAATCAATAGTTTGTGCTAAATTCCTCTTTATCATAAAGTTAGTCCCCATTTTCTGTTTGTACCAGGGAATGAAGTTCCCTGTCAACTTTGGCCCATCATGGACTGAAAAAAGGTAAAGACACGCTTTGGACTAGGGATTTTATTATGACAGTAAGGGCTTTGAAAATTTTAAAACAAAACCAATTCCCACGGACCTGTCCCATTCTTTCTTCTTAATTATTTCACGTTGGTGGTACTTATTGCTCTTTGAAAGTAACTTATGAAAGCCAAACTTTATCAGAAATTCTGCTCTAAATAGAGACATGGGGGACACTTACTGAATAGAAAAATACTTTTTTTGTGCAGGCAGATTTCAGTGTAGCTGGTTTCACTGCACGATGCTAAGGTGAGCAGAGGTAAATGCGATTTTTGGAAACGAGTTCCAGACGCAGACTGGAACTGATCCACTGCTCAGCAGAACTTGGGTTTGGGGTTTGTAACACCCAGCAGTGACTTGTACCTCAGTGGAGACACATGCTGTTCAGAGAACTGAGATTTTTATTCCTTTTTAGTTGCCTACATCTTGTATCTGTGCACCTTAAAAGCATCTGTGTGGCTTTAAAATAGTCCTAACTCGGTTAATTATAACAACGGTGAAATTGAACTCTATGAAACAGAACAGGCAGATCAAACAGCTCAGTGGCACAGTGTTATATTGTTGGAGCACTTCATTCTTTTATAATATTGTATGCTTTCCTTGCTTTCCTTTGTAGTGGACACGTGTCTCTTTTGCTTTAGCCTGTAATATATCTTTTGATGCTTGATGTTCCAAGGAAGTCCTTGTGCTGTAGATACTTGAGATCAAAGCCAGGACCTATCAAACTTACTAATGAAAACACCTTAAAGCCAGTTTATTACATAACTATACTTCAAAAAGAGGAAAAAGTTACTCAGCTAACAACAGTTCTTATGCAGCATATAATGGAAGATGGTTGATATGTCTACAGCACAAATTAATTCACTTTATGAAGTGGACTGAGTTAAGAGACATAAAAAGAATTGCATTGTGTTATTGCTGTGAATATCAAACAGCCATTTCAGGTAGTTTGCATTTGTAATTCTCCTCAGAATATTAGATGTAGGAAATGTTCCTGTTGCTCAATTACATTTAACTGGGCAAATGAATTCAGGCAAAATGCCTCATTCAGTTCTCAAGTTAACTTTTCACGGTGTGTGGCACTGCTAGTAAATCCAGACTACTTGGTTTAACACACAAACAAGAGCTGTAATGCTATTGTTCCAAGGTGTACTATAACTAAGGTGTAGTTTATTAGTGTTTGCCTAACTGTAAGTATATATAGCTCAGATTAACAGCAAACAAAGCAACACTGCCAGCACCACAAGATCCTAAACCCTTGCCTGATCAGGGATCCTGATTGTGATGCTGTCAGATGTTTGGTACATAGTGGTCCCAGGGATTCCAGTGGGCTGTGCTCTGTTCTTCTCTGGTTGCCCTAAGGGTCGCAGGGTAGGCATTAGCTGTTAGCTCTGGGTATGACACAGCAAACCAGAAAGTGAACTGAAACGGCCACTTATTTTCTTCCCTGGAGCTGCATGGCTCTGTGCAGGAGGAGACTGGAGGCTATGGCAGGAGGGGACAGCACATGGAGTCCCTTTTATTTCACTGTGCACACACCATATGTCTATTGAACGTGGGGAAATAAGAGAGCTCCTAGCACATGCCTCTTCCTGGGTGATCACAAAGCACCACTCTGAATTCAGTCCAGAGAAAGTGCTTCTCGTGTCAGATAAGGAAGTGTGATCATCCCATCAAAAATGAGAGATTATTATTAATCGGTATTAAAAAGGTTGATGCAATGGAGTACGATATCCTGCCAGCTGTGGCTTAGAAATCTCCCTTCTTTATTTGCATTGTGAAGTAGGAAAACCCATAATCGGTGCAGGGCATGGAAGCGATGGAGAAGGAAGTAATTTAAAGTGTTTTTTCATTTCCCAAATGCAAAGGCCCTGAGGGATCAGTTCAGCTCTTCGTTCAATTAAGAGCTGACATCTGACAGGCTGTGCCCGGAAAATACAAGCAACAAAAGTCTGGGCTGTGGCGATAGAACACAAAATATATTTTTCTTATGCTTTGATCTTTAGCACATAGGAGTTTACTAAGGCAGGGATGTTTCTCCCATGCCTGGTAGGAGACAAGTTCCGTGGCACATCACGAGTCTGCTCCTGCACCTCTGGGTGTGCACAGCCAACAGCTGCTGCACCTTTTGGTCGCTGCGCTTCGTGGGTCTTCCAATCTTCTCTATCTGGGAGATTTTAGTAATTCTGGACCTTAACTGTGCTCTGCAATCAAGTTAAAATAGCCTTCTGGAATGGCAGACAGTGTGAAGTGCTGATATAGAAGCTGTTTTCTACACAAGAACTCATAACGGCACCGCTGAAATTACCTGCTGTGCATTTTCATGTGCGCTGAACAAATATTCCAAAGGGAAAGGGCATGTGTTATTGCAGTCCTGGGACAACGAACAGAGTTATAAGATAGATTTTACCTGGTATTTATTCAGCTTTTCTGAATGAAGCGTACCGTCGCTCTGCACCGCTGCATTATGCACAGCCCTGATATCCCAGAGTCTGTCAGAATAAACCTCAGTGTATGACTATGGGCTCCAGAGAAGGTCAAAATATAATGGCACGGGTTGACCCCACCTATGAAAATGTGCCCCAAAAATAAGCTTTAGGATTCCTAAACAGTTTTGAGGCAACTTGGTAGGTTTCTTGTTCACTCCCAGGCCTTAAGAGTGATGTGTTTTTACTCCACCTCTATAGCTTCTAACACACCGATAGCAACCGAGATGTGTGTGGATGCCAGGTGAATGGTGGTCAGCTGAGCTCAGCAGCCTCCGTCTGGGTGCTCTGTGTGGAAGAGCACTTGCAAACAGGGCCACTGTGCTCCCCAGCCCTGCAGGGCTCACCTGTGTGAAGTGGTGATGAAGCAAGGGCCCTACTGCTCCAGAAACTGGCAGTGCTTTTTATGGAGTTAGGTGTCTGCAGTTAATTAAGAGGACAACAGCTTTGTGGCAAAATCCCAGGGCAGGCAGGGCAATGGAGGAAAAAAGGCAGGCTTGGAAGGTGATCTTGCAAATGGACTTGGCGTGTGCAAATGCCATTAATTGTTGAAGTACATAAAGGGTCGTTCCAAGGTAATATCCTTTTGCAGGTCATCCCAGAAGCTGGGTTCACATGAAGTTGTACACCTATGAATTTCAAGCTTGCTTAGCAAAACCTTTGTACAGAGATCCCAGAAAGCAAGTAGCTTTGCCTCACTGAAAAAAGATAAAAAGAAAAAAACACTGCAGATGACTGTTCCCCTCTCCTAATAAACTGAGCATCATGTTACTGCTTAGAACTATCAAAACTTGTTTGATTTTACTATTGTAACAGAACACAGTGCTACAAATTTGGATAAATTCTTAATGTTCTTCTGTGTAATCCATGACATTTATTACAGGTCAAATGTCTGAGCTGTATGTGAGAAGACATTTATTTTTTCAGCTTTTAAAAAGAGAACATATTTCACTGAAATGTTAAAAGAGAAGCAGGAGCTCGTTAGATGCATCTGCTGCATCACCTAAGCGTGAACTCAACCAAAGGAAGCCAGGGAGATGCAATGCTGCTGACATGATGCACAGCAATATTGTAAGTCAGAAATTAAGTCCATGTGCACCACTTGTTTTCAAGCTTGGTGTCACACCAACCAAGCAAAAAACTGTATATATATGTTAAGTATGTATGCGTACACATACATACACACATGTAGCTATAAAACTTGAAGATGTTTATTTTGAGCAAAAAGTTTTCCTTAGTGAATTACTAGTGTCATCAGTTGTCTTTCATTTTAGTATCCAGCATTTCTTAATTCCACTAAAATCTGAGCTTCTGATATAGGTTACTTCGATGAAGAAGTGAACTTGTGATTCCAATGGATTTCTTGTGGAGAAGGACATGCGGTCAAATGAATAATGGAGGGGAATTTTTAAAAATTGCAAACTGACCTTTGAAATGTCAGAATTTGGATGTTTCCTGTAATCAACGTTCTGTGATAAATGAGAGCAGTAAATGTAAAGATCTTCAGTTCAAAAGTGTGTGTAATCGAAACCCAATGAGAGATCGATGCCCTTTCGGTGACCTTTTCTGAAAAGGTCAAATGACAGCATTTATGGGAAGCTTTCCTTGTGCTTGGAGGACGATAACAAATGGATTTATTGCATTTTGGTGTCCCAGCCGTGGAGAAAAGCTCAGCCTATATGTGTGTGTATGTAAGTATGTTCCTATAAAATTCTTGTTTGGTTTTCTCATGGAAGTTCAAGTGGAGATCTGAGAGCCCAGCTAAACTCTTCTCTCCTTTTGCATCATTGATTGTTAATGATTTAACATGGAAATATAATTACAATGCCCTTAATAAACAGGTTTGATGACTACAGAGACAAGCAACCTGCTCACACAATTTACTGTACCAGTTCTGTACTCGTAGGAGCGATAACGGCAAGGAAAGACTTGGCCATGTAAAACAGCAGATACGACTGGGCGTAGGAATAAATCTGTAGGAAGGCAAACAGCTTTTACTATAGCATCCTAAAGTGCTGAACTGCTTTTTAAATTGCTTGAAAGGCTGAGAAAGTAGCAATATGTCTTAGGTGACACATTTCATATAGACGCGAGTAAAAAATGCCAAATCACACTGATAAAAACCGTACGTGCTCTGATTTCAAAGCGGCCGGTTCTATTTATACTGCTTTACAGTAAGCAGCATTAATTATTTCTGGAACTGTCCTCAACTTAAATGTGTCAGTCACTTTATAGCATTCTCTTGCAATCTTGAACTACACGTTGTCATGCACTGTGTGTATTTGCATTGCCAGATGGTTTGGCGTTGCAGACAAGTGGGAGATGGAGTCTGATTCTTCCCCCATGGCTGACTGCTGCATTTTATACCAAACACAGTGAGTAGCAACAGGCTGGGAACGTCCCCTCTCATGATTATTACATCTTGTGATTAAACAACAGGGCACACTAAGACAGCTTTGTTACAATCTTCTTTGGAGAGGCAGCTAAATATCTGAGCTCAGGCAGGATACACAGCATTGTCAGATCATTGTCTTTCAAAGTGGTGTGGAAAGAATTGCTTCCTTTCTTACAGGTTTTAGTCTTAACCATGCCATGAGCTTTCAGTGAATGACTCCTCTATCAATACTGTAGATGAGAATAGTAAATGGGAGCAATAGAAATCAGTGAATGCAGCCATTTACTTGCTTATTTTTGTGCTTTGTGTAAATTTTCAGCACTGTGCACAATGCACCTTTGTTATAACGAGGAGACCTGGCGTTTTAATTCACTGCACAGAGCAAACCTCTGTAAACCTTTCTGTTTGTCAAAAAATAACAAATGCCAGAACTTTGCGTGCTCCAACTTGTTTAACCACAAAGGTATAAGTGCATTAAGACCTTAAATCTATCAGAGTGTTAAGGACCTTGATATGAGCACAGAATTTAGTAATAACAGCAGTTATACAGAGGATGGCATATTGTTTGGACACGAAATCCCTGGACTTGTTGTCAAGTAAGCAGTGAATATCCAGAAGAAAAATTGCTTTGTTCATGTGAGCTAATGTTTTGTCTGCAATTTTGCACTTGTCTTTACAAATCTCAGCTTGCTTCTAAATATCACAGAGCCAATCAGGCATGTGGAGATGCAGTTACTGAACTTTGCTTCATAATTCAGTTGGTAAATGTACATCACATCTCCAGACAGTGAGACCAGACCTTAGCTTTAAAACACCTGTCACGGTAAGATATTTGTCTTTCTAACATAACACAGAATTTCCAGCTGTCAGTGGGGGAGAATAATTCCAAGACTTTTTCTGGCTGGTACGTCTTAGTGATCAATCAGCATGTTGTATACTGGAGGAGATGCCCCATCAGGGATGTGCTTCTTGGATGAAGTGGAAAAGTGGGATTCTAGGCACTGATGCTATGAAACCTATTTGAAGGGCCTCAGGAAGCTGCCTCAGCTGATACATGAGAAAACCTGATCTAACTTATTGAAATATTGATTTTTTTTTTTTATCTCTTGTCCTCCTGTACTCTCTTCAAGCCAGATGAATTCATGAAGTTAAACTTCTTGTGATGCCCCACTCAGAACTGCTGTAATCTGTAGCAATAAGATGCTAAGTTGTTTTTAAAGTGTTTGTTTTTTTCATTTTGTTTGTTTGTTTTTAGAAAGTCTACTTTTTTTTAGAGACTTAGAAAGTCTCTAAGATTTCTCTCATGGAGTTACAGGCTTTAGTGTACTACAAGTGCGTATTTTGTGAGAGTTCATCCAAAGAAACAACTGCCACGCTGCTGATCATCACGGCAAGCACATGTGAAATATCATCACATGCCATTATTTTCATCCCCTGGCTTGTGTGTGTCCTTTCACTCTGCTTATCCAGAGATAACGGTGATGGCAGAAGTTGCTATTTTTCTGGGAGGATGGTAAAGCTCTGTGAACCAGTATAGTCATAACATTTCTGCAGCTTTATCTGATAACGATGCTCCAGTAGGAAAAAATGCTGTGCTAATTCATAAAGGAAGCTTTCTACGATCGTTATATTTTCAATTGTTGAATGAAGTATGGCATTTAGAAATGGCAGTCTGAAAAGAGAGAGCTAGCATCAGTTTTTTCTTTAGATATTTCCATAAACAGTTTGTCATTATCATTTTCCTTACATGAACAGAGCTCAAAATGCTGATGCTACCATCTTTCAGCTGGGTAGAAATTCATGTTCTCACACGACAGTCCCTGATTGAGGGAGTGCAGAGATCCATAGCTGTGTGGTGGCTTGCTGTTTGAAAAAAAATGTGTTCAGGAGACGTCCTGAATTCTTTCAGGGCAATTTCAGAAGTTTGACCCATAGAAAAATTGTGCAAAAGAAAATAGATACTCTGTGGCTCTTCTGTGGTTTTCCCTCTAGGAGCAGCAGACTCAGCTCTGCTGAGAGCTTCCTCCAGTGTTAGGCAATGCAGCTTTCCATGAAGGTGCCCTCTGGCAGTATGGACTTGGTCCTGTAGCATAGCACAAATGCTTCCTGTTAGCGTGGACTGGTTCTAACCTCATCTGAAGTGGGCTAAGAGCCTGACAGAACATAGATTTTTCCATTAGCAGAGAACAGTTGAAAAAACTCTTGTGCAACTTCTTTATAGGTAAGTTAGCACATACAGGAAGCATGATCAATGCAAAGGGAGAACACCCAAACATAGCTGTGTCACAAAAAGCTTTTACAACTCCATAGCCGTCTATTTTCAGTCCAGGCTAGAATAGACATATGTTTTTCCATATTTTCTTTTACATGAGTGTCAGACTTGCTGGCTGCAGGGCTGGGCTTTATTCATGTGAAAGGCAAGAAGAGCTTCTCTGTAAATTGTTAAAGCAAAAGCATGGGGTTTAGGCTTGGCTGCAGGAAGACAGCAACTCAGTGCTAAAAGGTGCAGGAGAGCTCCTCGCTCTATAATCAAAATTTAGCACAGGCAATATACTTCATTGTGCAGGGGAGTGCAGCTGTTATTCTAAGTTAAATCTCCATCCCTGAGGAGTCCAAAAAGGCTGTAAGTGACCTTTCTTCTCTTGCTTTTGGTTATTGAGGGTGAAAAACGAACAAGCAAACAAACCAAGCTGCTGGAAATCATGCTGTCAGCTCTGACGCTGCGTTTGGCTCTTCTACTGGAATCTGACTCAGAAAACACAACTGCAGAGAAGGAGGAAACATTGACAAAGTTGGGAGATACTGTATAGCTTTAGGAAGGAATTCTCAGCATTTTTATCTTGGGTGCAGCGCAACCACGGCCTGCATGGAGTGAGCCCGGAGGTGCTGCTGGGGCCACCAGGAGAGAGCTCCCAGGGGCTGGGAGGCGTGGGCTGCTGCAGCACGGTGGGTGACTACCAGGTGGTGACGGAACGCTGCAGAGCACCGCGTGGGAGATGGGTAGTGGCTTCAAGCACTCACATTTCAGACCTGGCGGCTGAGCATCCAAAGCAGATGTTCAACTGCTCCTGTGATTTGAGACCCGGGTGGTGATAAACAGTGTGACATCAAATGAGCAGCAGCGGATTCAAACCGGCTGCGTGGCAGATAGAATATGTTACCGTGTCTATGTGGGATGAGCAGTTTACTGAAGATTCAGAGCTAGAGTTCTGACATGGAGATATCAATCACATGAGATTTGCATTGAGAGGTGTTTGCTTTCTGCCTACAGATACAAATCTCCTGTGAATAACTTGAGAGATTTGCATGTCAACCTGCTCTGCAACCTAAATGTGAGTTAGGAGCTTTTCCTTTCTGCTTTGTCATGAAAGGGTAGATTTAAAATTACATTTAGCGTGTATTTGTGCATACTATATACAGATATGCTTTGTTTATGGACACAAAAGTGCATTTAAATCTCAGTTTGGGTACCTGGGTAAATAACTGCAGTGCTCTTTGTACAAAACAATGAGAAAAAACGTGGCTCAATCTGCTGTTCCTCTCCACGTTCCATCTATGAGACATATCTTTCCAAGGCCTCAGTTATCCTGCAGGGACTCTAACGTTTTCACTTATCATGCATCATGTTTGTTGGATAGTGAATCTGAACATACATGGAAATTCAACGTTTAGTCTGTCTATATCCCTGTAAAAATCCGCTGTCAGTGTGTGGATAATTTGGTAGGATGAAATCCAGTTCATGACTGTGGTTGTTCAGGGATGCTTCTGCTTAGAGCTGCCCAAGGACTGTTTTTCCATTCTATGTTGTTGTAATCCTTAAAGATCTCTTAGCTCTTTGAACCATTGATTTTATTTATTTATTATTTACTTTTCATATGTTGTAATTAAACTGATTGAAGTAATCAATTGTACTAGGAATTTCCTAAGATCAAGAAATTACTTTCAGGAAAGTTTTTATAAAAAGTCAACCCAGAGCCTGAAACATAATTACACCCCACCTACCCACTGGGGCTTCTGAGTACTGAAATTCCACTGACAGGAACTTCCATTCTTGCCCATCAGAATGCGGTGCACAGAACCAGAACCCACCTGCACAAATCCGATCACTGCAGCAATGCTTGGCCTCATAAACATCACCTCAAAGCGTAATTTTTGTTGACAGTAAATAAGGTCACAGTCAAAGCTGGACGTAATTTAATCAGCTCTAGCTAACTCATTCCACAGAAGGAAGCTGAAGCAGGGATCCACTGAGGCACAACGTGGGTCTCCTGGTTCCATTTACATTGGCAGGAACTTTGCAATCAGTTCTAATGAGATCTGGGTGCAGGGCTGGTATCAGTTTCCTATAGAAATTTTATGAGCAATTACCACTGCTGCCTCGTGGTAAATGCTGAAGACACAGGCATGATATTCTCCCTCTTTTTGAATACAAAAGGCACTTTGCCAGACTGCTTGTTAATTCAGTAGTGTTTACCTTTTATCTCTATTAGGAGGAGGAGGTGATTTTATTTCTTTTTCTACCATGCTGCATATAAATTCTATTATGAAATTCTTCATTTGATAGAAAATGTAGGTCTAAAATCTTCCCTTGCTTCTGTACCAAACCTCTGCACGTCCCTGTATGAAGAAGATGGTGCCCTTAGCAGCAGGAAGCCCTATTTTTTTTTAAGATGCCTTCTCCCTGACAGGCTACGGTCATTGGAAGCGTCCCAGAATTTATTTTTCAAATTAGGTTGCTTTACATCTTTGAATGTACAAAAGTTCTCTTATTTTCATTTTTGTTAGTGCCCATTCCTCTTCCTTCCTCCAAGTCTTTTTAATAATTATTTTTCAAGTATCAGCTGGTTGCTGTGTATACTCTTGAAGCTATCTTACTTATGGTGAGGATTTCTACTATTTAAGCTTACCAGCTCGGGATTGACATTTAGACATACCATAAAATCTGAACATGAATCATGAAATACAAATAATACACAACAACACTTTTCATGAATATTGACCGTTTTTTGTTTCTAGTGCACTACAGGAAAGTAATAGTGGACAATTCCAAGTGAGTTTGAAGGGTAGAAAAAAAAAACACAGAGAAGATAAAACATAATGTGCAAAGGTCAAAGCAGTCTTAATAATATAACTCTTATAAAATTGTTAGAGATTGATTATTTAATTGATTATTTAATGGCCAAACAGAAATATTTTTTTAAATTTTAATATTTAGGTAACATTTAGGTGGATAGACGTACAGTTCATACTTGAAAAAGTTTTAAGAAGTGCTGCAATTACTATTGGAAATAGTATAGGAAATAGAATAATGGACTCATTGCTGAGTTCAACTCACAGGAAAATAATTTCTTCCTTAAACCTTTTTTTTTTTACAGGAAAGGAGATGATGAAAGATAAGAATGTCAGGTGTGAGAGTGAGCAGGGGAAAAAGTGTTTTAGNTCACAAAAAAATTGCAAAAAAACTTCAAGTAAAAAAAAAAAAAAAAAAAATTGGTTTATATTTGTTGAAAATTTGGTAGGATGGATTTTTTGAGTCTTTCTTTTATTTTGGGCTATTTCTGCTTAGAACTGACAAAGTATTATTTTTCCATGCCACATTACTGCAGCTGTAAAAATTCCTGTTAGAAAAATTGATTTTATATTTTATTCTTTTATATTATCTATGTAAAGGATGAAGTATTTGAAGCACAAAGCATTCTTCTTAAGATATTCAGCTGTGGAAAACAGAAGCTGTTATGTTACCAGATTTGCTATAAAGAACAATGACATCAATATTGGGCCAAAGGTAATACAAAAATTATTCACAAAAAGATACGGTAGGTGGATTTGACATAAAACCTGGTAATTGGAATTGTTAGATACTGGCAATTAAAAAGCACTATGAAGAGCAAGGTCTGATTTGAGGAATCCCAGCAAGGCTGGCTGTACAAGAAGAATGCCCTGTAACTGGAAAGAATATTCTTTTATTTGATATACAATCCAGGAGCATACACAGCATAAAGCTTTCTGAAAGCTATGGCAGTTTGAAGCTATGCTGTGCAGAATCTGGATGAGAGAGAAAAATCCATGTACAGACCAGGGATACTAGACTGAAAAGTGTATTTACCTTCTTTTCTTCCACCTAGTTCAACATGACGGATTATGAAAGTTGAAAGTGTAGATTGTGACTTAATATGAAGATTTCTGTACCTTTTCTTGACCTTTGTCTTAGCCCATTTTTCTAACTGTCCTCATTACTCTGCGTTCTCACACACAGGAGTAATGAATGTGCAACTTTCTTGGATCTCTCCTACTTCTGTGCCATCTGCAGAGGTCTTTGAACGGAACCCTAGGACTTAGGTACTCCTAAGTCCTTTTCACATCTTCGTGTGAACATACTTTATCTCTCTTTTGTTGTTGTTCTTCTAATCTGATTTAGGGCTGTGATCACACAGAATCTTTATCTGCTGTTGTGCACATGAGGTGGTGGAAGAATGCGGATTTTCTGCAACCTCCAACTCTAAGCACTCCTATTATCTCTTTAAGTCCCCAGGGACGTCTTAATTTAATTCCCTTTTTATGTATTGTGATCATTATCTCAACTTCATCCCATTAATTACTACTGTACATCTTTATTGCTTTTTAAAGCCTGAAAATGAAACACAGAAAAACACTGTGGATCTGATCGCAAACACGCATGCAATGTAAGAGGAATGATTTTCAGTGGATTTAGAATTAGGTGGTTGTTTTCCCTTTGAAATAATTTTCAACTCAAAAAGAAGTAACTAGGTTTCCTGAAAAAGTTATAACGTTATTTTCTGGATTAGTCCTGATGTCCTTTGTTTCCAGTAAATCCCTGGAGGGTGGATAACTAACAGAGCTTTGGATTAGCTGTCTGAAACTAATGACATTAAATCAATTGCTACAAGAATATATTTAGGCTGAACATTAATAATATGGCAGGCTGGGTGGCACAATGATGGAACACTGGCCTGGGACTTGGGAGGTCTGGACCACGTTCTTGGCTCAGCCAGTAACTTGCTGAGCGACCTCAGGAAAGTCACTTCACCTACTTTTACCTTATTAAAAAGTTCAATGTGGAAAGTGCTTTGAACTCTCCTGGTGTCAAGTGTTACATCACTGCCATCTGTATTATAACCATGCAAGTGAAATCTGTTAAATGTCAAGCAGGATGAAAGTGGGGAGTGCCTGCGGTTAAAGAACCTTTAGAGTCCTGTCAAGTCTCTATTTCTGCAACAATCTTCAAGGAGAAATGGAAGGAATATGAAGATGCACAAAGGTCTGCATCTCACAAGCAGCCCTTTATGCTGCTAAGAGCAGTTTGATATTGATATATTGCACAACTTAAGATAAAACTAGAAGGATGTATCAAGTGAGATGCCCCAGGAATTCATCTGGTTATTGTAGTAGTCAGCATTTTCATTAGAGCACAAAATAAGACATCAGGAGGGAATATAGGCAGTGTCAACAATGGAGGATGCTGGTATGTTGTTTTAGGTAGGAGTTCTATTGAATTGGCACTTATGCCACTTTTGTTTTCTTTTGGATCAGAGTCTTTTGCACATTACTGGTGGCAAAGAGGCAAGATTTGGAGGCTGTAGCATGGGGAGGACTCATCAGAGGGAACTAAGCCAAGTTCCACTTTTGAAACTGGAGGGACTTGGTCTGATCTCACTGGGAAGCCAAGAACAATGGGAATCAAATGGAGCCATTAAAGGTTATTTTTGAGAAAACATAGAGGTTTTCCAGAGCCTGGAGAAGGGCAAACACAATTCTTATCGTTAAAAAGGTAAAATAAATGAAACAAAAGCAACCAAAAATAAGTAACAGAAAAATCAGAGAAAATGAAAGACCAGTGAATCTTCCCAGAAAATAATACTGAAGAAACAATCAAATAAATCATTTGTAAGGCGGAAAAAAACTCAAAAACCCAACCAGCTGAAATAAAGAACTTTTTAGTTTTAAATTGGCTGTTTTGCTACGAAAGAATAAAGTGGCTACAGAAGTAGAAGTCAGTGTTATGTACTTGGACTTAATTTTAAGTGTAACATGACAGCTTCAGAAGTAAACTGGG
Organism: Penelope pileata; assembly: GCA_013396635.1. Lineage (NCBI taxonomy): Eukaryota > Metazoa > Chordata > Aves > Galliformes > Cracidae > Penelope > Penelope pileata. Next base: position 118,094 of record WBMW01004029.1, read on the forward strand.
AAAAATGTGTCAATAATTGAAGTGCCCTAAGGTTGGTACAAGGCTTTGTGGAAAACTGTATTAACAGATGTTGTTAATGATTTACTGCCATACTCTCAAGCAGGTTCACATGTGCTCTGGTTGTAGTAGTACTGAATATTTTTGTCACTAGCTCGGATAATGAAATAAAATGCTGCGCTTATTAAACATGCAGACAGTACCAGCCTAGGCAGCTTCAGGCTTGTTGCAAAAAGTAAGAAAAAATTCTCAAGAACTTGGTAATCTAGAGAAATGGCCTGAAAAATAGAGTGGAACTGCAAAAGGACAAATATGAGGTGCTCAGCTTGTGCAGCTTTGGATCAGGTGGATCTGCAGGAAGATTTGGGGTCTTAGCATCAGAAGACCATCAAGCACCCACTGGATGTACAGAAAGAAACAAGGAGGATAACGAAGGTATCCAGGTGCAATCCTGTGTGCGTTTGCAGCACTACACTTTGTGGAGGACAGCCAGAGGAAGGCAATGAGGATGGCTGTACTAGCGAAGAGTTAATGATCTGGTGTTATTTCATCTAAAGAGAAAAGAAGACAAAGGTGCTACATGATAATTGCCTCCAAAATCATTGGAGACTGTAGCAAAGATAAGGAATGATTTTTTTCCATGTCCAAGCGAATGAGACATGAGATAATGAGCTAAAACCAAAGCAACTGATTAAGGTTAGACACCAAGACAAAATCCCAGAAAGTACGGGCAGCCCAGTGCGAGAACAGATTCTGTGCTCTCCCCAGGCAATCTCTGCAGCTGGAATTTGTTGGGAACGGATTCAACTCATGTCTGAGAGAGTCAGCGCTGCATTGACTCAGCCCTAAAGCAACCGTACTGCCCACGTCTTGCTGCTCTTTGGGGAGGCCAGGTGAGAAGCTGGGGTGCTTACCTGGGATATGGAGGGTGCAGGGCTTTCATTCCAGTCGTGTTTTCTCCTGGAGCATGTTCTATCTTCTGTTGCTACCTCCAGGTAATTTATATGCAGGTAGTCTATGATAGTTTCATTAGAAGGGCAATGTAAATAAAAGTGGTGAGAAAAATATATTAATGTTTGTAAAGTACTTTACGAGCCTCAGATGAAAGGCAGTATATAAGCACAAACATTATTATGGGAAATCAATGAATAAAGTAATAAAATGAATTGAATAAAAAATGAAACAAAACCCCAAAAAGTGCTATACTCGGCACATAAAACCCATAAACTATATATTAAACTTAAATAATAGCCCATTTTAGGAGGTTTTTTTTTTAAACTAATTAAGTCTTTCTCATTTTCCAAAGTTCAAACAATTAATCACAGGCCTATATAATCAAAAGTAGAGTTTATTTCTTATTACCTATTCATATTGCGATCCTAGCATTTGAGATGATTACATACTATATATAAACACATACCTACTCTGCAATCACTGAAAGTGCTGGGAGCAGTCTATAGGTAGCTCAGAGTGAGCACCATATGCTCAGCACAAACCATCCATAGCCTCCCAGAGCACGGTGCATTATAACAGCTGGTCCAATCTGTCCCTGGAATGGATGTGAGTTACTCATTAGCGAGATGAAGAAAACTGATTGCAGGGAACTATTTTCTGTTACATCAAAGGAGGGATAATCTCACCCTCAAGATCTTTTATTTCTTGAAAGAAAACACGTTTTGAAGAAGACTGATTTTAGAGTTGCAACCAATCAATCCTGGATCCCGTGGCGTTATTTTCATCGATTTTACTTAATCATTTAATTTTATGATGGCCCACTCTGCTTTTAGTAAATATATGCGATTTTCCTATTTCTACATGATAAATGCTTCTCTGGTACTAGTCCAGCAATTTTTGGATAGTTTATTTAAAAAAAAAAAAAAAGATGCAGAGGGATTAATTGCAGAATTGTTTGATTTGGGAAATTAATGAATAGTTCAGGAAAGAGGGTCTGAGGGAAAAAGTTGATCATAGCTTAAAACGAGCAAATTCCTTGATCACGAAGAAGGTACTCTGATAGTCAACGTTTGTTTGTTTGCTAATGTTAACAGGTTATGTAAAAATATGTAGTAAGAAATAAAAAGCCCTTAACAGCAAGCTTGTTTCCTTTCATAACCAGGTTATCCAAAGCCATGCTTGTTCTAACACTGGAAGCAGCTCCAGAGGCAGCAGCACCTTGAGAAGGACACCAGGAGGAGGTCATAGAGGTACTTTATGAAGTGCATTAATTAGACATAATAATGTATTCTACATTTACAAGTCCTTTCATCTAAGGTTCCTGGAGTAGTTTATAAATGTTGCTGCACTGCTGCAAGAGAACAGTTATTGTATAGGGAGTATTTCAGTGTTGCTGACTTGCTGCAGTAACTAGGCATCAAAAAGACCAAGTCACCTTAGAAAAGATTTCAACACCTGAATTTAAATGCATTTAATAGCATCTAAATGCTTGTAATTTGTCCCAATTCTCTTTATTTTCTTAAAGACTATACAAACAGAGTCAGATTCTGTTCTCTCATCCCGCTGGGAGCTGTTGCTGGCAGCTTATGTTGATATTTGCCTTTGCAAGTGCTTGCCTCGTAACTGTGATTCTTGATGGGACCAAGAAATGCATAGCTCCATGGATGAATTATGTGCCTGAAGGCAGGTCAAGCATCTTCTGTTCATATTGGTGGCATTTGGACGAGAAGGGCAAGGAAGTTTCCTTAAGGAATAGCCTGTAAGAAAGCACCATGGGAAAGAGGGTGGAATAGGAGATACCCATGAGCTCACTATAGCACAGGACCTCCTAATTGGCCAAGATCCTGTTGTTATAGGTATATCAGTTACTTTGGCTCAATGGAGATGCTCTGAAATGCTTCTGCATTTTGTATATGTCTTTGTGTATGTGCATGTGTTTGCAGGCAAATATGTGTTAACAACTCGAGATGACGCCTGTCTTCAATTTCTCTCAAACAGAAGACTGAAGTCTGCCAAAAGTAACGTCACCCAAATTTTTGCTGTTAAAAGATCAAGGTCAGCCACTGTGAAATATATAGAAAATGAAATGATCAAAAATACCTCAGGAAAAGAAAGAATGAACGTTTTGAAGAAAGGGAGAAAAGCATTGTACGCTGTAATAACTGCATCTTAAATGCAAAACATCATTGTACACAGCTTTATTGTGAAGTGATAAATCAGCACCCTGAGGCTTCATTAACTTCAGTGGAACCAGACTGATTTATGCTAGCTGAGCACATCACTGTGTATGTATGTCTGCATAAGTCAAAATTAATCATATTTGGAAAAACAGAAGATTCTAGGAATATATCCCAGATGAAAAGATATATATGTATTTATGATTCAAGTCATAAACCAAGATAGATGGGAATGAAAAGGGAAGAAACCAAGCACAAAACTTGGGCTATCTAGGCTTTTCCATTATAAAACGTAGGAGAAAATGCATTGTCTTTGGAGAGAAGATCAGACACAGCATTTCACTTTCTCTTGTGTTTTTGCTTCTTAGATGATACTTAGCATGGACCTGCATGCCTTCCTACGTGACTCCAAGCGACATGGCTGTCCTGAGGTGGTCTTTTGCCCCCTTGCATGGCAAGAAACAGGTACAGCTGGAGCACAACGGCACTTTGAGGGGCTGTTTTTTGAGATGGTAGAGAGTCATGGGCTGGATCATCGCTTTTTTGGTTAAAATTTCTTCAAAGCGTTATAATTTCTCTATGAGTGAATACAACAAACTGTGGGAGCACAGCTGGCTTCTCAGCTGTTGAAGGAGGCAGAGAGGGTCCATGCTGTCTGTGGAAGCTTACCCAATGCCTGGCTCCCTTGAAGTGAATTATAGTTACTACCCTGACTTGTTGGCAGTGTTTGGTGTTTGGCACTGATGTAGAGTACAGCTTCTCAGAACTGATGGTTTTATGGTCTCAAACAGTTCACTGGGATGCAATTTGGCCAGTTCAACAGTTCTTGGCTCAGGAGTTTACTGTGTTACATCACATTTGTACCCAGTTGTTGCTTTTTTGGCATTTAGCTGTAGTTTCTGCCCTCTCTCCGGTGAAGGATAAGAGGAAATTGAGAAGATTTAAGTGGTAATGAATCAGCATAATTGTCTGAAAGCTTGGAAGTTGCTGACCACTGCCTCAAACAGCGTAGTCTGTTCAAGAGAGTGACTGGTTGATAGATATCTCTGCATTTAGGCAGAAGACCAGACTCAGGCTCTCATTTGCCCTGTGTGTTGGAGTGGACACGACCCATTCATTGATCAGGAAGAAATGTGAGGGAAGAGCTCTTGGACTTCTTCAATTTCTGATTTGTTTGTTTGTGAGTCTGAATACTCTGTTCTGATTCCAACACAGGTTTTGGCACAACAATCTGTAAGAGAGCATAACATCACTCCAACTAGCTCTGTTTTTCTTGTCACGTGAAAGGATTAGAATTAAACGGCTCAGCTTAGACCCCTCTGGGACAGTTTATGCAGAGAACACAACCAAAACGGATTGAATATGCCAGTGTTAATCTCTTGTCTGAAGTTACAACCTAACCTGAGTCCCGCCATTATCTTTTAATCAGTGTCAATGAAAAATGGGGGAATCCACTGACCACAGAACCACAGAACTGTAGGGGTTGGAAGGGACTTCTGGAGATCATCTAGTCCCACTAAGGTGCTACATATCTGCACACCCCTTTTGACTCACACAATGTCCAAGCTCAACAAGCAGGAGACCGTGCTTAGTAGCTTTTGGTCAGCTGCACCATCATCGCTCTGAGGAAGGATGTTTTTATGGTTAAATCACAAAAGTTTTTATGTAGAATCTGACTTCCCGGCTGGTGTGTTTTGCCTAGCGGTTGCTTTAATTCCAAATGGAGTAAAATACAGTGTTTTTATTTGATAACAGTTGGATGAAACTTACAGTGAGTCATGGTGCTACAGCACAGTCTTCTTAAAATAATAATAATTTTGTAGCTCCTTGTTCCTTTGTAAGGTTGACATAGCTATACCTCTCCTGAATTCCTCTCAGATACGCACGTCCTCTGTCAGCACTCTACATCTCCAGCATTTGGACTCCTGCTACCTTCATGTTGGATTGGAATCATGTTGGAATCATGTTGGACCATGTCCTCATGCAGCCTTCCTGGTAAGGGGAAGAGAGGCATAGAGAGCAGAACAGAAATGATTTCTCCTACAAGAAATCAGAATTGAAAAGTTAACTGTCACCCAGGGGCTTGAGGGAAGCTCTACCCTGCAATTTGTTATTCAGGCTCCTTCCCTACAAATGCAGTGGGAGAGCCGTTAGTGTGACACTGAGCAGTGCGCATCTGAAAGGTGATCATGAACCAGTTTCCTTCGAGATCCACTCTAAAGAAATGAAAAACCCTCTGTTTTTTCAGTTCAAGGCATTTGCCGGTAGATGGTGCTAGCAATTGCTCCATTCCCGATGGCACCCTACAGCACCGACATCTCCAAAGAGCTATGTTTTATGACAGAAGCAAGAATTGCTTCTCCTTGTGAATCTATATTCTGTCAAAGAGTTTACGTTTGGCCTTGCTGAAGTGCTGTCATTTTCATTTAAGCTGAAGGTCCTCTGCAGCAGGCGGCCCCACAAAGGGTCTCACCTTGTCAGCAGCCATTTCACACGAGCGTGAGATTAGCAGAGCAGCTGCTGAAACAACAGCTACGTGTTAAGTACAGCGAGGGTCGGCTACAGGAGCCTGGTGCTAGGTGCTTCAAAGACAAGGCCTCAAGGTGCATGGAGTAGGTGCAAACTCTTATTAGGAGTGGCTGCATCCCGTGTGTTGCACACCAGAGGTTTGGCAGCGGTGCTCCACAGCTCCTGCACCACGCTTGAACAGGAGTGCAGTGCAGGTGAGAGAGATGCACTTAAATCAAAGGCAGGAGACTGCTGATCATCAAGCTGCCTATTAATAGATGGCACGCTTGGGAGGTGAGTTAAGAAGACTAAAATCTCTCCCATAAATCAGAAAGCTCGAAACCGCCTCTGACAGACCTTCGCACGATGTGCTAAGAAAGTGTTTAGCTAAATCCTGTTATATTCTCCTCAATTTTCAAGTCCCAAAACAAAGAGGGGATCCAGAGCCCACAGCCACACTTTCAACAAAAAACCTCACTTATTGTGTAGGTGGAACAAGATGGTGTAACATACTGCCTGGAGGAAACCAGACAGGTTAATGTCAATGCCATTTGACACATAGAATGTCAAGACTTAGATTGTGACTTAAGTGGGAAGTACGTTTTCCCAGACCTCAGTTTTAGTGTCTAAATGTGAAACTGCCTGTTTTCCTGTTCCTCCTGTAAGACAGACAGAGCTCAACTCTTCAACTATTGAGATAATTTTCAAACACTGCCTCTTCATGAAAACCTGGAGGTAGCTGGCTTGGTTTTTCAGACCGCGTAGCATTCAGCAATTCTCTGTTGTTTCTGGGATTGCTAGCTGGTCAGCACTAAATCCAGCTTCTGAGTTAAGTTTTTGAAGGTTTGGGTTTTAATTTTAGACACGTTACTTTGAAGGCTGTGGTCAGCAGCCGTAGAGACTTCAATAAAAAGTTACCCTGACAAAGCAGCTCTTCTCCTGAGTTTTAACCCCAAAAAGTTTTAAATTTCTCTTTCCTCCCTCTCAAGGAAGGGATTCACTAAAGACAGAAACACTATAAAGCTGTCAGATCAAATGCATGGTATGTATAATTAATGGCATAGAAGAAAGAGAAACCATACTCTGAAAATCCTATTTTTTCTTTTACATTGCCTCTTGCTTTCACCCTTCCAATTCCTGTAGGACTGTGTAATATGGTTTAGACGAAATCAGTTACTTCAGGGCAAGAAAACAGTGCCAGTGCTTCAGTTCCCATCAGAACAGAAACATTTCTAACTCAGAGAAAAGGTCCCTGGCTCACAGCTTTCCTTTGGCCCCAGTGTTACCTTCCCTGTTTTCAATAAATGCTTGCAAAGTGCTGAACTGATGGCTGCTTTGACATCCTGTATCAGAGAGGTCACTCAGGCAATCAAAAGTGAGGGGCTCCTACCTATGGCATGTTTGACATATTCTTCTTGAAGAATTGCTGAGAAGGCAGGTGATGGTTCTGGCACCTACAGGAAAACCATTTTATGAGCCTATCTTAGCCCCCTTCATCTCTAATTAGCAAGTATTCTTGTTGAGAAACAGGATGCAGTTTGTTGATTACATGAATCTGGATGTTCTTAAAACTCAAACCTTAATTGTTTTAGAAATTTTGTTTGCTGAGTTACCTTAGAAGGCAAAGGGGGGCTCTTGATTCTTCTGGTGAACTTGCAAAAAGGTCGCATTTAAGGGTCAGACTGCACATAACCCTATCCTATAACTGTACTACTAGACCTTTATTCTTGTCTGACTTCTTGCTTTTATAAGCATCTTTAAATAAAGTATGGCAAACAAAGGGGAAATAACTTATACACAGAAACATTTTCACAAAGAAACCTAAAGTATAATAGCCATCACAACAATTACCTTAAAATTACCACTCAGGCAGTCAAGATGCTATACCCCATAAGGGGAACCTAAAGTTTGAAATGGTCTCAGTCTGCCGAGCAGCTTCATTCACACAACCCCAATGTGCCTTACAGGCAGCTTGGGTGCAATCATGAGGCCTCAAATTGGAAAGAAAGGCACGGGTTAAGGCCCAATAAATGAAGAAATGTACAGTCTGTGGGGCAAAATTCCAGTAGGAAGTACCTCCCGAAGCCCCAGGTTTTAATATTTTACTTTGGGCCCCTACAGAATCAGGAAATGGTTGAAGTCGGAAGGGATCTCTGGGGGACATCTTGTCCAACCCTCTGCTCAAGCAGGGCCACCCAGGCCCACATCCAGACAGCTTCTGAGTGTCTCCAAGGAGGGAGACCCCACGGTTACAGTACAGTGGAACTTTATGAACCAGGTATCAGTCATATACTGAAGAAATACTCACGTTATCCTGACATAACATCTGCTGAAAATGTCTAGTTAGCAGTGTGTGAGGGCACGGCCTGACCACAGCTCTATGGCTCAGCTGTGTGTTCAGATTCTGTTTGAAATTATTCTTCAAATGCATCAGACGGTAATTGTTTAGAGGAACAAAATAAATAAGTCATAAGGATGTTCTTGATCTCCTTCAGGCAACAGAGTAATTTGGTTTGCATCTCTGAGGGAAAATAGGAAAGTTTAAAAACTTAATTTTCAAGTGAATAGTTAGAATTTTACCTTTGGCATGGAAACTATTATATGCACTATGTGCATGCCAAGTGGAGTATCACTCCTAATCACAGGAAAGAGGACTCCTTTTCAGAGAAGGACTCCAGGGAGTGAGTTGTCATTTGAAAAGTCTTTGTATTTCAGTGGTGTTGGGTATGACATGGGAGGCCAAAGATGACAGAGGCAATGCTGCAGTAGGGGATTAAGTGTCTGTTGTGGTGGCCCTCCAGACTGTAGGATGCTAAAACTTGGAAGAACAACCACCATCCGTTCAGTGAAGTGTGGCTGACAGAGCCAGCTGACCTCAGGAATGATCTGGAGTGAGCTACACACAGATGTTGGCACTGCTTCCTTCCTTACAGGACCTGACTGCAGGGAAGAGACTGACCTACAGCGAGGTAAAACCAGAAAGCAGTTGTTTGAGAGGGTTTGATGTTGCTTTGTATTTGCTAAATGTGCTGCCTTGTGTCGCTGTTGGGTAGCAGATGTACAAAGTGAGTCCAATAGGAGTGAGACAGACAAATGAGCCAAAGGGAACACGTTCTGATGCTTAATGCAAGGAGAATAAGGGAGTCAGACAAAGTGCACTCCAGCCTTAAAACCCCAGTTCATGCACTGTCCTTCAGAAATCTGAGCAGGCTTCACTAACCTGCAGTGTTTAATCTCAGTATGTACTCTGTCATTAAAGAGCTTTGTTATCTGTATTGAAAATTACTCTGTTCCCACATATTCTTCCATTGCCTCTGGAGTGGGCTTTAGCCAGTCTTCTGCACCTTTCCAAGTGAAATTAACTGAAGCTTACAGTAACTTAGTTTCCAAAAGTTTTCTCATGGAACTTAGCTTTGTTATTCTGCCTACTTTAGAAATTCATTTTTGAGAAACACAGCACATGGAGAAGACTAATAGCTATTTTGGTCAGGCATGCTTAGAAAAAACATCTGCTTTCACAGACTTTTATTAGAGAGGGTATACTGAGACACAGATTGGTGTGCTACCTGTGCTTTCTGAGGCAAGGCAGCAATATATGCATAGTTCTCCTTCTGGCGGAATTTGCATTACTGATTTATGGAAACTAAAGGCAGTGAAGAATCCAGAAAAGCATTTCTAAATATGTGTAATTCAGACATTTAAAAATAAGATATCCAGGTTCTTTCTATAGCTTATTGTTTTCTGACTTCTTTTTAGATCTTTCTTGAGTAAGCTAGAAATCTTTTTTTGTGTTTGGTAAGGCTACTATTTCAGAATAACCCAATACATGAAAAAGTGCTTAGAAACATCTGCTCTGAATTTGTTTTCTAATTAATTAACAAGTAAATGCTTTTCTGGTTGTGGTGAACATAGCAACTTGAGTTAACCTCATTTACTGTGTTCAGAAAGCTAAAAGGCTTCAGTTACATCACGGCCTTCTTCCTCAGATCATTTTAAGATGATGTGGTTTCAACCTGCATAGTATCTCCTCGTGTTTCTAATATGAGGTTCCAGTTTATTAAATCTGCCTCACTCTGCAGTGCTACAGGATGCTATTAGACAACCAGGCTAGGAGAAGAGAATTCAGCACGCAGATTTCAGTTTCCTTACCCTTAGACACAGGGCTCCAGGTACCAGAGAGATGTGTCCCCCTTATTCTTTCAGTCTTTAATAACTTCATACTTGGCATTTAATCTTTATTCCAGACATCAGTAGGGCAGATGAGCAAAGTTGTTGTCAAGTCTTTTCATGCATGGCTTATCTTCCCTCCTTTATATCTGCAGTCTATCGTACATCAATTTGTGGTCATAAGGCACAAAACAACAGCTTACCACTGAAAGAAAATAAAAATCTTGATGTGGTTCAGAGCAGGGCTGCAGGACCCCTCCTTGGGCTGCAGGTTACAGGCACCCCGTCTCTGACAGGCCTTTGCTTTGCCTTTTCCATGGGTACAGAAAGGTGCTATGTGGCAGGGGGGTGTTCAGAACCTGGGGCTCTGGGCTGGGGCTCTGCCACCTCCGGTGACAAAGGGCTGTGAGCAGCAAGCACAGCGACCAGTTCTCTCACCTGGCAGCGAGCACCAGCTCTGTTTATGCTGCTGGAGGCATTAAGCTATTCATTAGTCGATCGATTACTGCAGGAGAGTGTATGAGTTCTTCCTCCTCGTCCCTTCGTTCTCCTCATCCCAGAATGGCTTTTAGCTACAATGCCTGGAACTGAAACAAGCAATTTCACATCTTCTTCTTGCAGAAGAAGAGACTGAAGATTTATAGTTTCAGCTATCAAATGACGAACGAGGGGGTAGAGGTTCCTCCTCTTGCTATTTGGGGAAATCTAATCTTGTATTTTAGACTTGGAAAGCAATCTGCTTCTTCCAGATGAAATAAAATATTTTGTGTGGAAATGACCTTTGTGTTTAAGCAAGGAAAACAGAACAAATGTTTCAGATTGAACTGATTTAATTTTTGGTTCAGTTTTTCATCTAACATCGTGGTATTGAGGACAAAGTATGAAGCAGTGCAGTGAAGAAGGTTATGCTGTAGCTACCGTTCGTAGCCAACATACCTCAGCTGGTATCAAAAAATGAAGTGCTGCTGACTGGAAACCTTTCCAGCGACTTTCTGAGCCATTAACTCCTTGAGCTGTGAGGTTCATGTAGGAGTTCCCTAATTTGTGAGGATCTGGCTTGGTTCCTTGTCCTGTAATTTTTAAGTGCATAATGAAATTAGAGATCTAACAGGAGAGCAGGAGAATAAATTTTTGAGTATCAGAAGATAGAGGACTTTGAGGACTATTTATTTATGTATAGCTATGGTCTGCACCCTGCGTGTGTTATCTGGTGACTGCCTGTAGGGAAAATATATAATTTTACACATAATGAATTGGTATACGGTTCATGCAAGCAGATATGCTGCAAATTAAACCATGAAAGAGAGCATTTCCATACATTATTCTCTGTGGTGTTTCTCAGAATATACGGTTTCATAAATTACACCTGGGCATCTCCGATAGGTATGTCATTAAGTGTTTTATACAGAACTCAATTGGCTGTGGAGAAACCCAGAACGTATCATTACAAACCCAGCTTCAATGTTTGCTGTGTGTTTTTTTTTTTTTTTTAAATATAGTTTTATGTTGGATTATTTTGAATTTATTTTCAGTTTTGATTTTAAATAACAATGGAGAAAACTTTCTTGCCTTCAATGCCACGTTGATTTTCTTAGCTTCCTCCTTCAGAAAAACTGCCAAGCCACACCATGGGGCCATCCTTTCTCCTGGGCATGCTGGTTAGCTGCGTACAACACCTTCAGCAGGTTTTGGAATAAGGAAAGTAGATGATGTGTCTTCCTGCAGAAGTAATTGTTTTCTCAGACTGAATGCATGTAGCTTTTTCCCCCTCATTTTGGATAAACGAGTTTCAAAAAATTTACTTCTATTCTTTTGCCCGGTATTGATTGAAAAAAAAGAAAGCCTTTTTGTACAAAAAATGCAAATAGCTGAAATAAAAGGTATCCCAACATGCTGCCAAAAAACTGTAGTGCATTATCAAGTGATGCATGCGGGAGATTTTTTTTTTTTTCCTATCTCCCTCTCTCCCCACATCCCTCATCACAATTAACTACTTCTGAAGTATGCCAGATTGACAGCCCTGGAGACAAAACATAACACTGCATGGGCCAGAACAGTATTAGGTACCTGCCTGCTAGGATGCTTCAGCTAGGAGCAGGAGTGATCACTTTGGAAGTATGTCATCTCACATCATTAACCTTACCCACTCCGTCCTTTCCCAGTTGTCCAACAAAGGCAGCATTCTATATGTTGCTACATCTGCTGCCATCAAAGAAGGTTTTATAATGCGAATATACTTTTACTTACAACTGAGTGGAGAGAAACTCATTTTTTTTTCTAAATTTAATTTCTATTCTTGCTTTTCTATTTCCATTTTTAACATTGAATTAGAACATCGTAATTCCAAAAATGCTCCCAGCTATCTATAGCTTACTCTGCCCCTCTTAGAACACCGCCACAGGACATCAGAAGGATAAAGTGAAATATAAATGTTGTATTTTTGTATCCTACCAGAACACAGTCATAGAATGACAGAATGGCTTGGGTTGGAAAGGACGTTAAAGCCCACTCAGTTCCAACCCCCTTGCCATGGGCTGGGTGCCCCCCACCAGCTCAGGCTGCCCAGGGCCCCATCCAGCCTGGCCTTGGGCACCTCCAGGGATGGGGCAGCCACAGCTCTCTGGGCAGCTGTGCCAGGGACTCACTACCCTCCAAGTAAAAGATTTCCTCCTAATATCTAATCTAAATCTCCCTTCTTTTAGTTTGAAACCATTCACCATTGTCCGATCACTACCTGCTCATGTGAAAAATTGGTCTCCTGTTTATAAGCTGTCTTCAAGTACTGGAAGGTACTGGAAGGGGGCCTACAGGAAAGCTGGGGAGGGGCTTTTTACAAGGATAGATAATGACAGGACAAGGGGTAATGGTTATAAACTGAAAGAGGGTAGATTTAGACTAGATATAAGGAGGAAATTCTTTGCTGTGAGGGTGGTGAGACACTGGAACAGGTTGCCCAGAGAAGTCGTTGATGCCCCCTCCCTGGAAGTGTTCAAGGCCAGGCTGGATGGGGCTCTGGGCAATCTGGTCTAGTGGGAGGTGTCCTTGCCCATGGCAGGGGGGTTGGAACAAGATGATCTCTAAGGTCCCTTCCAACCTGAACCGTTCTATGATTCTATAAGGTCACAATGAGGTCTCCCCGGAGCCTTCTCTTCTCCAGGCTGAACAAACCCTGCTGCCTCAGCCTGTCCTCATAGGAGAGGTGCTCCAGCCCTCTGATCATCTTCGTGTCCTTCCTCTGGACCCTCTCCAACAGCTCCATGTCTTTCTTGTGCTGGGGGTCCCAGGCCTGGATGCAGTACTCAGGATGGGGCCTCCCAAGGGCAGAGCACAGGGGGACAAACACCTCCCTGTCCCTGCTGGCCACTCCTCTTTTGAAAATTAAATGATCCCTTCTGATGAAGATTATTTAATCACACTCTGTATTTGAGTGTGCCTGTATACATATGATCATTTTTTCCCCCAATAACATAGAAAATAGGACTATTAATAGGGTAAACCTTTTTTTTCCATTACATGAAGAACTGTAAGTAGGATGATCTAGGCTTAGTCCATATTCCATAAAACTGAAAGCTATGTGAATTCAGTTTTTTTCCTTGGAGTGCATAGCTGACTCGCAGCTACCATTAATGAAGTGGTTAGGATTCATCAACTTACTGGAATTTTTCTGATCATCCTTCACTTTGTTTTGCTTCCACTGAAGGTCTCTCTCCTATGAGGTCTGGCTTGTTAGACAACGAAAACAACTATCTTGTCTGAGCCGGTGTGTGGTGAGTCATGATGGGTGGTGCTGATCTTTAGAAATGATGGCATCCTTAATTCCAACCGAGATTATGGCTGCTACAGAAAACCAAACCCTGTGTGAGCGTAGAAGAGAATGCAAAATGTTGTCTTTTCCTACATTGAGGAGCTCAATTTTTCTTGAGCGTTGGCATGGATTTGATGATTCCGGTCAGTGCAACCTTTCCTACATCTTTTCTTCTTAAAAACAGCCTTTTTAGAACAGCAGGCTTTTTCCTGAGAAAATAACCATCTTTGTTCCACACGTGGTTTGCACAGCCACCACTGCTGCACCGGACCCGACGGGAAATTGCTCATAGTTCAGTGAGAAACCATTTAAAAGTCGGTCCCGGCTCCACAGATGCTATAAACATCCATTTTGATTGGTTAGAAAACATGGTTGCTTTTAGTAAAAGCACAAGCTGGGATGATTTTGTTTTGATTGTTTAACGCTGTTGATGTTGCAAATAGGTATGTCAGCATTTGAAAGATGGTCCTGAGGCACTCAATTTTTTAATAGCAAGCAGAATTCTCATTAACAGGCAATTTTAAAAAGCAATAACATTCATTTTTTGGACTATTAAGCATATAGAGTGTTTATATTTCCAGCAAAGAATGAACTAATGGAAAATAAAACCCTGTCATGCACTAGTGCCACAGCAATGCAACATAATGTATGTGAGGCTGATTACAATTCAGCCTTTCAACAGGATTGTACATGATCAAAGCTTCTGGAGTGAGAACTACCTAACTTAAATGATTGAAAACAATTTTAATGTTTAAGTTAGTCTCCTCTTCCTTCAAATGAAAGCTCGCTGCTTGTTAATGATGTGTTAAACCAAAAAACAACTGTCGATCTGCATGCCTTCCTAATCGCAGGCAGATGTGTGCAGCCTCACATCCCCTTGACATACAGCTTATGGGGGTGCACGGTGACGCTGGGATTTGCCATATCTGCCTAAAAATACCCGCCCTTCTTGGGGCTTAAGGAACAGCTTAGTGCCAGTTCACGGAAAGGCAAGATGCAGTTCTTCAAAGTGTGTTTCCATGCAGGTGTGAGAGAACTTCCCAGACCCCGTTAGGAGGCTGTGCTACCAACAGAAGTAGGGCTCAGCTCTTCTGCAGGGACTCAACTTTCTGTCCTCACCTTCTGCTGCCTGCAAGTTCTCTGGGAGAGGGATAATCCACTTTGGAAGGCCCAACACGTGGCATGGTTATCCATCACGACCTGCACATCTCATGTCAGACACGCTTCCTGTGGGACTCCGCCAGATGTTTCTTCTGAATTTTATGTCCATCGGCACAGTGCCAATGTCAAGAAAAATTCCAGGCTTTTGAAAAAAGTAGTAATGAGAGCTAATACTGAACCTCTTATTTAATTGTTAATCAGTACCCAAAAAGAGCCAGAAAATCGAGAGCTGTCTTTTGGTTTTGATACCAGACTGGTGAATATAAAACCTCAACGAGGTAAGTACCTTTCTTGAAGAGACAACACTGTTGTCTGGAAAATTCCATAAACAAGATAAATGGAGGTGATAGGTACATGAAAAAACAGCATCCCCTTCTTTCCTCTTTTCCCCACCTTTTTTCCCCTCCAATTTCAATGACCATTTTGATGGAAGAAAATCCAAAGTATTACGGTCACAATATCGACTAATCAGGTTGTCTGCTTTTAGAAACATACACTTTTTTTTTTTTTTAAAAAAAAACATTTGCCTCCTGAGAAAATTATTTTCACTGGCAGCCCACAAATTTAAAGAAAAAAAAAAAAGGAATTTGTAGTATACATTGTTGCCCAAAATTAAAGAAAATTGACTGTTTTGTTTTAGGACTTATCAAATTCCTTATCTCAAAAATCTATCATCATCAGACTGTTTTCACTGCCTATTAAAAATAAATTACGCTTATTATTAGGGAGTAGAGACAAGTTCTGTAAATTAGCACTTCAAAAGAATTGGCCGATGTCAAAAGAGATACAATTTGCACAACGCTTTCCCCGTGTATTTTCCTGGCTTCCAGATCTTTTTCTTTGAAAATCATTACGGAAAGCGTTGAGCTAGCAACTTCTGACATTGATGTGTTGCAAAACGCCTTCACAGCATATTCAAGCTGCATAAGCTTCCAGCGTATTGATATGCATCAGCTAGAAACAGTAAACTTTCTCATATTCTTGTGTTTTCCTAGTGAGACTGCCTCGAGGCAACTTACAACACCGCTGTGAACATATGAAATCCTTCCACTGAAACGTCAGCTCGCCACTGGATTTCATGGAGCCAAGACATCGGATCTGTTCAGTGGAGGCAGGTGTGGCTTGGACAACCAACGGCGTGGAAATCGGCGAGTCAACAATTTTTCAGTATGTTTACAAAAGAGAACCAGACACAGAAATTAATGCCTCAATTTTTACAAAGAGTAGAAAAAAAATTGGCCCTCGCTGTTGAGGCAGTAACATAAAATATACAAAGCCCTAAAATCCAGAGAAACATTGATCTGCTCCACAGCCCTTGCAACAACCTACACCCACTTGTATTGCTGCATTTAAAATGGTTCTCACTTCTTTTTCTGAAGGCCTGCAAGATCCTGATTAAGCTGTTCAGTGAAAGTCTATAGACAATAAACAACATTTCTGTCCAAGACAGGCAACAGCACTGAAAAATCTTTTTTTCAATGAATCTTTAGACAAGCATGTGGTTATAACGTAATTTTATTTTTCTTAAAGAATTTATTGTTAGTGAACTGACAAAATTCTTGTTCATTCCTACTTAAAAGTAGTAATAGTTTTAGGTTACTGATAGTTTAGAATTTGGTAATGCAGAAGAAGAGTGCAAATTTTTGTCCTTTTATCTTGTGATTCTTTTTCTTTTTTTTTTCTATCTGGGTTCACAGATCTGCCTGAAAAGACCAGAGCACTTGTACGTGGTACTAATGTCAGGAAAATACATTTTAGGAAAGGTTTGTGACTGAACTGCTATGGAAATTTTCTATTATTTATCATATGGAGAGGATGGAAAGAAATCAAACTTAGGAGTGAACAGGTTCTATAAAGGAACATCTGCTCCTAGCAGCTTTGTCATAGATGTCCAAGAACTCAAGAGCCATCTCCATTTTAGTTACGCCCATTTTCTTGTCCAAACAGAAATAAAACATTGCCTCCCCGTCATGTAATAGAAAATAGTGCAACCTGCCTTCTGCGCTCCAGTTTCTCATTTTGATGCCTTGTGTTTGGATGTCCTTGTACTACAGCATCTTTTTTCCTCTCCTCTAGTCATACAGATCACCTGCGTTCTTAGCCGTAAAAACAGAGAAAGAAAATTACAAGGTACTTTATTAGTTCCCAGACACTCACTAGGAAAGAAGTTTGAAGAGGACCAAGTAGTGTCTTCAGGGGTATAACAGAGCATTGCTCTTCCATACTCTTTTCTCCCTGAGCTGCTCTTCACTCTTCAGCACACTGTGAGTATTACACGGCGCTGTATTTCCCAGCAAGTTGACAGATTGAATGGTTGTAGGCTTTTATGGCAAGAAAAGGTATTATAAAGATCACAAGGGAAAAAAGCTGCGCTGGAAACCTGTTACCTTACGGATGTTCCAGGTGACCTGTTTTAATTTCCAACACGGTCACAATTATTTTAGGAGAGAAAACATCACGCACTAAATACATCTAATTATTTGGATCATTTTCTACTTCGGACAGATTGCAACAATCTTACATAAGCACTGGCACAAAGCGTTAGGGCAGGCTGATTTTTGACCCAGATCTGATCATTCTGCAGTACACACAACTGTGCTTCCAGTGGTAGATTCCCCCATGTAAAGCTCCTAAATGTGGTAAATAAAGCCATCTGTTGTGGAAGCTGGGTTTTTAAATTATATGCCCCGTTAACCACTGTTCTGCATATGGAACTATTCATGTCTTAAGACACAAAAGCATGCCTTTCTACAAGGAGTTTTGTTCCCATTTTGCACATTTCTGGGCCAGTTGTCAGATATCTTTATTCTCACACTTGCTTCTGTCAGACTGACTTCAGTCTTTCCTCTTTTCATTGACCTCTCTTTTTTTCCCCACTTCCTACATTCTGTTCATCTCTATCGTAAATACAAACGCAGTCAAACCTTTATCAAAAATTTAGTTAATGAAACTGGCTAATGTTCAAAAACAAAGTGTGGCATGCATCACTATTAATCAAGACACCTTGTATGAAAGGGATCTCATCAGCCTCTAGTCCAACTCAAACACCCTCTTCTTTGTCAAAACGAGCGAGAAGAACTCAAAGTAAGGGGGAATTTCTATGGTAAACATGCATTACTTTTTTGTTCAGTCAGCAAGTGATTCAACAGCTTTTTCCAGGATTATTCTTCTGCTCTGGTCACTCTCTTTAGTCACTAAGAGAACCAGTTTTGGTTAGAAAAGAGGGGAATGAATATGAGTTTATGTTACAAATTAGCATACGGAAGGAATTCTGGGTGCTGTTTCACCAACTCTTTGTCACTTTTAGGGTCTGTATGGGTTATTTTAATAGGGGTAGATTAATACTTGTCCTCTTTTCACCCTTATGAGAAGAGATACAACACATCAGACACTGATTTCTCCTTAAGGAATTTGGAGCACCGTCTGGATTTACGCCAGCTAGGATTCTGCTCAGCTAGCTTACTTTTTACCTAAGTCCTAGAAAATGTTTTTTTTTTTTTTTTAATGTAGTTTAACTTTTGTACAGTTTTGCATGGTTAATGATTTTTGGAACAATGATGTAGTATTTTCTATACCAGGACTTCGTGATTCTCAATGATTTTGGGATTGTGAGTTCCACCCGTCATACGATTTGCAAACATAAAGTTAAATCTGTGCAACAGCAGTGTAAGACTTAAATATAAACATTAACATACGTATTTTGCTAATTTAGAAGGCAATACCGGACATTTCATTACAAACTGTAGCTTTCAGCTGTCCATTACCACTGCTCTCATCATTTGCTTTGAGTTCAAGATACCAAGATCTGTAAAGACAAA
Source organism: Penelope pileata (assembly GCA_013396635.1). Lineage (NCBI taxonomy): Eukaryota > Metazoa > Chordata > Aves > Galliformes > Cracidae > Penelope > Penelope pileata. Next base: position 136,681 of record WBMW01004029.1, read on the forward strand.
GCATCCCTACAGATCATCTGGGCTATCTTTTAGTAAAGCACCTGCTTCACTGTTCACCCTAGACTCCTGTGTTTTAAGTATCAAACACCTTAACTGAGGCTGGAAAACATAATTGATTTTTTTTTTAATAGTTGTTATTCTCATAAAGGACATCACCCAGCAACACTCTGAAGATGAAGAGTTGAATACTCCACAGTTTATTGGAGCTTGTTCTGATGGTCAATTACCCTTGTCGTTAAAAATCTGTGCTTGCCATCTACATTTCCTTTATTTAAACCTTCATTTCTGTCATATCTACTAATGAAAAATACAATTTCATGAAGAAAATCAGAAACTGGAATAGCTACAAGAAATACTGAAGGAATGGACTGGCAGAGCTCTGAGGCAAGTGTTAGCTGTTTCTGAATCTCAGAACTGGCAAGGACAAAATGAGAAATTTTCACTCGCATCAAGAACCAAGTAAAGATTTCTAAATTTTTCAATCACTTGAATTAAAAAGATACAAATGCGTATCTTTAAACTAGAATGTTTTATATAGCAGCTATCCTCACTGACTTCTCACTTGAAGATTGAGGATGAAAAATAGATTTTTTGTTATATTCTGAAAAATGTTTCAAATTAATCATATCAGACATCATGTCAGAAAGGGTAGAAGTAACATATCATATCAGAGAGGGTAGAAAAAGAAAATAAATCAGTGCCTTGATAGAAAATACAACCAAATGTCCTGATCAGGTAGGTACAACAAAGTGGTTGAAATGCAAACATAGAAAAATGGCTAAAGTCTTTGCCAGATCCATTTAAAAATAATTTTTCTTATTCTTCTTCTCTGTAATTTTGCTTTTTTGCTAAAGGCTTAATCCTGCTACTTTTAAAATGGTACATTACCCACAAGATCAAATGAGATCCTGAGGGAAGTATTCAGAGAAGGAAAATGGGGATGTTTATCCTTCTTCCCGTTTGGCAATTAACTCAAATGCCGAAATTAAAATAATAGCTTCCCTCGGTTTACTAGATGATTAATAGAGAACATTCCAGTAGGCAATTAGAAATGCTAACCGAAGGTCTCGCTATGAGTAGTATTCCGGAGGTCCTGTATATTTTCCCCTAGACTGAAAAAAGAGCTTCCAGAGTTTAAGATAATTATTTAAATTTAGGTGATGTTAATAGCCCTGAAAAGTGTTGGTAGATCCCTGTACAAATAAATACCAACTGAAAACAAACAGTAGGCCATTCCGCAATATGGGCAATTAATCTAGAACTCCTCAGAATTTACTGTGCAAGGTTTTGGCAAATGTACTAGTTCTACGTGGATATAACTCAATCCAATCATTTCTGGGAATTTAGTGCTATAAAAAATGTACGCTGAAAATCTATACTGTGAACATTTTCCAATTAGTTACCATGGTCTTCATTATGTATTTTTTTTTAATATAATCTTTGTGCCAGTTTTTATTAATGAGTAATCTACCCTGTGCATGAGAGATTGGAGGCGTCTCATCTTCACAGGGCTGAGATGCTCTACGTTTAGTCAGACTGTCTGCACACTTGCATTAGGAAACCATTTCCTCAGGCCTTCACCTTTGTGTGTATTTAAAATATTTATTTTCCTTTTTCCTTTTCCCTCGTGGCAGGCTGCAGCATTCATCTGAACTTCTACTTCATGGTAAATATGCTGCAAAAACGGCACAGTGACACAGAAAACAAAATGAATAAATCATTTATTAAGCTTCACAGGGAGGGGCTCACAGAAATCCGGATTCACTCCCTGTTAAACCTGTTTCCTAAATACTACAGGTATAGTTGCAATGCAAAACAGAACAGCTTAGTAGTTCAGGAGATTGTTAACCATTTAGTTTTCCCTGTAGGACAGTAATCAACTTTTTGTTGCTTCTTCATATACTGTCTACCACATTGCAGTCATGGTCAAGGATCTAAAATTCCTTGGTGAAACTGCAAGTAAATAATAATTAGCTTTCAGGTGAATGTTCAACATTTTGTGGTATTGCTTGCAGCAGGGCATACTCTGATTCTTGGAAACTGTGTAAAGCATCAGATAGGCCTAGATTTTTGAAACAGGGAATAGCTGTAAGAGGTTTTTTACTTCTCCTTTAGCTTTCTATTTCTTGGCAAGGTGCTGAAAACTTCCAAAATGTTTTGAAAATGCCATCACTTCTGAGTTGCTATTTCTGCTTTGGATAGATACGTGAAAATCTTAGAAAACTTGGTGAAAGCATTCAAAAAAACCACATGACATTAAACATTCCCCCAGACAGAGCTGACTGCTGTCTGCAGATCTGCTGGACGTTCACAAATGCTGATTTCAGATTAGTGGAACTGTGCTATTTCCAGCATAACTGGGTTTTTCTCTTTGGGATTTCCTAACATTTAAAAAAGTGCCCTGTTTCTCACTTCACAACCAGTCACAACTTCCTTGAAGGCTTCTTGTCTCTCACCCTTCAGGCAAGACCTAGTTTTGCATAATTTACATGCTCTTGCAATTCAGCAGCTTTCGAGATGTTATCCCATCACTATGTTCAGCTCCTCTGTTGTAAACATAGCTTGATACTGTTGGATGCAAAGATCAACAGAAGCCCAATGAATGATCATCGCTAACTCACTTTGAAAAATTTCTTCCACAAAAACAGTCCTAATTGTGCAAAATAAAAAATGCTGTGGGTGTTAAGAGTAAGAATACAGACAAGGCAATGATAAAGAACTGGAGAAATAAAAAACAAAGAAAGCAACTTATTTCTTTGCACGCTCATGATCCTCCTGGTTGATTGACATGAAAGCCATAGCTCCACTGTGTCCTATTACCAGTTATAAATATTTCAGTTCATATTTGGTATACTTAAAGGACTCCAAGCTGATACACAGAAAAATACTACGATAAAATTAGCTATAAAGCTAATATAGCAGAATGTGTAGATTTAAATAACTGTCAACGTAACTTTGGATTTTCCTTTATCATATTTTTACGTGCCATCACTTTACCTGAATTTAAATGTAATGCTTACTAAAATGCAAAATATGCCATACATAAAACATATACATATGCCCATGTTTTATGTGAAAAGATTAACTTTGCTTCCTGGTCACATATAGTGGTACGGCAATATGCATTCTGTCCTCCCACTAGATGGATCTGTTCTGTTCTTTCTCCCATATGTATTTGCATCTGCCACAGTGGGAGGTAACCAGTTTAGAAATGGAGAACAGATCCCTGGACTTAATTCTGATCTCATTTACATCACTCAGTAACGGAGTTAGCATCCCTCCATGCTGTAAATCCACTTCAGTTGTGATTTCTAATCCCTTCCCCCAATAAGGGTTTATTGTACTTGGATAATTCCTACACATGATAGAGTTAGAGTACAGTTTCCAAATGCACATTGACAGAGGCAAATCTCCTTGAGCATTTTGAGATGCATGGAAATATCTGAAATATTTTTTAAATATTGCCTTCTGTGAATGCTGCTGAATGCAAACAATCCCATATTTTAAGTCTCTTTTCAAATGATACCCTTTTCTGTCTTAATCCTTTTTGCTGCATAACTTTTCTGATACTGATCAATATTGAGTATTACTGCTGTACCTAAGAGCATTAAAAAAAACCATATATATTGATGTCAGTCTCATTTCCTATACATCTAAATATCTTGTTCGATGTTTTGGTTTCATTGAACGGAGATCTTCACTGAACTATTCACGACAGTTTTGTCCAATTTCAGAGTTGTTACAGTTAACTGAATCCGGTTATATCCGAAGAACCCTGAAAATTGTAGGAAGTAGACTGTAAGGACTGGACAGGCTGGTCATAAGCGCTGATTTCTTTGGTCCCTGTGATGTTTTTAACGGCAGTGCTTTCTTGTTTTTGTTGTTGCTTTGTGTTGTTTTGCCTAATTGCATTTAGTTTCGCAACAATCGATTATGCTGATATTTGGCAACACTGACGCAGAAAGCATGATGCAATGGTGAAGCATTTCCCTTAATTGTGACTGGCATAGTTGCAGAAAATCAGTAAAATCGGAGAAGAATAGTTATACAAAAGGAAAAATTGCTTCACTGGAAGACGCACAAAAACAGTCTGCAGACTCCTTATTAAAAATGAGAGAAGGGATGGCTCGCTAGATATCACCCAGCACAAAATCTAGGTATTGACAGCAGCAGACCAATGGAAGCTCGAAACAGGGAGCATACCAAAAAAGATTAATTCTCAGTGGAAAGGTGATTTTCTCCTAAGAACAACCTTTATGCTTGCTGTGAAGTTAAAGAAGAGCACACAGCACAAAATGATACCTGATAGCAACCACAACTTTGCTGCTCATAAAACTGTTAACTAAGCACACACAGTATTTGCAGCTCAGAAATGTGCAACTTTCCATAAAAATTTCAATCTGTGGGAAACTGTGTATTGAAATTCATAGAAATGCTTACTCACTGCAAAAATGTTCCATGTCCAAATTAGATGCCTTTCATGAGGCAGTAAAATATTACAAAATCACTATTTTTACGAGCACACTTTCAAGCCAGCTTTACACTGGGCTTGCAATAGTATCAATATTGGCAGACCTCTACCATTAAGAAATGGTATATGAATACCGAAGTCCATTTTTAAGTTCATGTAGTTAGTCACAACTGAGGACATTTTAGTGTTGAGTCTTCTTTCTTTGCAGAACCCGTATCTTTAGGTGGACATATGATAGGAGTGAGTTATTTTCCAGAGTTTATGAACACAGCTGGGGAAGACTGGGATCTGTGGAGGATCTGGGAGGCTTTGTGCAATTTCTGGTACTCTCAGGCTTATATTGCCTCTGTAAAGGATAAGAAATGTACAGGGGACAGTGGAGCTTTCCTTCCTGTCACCCCATCCACAACACCCCTTCTTTTGAAGTTCTCCTGCCTAATACCCAATGTGCCGGGGCCGCTAGATGGGCACTGACTGCACACTGCATGCCCAAGGATAACAAAAATGAGGAGGAGGAGGACAGCAAGATCCCACAAGTCCTTCCAGAACTTTCTGCAAAGTTTCACTGCTGCTTGTCCTGGATTGCTCACACCTGTGTCCCCGAGGGCCTGCAGCACCCACCCGCTGGCTCCAATTAAGCAAGCAGCGGTGCAGGTGTGCGCTCTGCTCCCAATTAACCAATCAGCGGTTCAGGTTTGCTCTCAGGTATCAATTAACCAATCAATGGTTCAGGTGTGCTCTGGCAAATCAGAGCAGGGTCCCAGCTTACAAAAGCAGAAAGGGAGGATTGCTGCCTCTCAGGTGGGAGTGCTGTCTGCAGCAGGTGTAGAGGAAACAAGAGGGGTTGCATCCTTTTTTCTCCTGTGGAACCTTCTCCTATGGAAGAAAGGCAGTTCTGGGCAGCTCAGTGCGGAGACAGGTATGGACTTTGCTGTGCCTGTTAATGGCTGGTGCAGCCCTGTGCATTTACAGAGGGAAGTGTTCATGAGGCTCGTTTTTAATAGCAGGGCTGCAATGTTTGCTGCTTCAGCCGAGGGCTGTGTGTCTCTCCTCAGGCCTTGCTGCCTGAGATCACCCATGGAATCCTGAAGCTGTGTAACTGTTACAGAGCACCTCATGACATAAATACTGAAATACTTTATCCTGTATCGCTTCTGCGGATGTTTCAACAAAGTAACTAAACTTGTGCCCTCTGACGGCTCTGAAACACCCAGAAGCGACCTCCATTTTAGGAGATGTCCCCTCAGGGTCAGACCTGCCCCAGACCGGCCGTTGGCCACTGAGCCAACAACGAGACAAAATGGCGGGTGGGCGGGTCGTTGGCTCTGCTGCCGGTAGCCACTAGCAATGGGGTCGTGGTTGCCGGGCAGATCTGGGTTGCTAGGCGACCGGCCGCCTCCATTTTGTGCACGCACCGGGCTGGGGCGGGTGTCCGGGCTTCAAGTGTTGAGTTTGTGGTGAAGAGACTTCTAACAAGCAACAACTACACAAAAACCCTGCCTGTGGGTCCTAAAGATGTTGAAATGTGATATGGGAAGTTAGCAATGTTTGCCTTCCTGTGAGAAGTGCTCGAGTGCAGTGTGGCCTGCTTGTGAGGCGTCTTTCCTCGATGTATATTCCTCTATGTCTTAAATTATTGACTTTTTTCTTAAAATAAAGAAAAAATAAAAAATATAAAAAAAATTACAGAAAAAATAAACTGAAAAGATTTAGAGCTTGATTATTGCTGTCCGATGATCGTTTCATCCAGTGATGAAGCAATTATTTTTCATTACAAAGGAGTTCAGGAGAACATTTGATTTATTTATTTTTTTCCCTAAGATTCTTTATTTCAAGGTAAATCTTTTATGGTAATACCTTCATTGGATATTTGTCTTCTGGATACCATATTGTTTGGCTTTGCTACCCAAGAAAAAGCCAAATTAGAGCTGCTCTTTCTCTTTCGTCCTGTTGAATCCTCAATAAAATTGTACAAACACAGTACAAAGCAGTTTTACCAAATATTTATGTTACAACGTGGTATGTGATTGCAAATGAAGGTCTCACTTCAATGCTTGGTGTTGCCCAGGTGATGGTGATGGTGCCCAGAGGGAGACTGCAGCCAGGCTGAGGCAATGTCTTTCCCAATGCTCAGCACTCAGACATTGTAAGAGCTGTATTTTTATTTTGAAACCTTCTATGCAAGTTCTTCCATGGTCCCATAGCTGTTAAGGACAGGCTCAGTTAGTATTTTAGTTGTAGCACTTGCTGTTGCAAATTGAGAGCTATTTCTAAAGGGGAAGCCCGCAGAGAGGTTGTATGTTGTATTGCAGGCTGGGGTGGGGGCAAAGAGGCTCAGCTCATTGACTGATCCCAGCTTACATGTGATGATATCTTCCCCACTTGTCTGCAGTGGTATTCTTCCACTTCCAAAGTTCTCTCTCACTTGAGCTATTTCTATACTTTTCTCTTACTTCTAAGTGTAGTTTGAGTGACTCTAACCAAACATACCTTTGTTTTGCAAAGTTTACTCAAAAATGTGTTTTTGACAGAAAGGTGGAAAACTGCTAGCTCGAGGCTGGATCAGAAAAACAAAGTAGTTTATCAGTTCCAATAGTATCATTGAGTCCCCATCTCTGCAGGATGATCACAGAATTTGGCCGTGGGACCTCCACCCTGCTCAACGCTCCATGTTGGTTTTCTCTTAGACTCAGCATACCAGGCTGCTTGGTGTTTGCTGGCAGCTAAGGTTGCAGGTCACGTTGCTTAGCGAACTATCATGGAACGGGTTATCCAGCTCATTCCACCCTGAAGGTTTACCTTTTCCCAAGAGTTGGATATTTCAATAGGCAACCTCTGGTAAACATTCCTCACCTTGCTGGAGACCCACTACCCTTTGGCCTCCATTCAGAGGGCTGTTTTACTGATCTTGTGCTGGACTTGTTCTGCTGTCTGCACTACTTGGATGCAGAGGCTCAAAACCCGGCAGAGTTTTCTAGGAACGGCCTCACAGCTACCAAGGACAGGGTGCAGACACTTTGGGTTTTTTTTTTGACCTTGCTTTGCTCTCACTGTTCTGCATGCTAACAACTGGTGTTAAAATCCCTGTCCAGATGAGACCACCCAGATCCTTTTTCTGCCTGTGCTGTTTCATGGGGTATTTTGTTCATGGTGTAGGGCTCTGGATTTGTCTGCTTATTTTATCAAGTTCTCTCTACTCCTTTAAAGCAATAACATAGAGCAGCAGTGCACAACGTGAGCCTGCAATCCTGATATTGGATATTACAACTTTCTTACTCTCCCGTAACAGATGCATCCAGACTATCTGAGTTAGCTTTAAAGTTTGATTCTGTTTAAAAATGAGGAAAAGATGTGCTCTTCTTGAGTGTCTTTCAGATTACTTTGCAAACTGCAATAAACTACAAAGCATAATCTGAAATACCTGGCTGTATGAGTTCAGGATAATGTACTAGTTGCTGTTATCTGCTGTGGTGAGTGGAATAGAAGGTACATCAGCCTGGCACAGATAATGATTCCTTCCTATCTGTTTTGCAGAGGTACTTGGAATATCCACCCTAGCTTCAAAAGACTGTAAAATCTGACAATTTTCAAGTTTACATTCTGAATTTTTATCTATTTGCAGGGCCTGCCAGCTATATTGGAATGATATTGTACGTATTATGTATGGGGAAATAGAAAGCTATCATCTCAAAATAGACCATAATATTGCACCTTATTAAAAAATACAAGTGGATTTTCTGCCAGCAACCATGACTTATGATAATGACTGTTATCAATATGCAATTACTTCTGTTACCCTAGAACATATTGACATTCATTTATTTAAAGATAATGTAACACATTTGTATTCATTGAGGTAATCTATGGATATGATTAAATGTGAATGCCCATCTTATACCAAATAGTAAAATGAAAAAAAAAAACTGTAATCAGACCTTCTGCACTGCTAAAAATAGGCTGCATTAAATTCTAAAAATTGCATCTGAGCTTACTCGAAACACTGGCAAACAACCATAAAGAAGGAAAAGCTCAATGTGGGTGATTACTGGTTCCTATATTCATCCTTTCTAACAGTGTAGGGGGAAGTCGGCAACCTGTTTATCATTTTGGTTACTTAAAGATTATAGGTGTCAGTGAATGTTGAGCCACTTTGGAGTCAGACTGCTGATAAATGGTTGTTTTCTTTCCAAATAATAAGTATATTTTGTATCACTAAATGTACAGATGCATTGCTAAGGATCTTTCTGTAATGGGCACATACGTAATATGGATGCATAATTCTGAACATCATGTTGTAGAGGGGCATGCTGCCTTAATAGCTGTGTGTAGCTTTATGTGATTGGAAGAGGCTGTCTTTGTTTCCTTGGCCAGTGGCTGCAAAACGTAATGATGTTATCAACAGGTCCATCTCCAGAATGTCATTCTACAGAGCTTTTTTGTTAAAAAATAAAATAGGAGGTTATGCTTCTTTTGTAGTCGAGTTAGTGCAAGATGGCAAAGAACTCTCATGTACCAGTTCCAAACATGTATCAAAGGAACAGAGTTGTTTAAGTGAAGTTAAATATCTATTGCCTTGCATGGGGCCTCACCGCAGCGCTAATAATACTGGTAATTGTTTCTCTTCCCGTTTATCTGTCAGTTTAACCTCAGTTTCCAAATGTGCATGAGGTTGTTACTGTAAGCTCCCCTCAGTTACTTGTACTTGTACTTGTTGGCAACCCAGTGCATCAATAAAAAAAGTACCAAGCCTCCTACTTGGTTTGAGCTAATGGTTTGTTCATCCAGTGCTGCAGTGTGTCTGTTCTTCCTATGAATAATTCCTTGTGAACTCACAGTGCTTATCTGCGCTGAGAGCTGCTGCTGGAGCTTGCAAATGCTTAGGAAGCTGTTTCATCCATCAAATTCTTTATGTACTTTTGCACGAGTCAGCATAGGGGTCCTGCTCTGTGCCCTGACCCTAATCTTAGGTGTACTTGCTCTTTATTGGGAAAGTTGATGCAGAGACTCTAGTCCTCTGAGGCAGCGTTCACAGTGCCTTAATTTTGTCAGGCTTGTGGTGTCCTGCTCCCTGTAGCTCAGCCTTCCTGACCTGCATTCCTGGGTGATATGAAACCCTTGTATTTCTACCAGACAGCTGTTATGAGTTACTGAATATAATTGACTTAGTTCACTGTTCAGACCCTTGCTCCATTAAAAAAAATAAAAATAAAATAAAAACAATGAAAAATAACCTTTTCTGTTCCCTGACAGAAATACTCTGGCCTCATAGCTGGAGACTTGTGTGTACTAAACTGGTAAATGACTTTGAAGATGGCCATCAATAATACCAGGTTTAAACTCAGAGCCTCTGCCTCCCAGTGCTTTTGGACAAACAAAGTTGCATGGGATTTTTGTCTGGAGCAGACATGTCCAGCCCGTGGGCTGTATGCATCCTGCCCCTGGCCGCCCCCTGGGCTTGCCCTATCACAAGCACCCCTGTGACACTGCCAGCATTCTGATCACTGTGATGTGGCCACTGCATCACAAGGGAGATTCCAGAGTCATATTTCCTCAAAAATCTCTGGTGAACACCTTGAGAACTCACTAAGAATGGCAACCACCTCCATCGACCCGGACATGGATGCACTAGTTTCACAAAAACAACATCAAATATCCCACTAGTTTTGCTTTCATTGCTCTCTTTTCTCAATGTTTTAATTAAAAAAAAAAATCAAGTTTTGTTATTATATACATTAACTATCTTACATTTTCTATGCGGCGTGAGACCGTTCCTCTGCTCTCAGTGTGGCCCAGGCAAGCCAAGAGGTTGGACACCCATGGTCTAGAGCTTTGTCCACCATCTCCCAGTTGCTTGCCCTAGCCTGTAAGAGGCAGTTTGCCTTCTCTGCGGGTGCCTGAATGTTCAATGCAGTACTGTGGGGGCAATCCAGGATTGTTTTACACTGCTCCATAACTGGTCAGAGCCTCTATAACATAGTGGGCATCTTTCCTTAGGCTCAAAGGTAACCTGGCAGCTCTCTACTAGTTGTGATCTTATTTCTCCTAGCATCTCTCTTGTCTGAATGCTGGCTTACCTTCTGGATTTCCTTATCTGAAACCCTTAAACCTCTTCTAATCCTGTGCACTAGGTAATGCAGCTGAAATGGCAGCATCAAGCTGACGAAGCTGTGGCATGGGGCATGTGCATTAGCAGACTTCCAATCCTCAATCAACTGCTCTCCTCTCAAGTGTATTTCCAAGTGCACAGAAGTTCTTGAAGTGTTCCACTCCTCAGAAAAGTGAACTGTAATGGAACTTGGGTAGGAAGGGATATTGCTTAAACGAATACCTGTCTTCCCTAACTAATTCTTGCAGAATATTTAACTATATTCTTGCAATAGGTCCAAATAGCAGTCTTAGAGGGAAAAATAGGATGAGATCAGACTTCTGCTCCAATACAGAAATTGAAGCTTTTAAAATAAACATAGTAATGAAGTGTTCTGTCAGAAACTCTGAAAAGGCTTCAGTGCTGTAATTTAAAGTGGCCAGACCTTTACATATAATTTTCCATCAATTATTGTATAAGACATTCTGGGTTTTGAAGAACTATAGTAGGTTTGACAATCACTTGGCTGACATCTTGATTAAATATTATTTCCTCTGACAACCCCAGTGAGACCTCCCACTCGCAGTAAATGGGTGAGCTAATGCAATTCTTTTTTTTTTTTCAAATGCTTTTACATTTAAAACTGTAAAAATGACACAAAATGCCCTTCTGCACAGCTCAAACAGATGCCTTTCTGGTGGTCCCTTCTGGCATGTGGCTTAAGCAACATCAGTGTTAGGGCAAGTGCATTGAGATATTCTGCTGTGTTCAGAGTGAGAAATACAGAACTGTAGGTTTGGGGTATTTTTGTGGGGGAGTTCAAGAACAGAGCCATCAATTTACCGTTCTGTGAGTGATCAAAAGCCTGGGGTAGCTCATGCCGATGGAGGCAGAATGTCACAGGATTGGGCTGATTTAGCAGTGACCTCTTGTCTTACTTTCAGTGGAATAAAACTATGAAAGTAATGGGGTTGTTGGAAGGGAGAAAGGCTCTGCGTGCATCTGTTGATTGCTTACTTTCAGAAAAAGATGTTCTGTCCTTATAGTACAACAATAAATGTTTTTGACATCAATGTCTAGTAGGAAGTTTTCCTTATTCATATGAAATTACATATTTTTTTAATCCCTGAGTACCCTAGTTTTTATTTAAAAGAAGGCAATGTTGTTTGAGCACGTTACTGATACAACCCAGGTTATCTGGTAGAAGCAACCCAGGTTATCTGTTCACATCTGGGTGCTGACGAAAGCAGCAAGTAAGGCTGATAAGGCACTGCTTCTGGATGCTTTCACCAGCAACTTGCATATGTTGTGTATTGCGTATTCCTGCTGAGCTTCCTTCTTCCAAGAGCGTGCCTTCTTGAGCATCTTCTACTTTGAAGGTGTCTGTCTTACTGAAAAGCTCAGTCAGCATCATTGCAGGCACCTTCTGGAAGTGTATCTGATGCCAGATCTAGCTAAATGATTTCTGATGCCTAAATACCTGTTACCCCATGTGGGTGATAGCTGTGGTAGAACCAAGTGTTTTGCCACAGGCTGTACTGACACATTCTGGCTGCGTGCTTATAATGGAGGCAGTAATTAGGTCTGTAATCACTTAATAGCTTCAACTGAGTTATGTATCGGCCACTCCATAACTTATTTCCCTGACTCCCGCGTTGCCCTTTTTGCTGGTTTCAGTTGGAGGTAACACAGTGAGCAGTAGTGTGCAAGGTATCTAGTGTTGCAGGTGTCTACTACATGGTGTTGCAAAACACTGCCAATCTGTTCTGTGTTCTGTGCAGCTCTCCACCAGCTCTCTAAAACTGCTGGCCGCAAGTCATCCAGCTGTTCATGTTTTTAAAGTGTTTGGTGATTGCACTGGCTTCTGAATATCCTCCATGGCTGGATGAAGAATGGAGCGTTTAATCTTGTCACCTTTATGCAGCTCAAAGTTTTGGGGAAGGTGTAGGGTGACAAAGTATTTTTGTCCGTCTCTGCGGTTGCTATTTTGAAGTTCAAGCATAAGCATGTAATAGCGTCAAAATTATCTTGGAAATGGCTATTTTCTGGATAACACTCCTCTTCACTTTGTTCATTTCCAATGATTATTTGTTTCTTGTGGTGTGCCTTGAATTTTGTTTAGATTTTGCCCCAAAACTTTGCTTTCAGCTTTTTGGATAGCACGATGAGCTGGATTTTCTGGTTATAACATGTTATTGTAGTCCCTTTTTACTTACTGCTTTGCTTCAATAGATGTGGTCTGTAGCTAGATGCTATCTTGCATCTTATACAAAATAAATTAAAACAATTCAAACCTCGTATTATGCCTGTTCTCTCAAACCTCTTGTATTTAATGAAGATGCACATATTGAGTTTTTGATGGTGGTAGAGCATTTTTACTTGCTTTGTTTGGGAAGAAAAAAAGATGCACTTGTCATTTGGGCATGTTACATCGAAATAAGGTAATGTAAAACCCAAATAAACCTTGGACACTCAACATAATGGATTTTGGATTAGAATGTTGTTCTAGAACAGCTTAATGTACTACTACTTTGAGAAGGGAATTCCCAGCTGTACAAATCATGAAAATAGGCCAAAATGTCAGGCAAGCACACACACACACACAAAAGGAACTGCTGAATCCGGTTAGCTAAGGTTGACATTCTGCTTAATTCCATTTTTCTCAACATTTCAACTTTTTTACAGGTGTTAGCAAACTGCCAAGCGTTTTCTCTGTTCAGCTTCAAGTTGTCAGCGTGGGGCGATGCGTGGGTAGTGTTTGTGTGAGAAACCAGGCTGCCTCGTTAGTTTACCCACTGCTTCCCTGGGGCACAACAAGCGAGCATATTGCATGCTCTGCGAGTTAGCACGTGGTTCAGTTGTGTGGTGTCCCAGGTTTGGGGTGGATGGATGTCCTGGTATTCTCTGTATGGCTGCCAGAGCCCTGCCTAAGGACCCAACCTTTCATGCTGTAGTTAGGTGATTTCAGGAATGAGTTTGCTTTTAGGTACTTGAGCAACATTGAAGCCACACTAGTGGTTTAAGAATAAAGGTAAACCACTGTAGTGACTTCAGTTTTTTGAAGATGTGATTTGAGAAGGATAAACAGGGCCTATGTGGCATGTACGGAGTGTAGTGCCTTGTTTTGTACTTGTGCTTTGTACAGGATTAGGCACTTTGTCATCACTTAAATAATACAGTACAGCCTATTAAACAGAACATTTAATGAAGGCACATCTTACGGTTCCAGCTCTGATTATAAATTAATTTTATTTCCATCCACACTTAAGAGGTTATTGCCCAAACATTAATTGTTATCTGGGGAATAACTAATTGTTGGAAGATAGCAGGGTGATTTTTCCTCTGCTGACATGTGCATGATACTTGCGGCCTTGTGGCACGCTTGTGTTCTGACATATCTGCTTTACAAGTAACAGTAATGGAAAAGAAAAAAATATGAAGTCAGTTTTCTTCCCCAGCAGGAACTGGCATCACCCTTTCCAACCTTGAAAGAAAAACGCAAATACAACAGTACCCTTTCACTGTCAACAAGGAAGTGCAGATTCACACATATGAACATGATGTTCAGAGCCTGGATGGGTAACTCCTAACAGCAGATGACTGCGTAAGAAGCTGAGGCACTGTCCACCCTTCCTGTTCACGGAGGATCTGTGAGCAGGGTGCTGGTAGCTCCAAGCAGCCAGTAGTTCTGTGCCAGTACTGGCGTTTGGTGGGTGTTGATCTACGTAATCTGAGGCTGTTCCTGCGTGTTAAGACTTCCATAATTCTATTCAGGGGCTCCAACTAACTGTGTTAGTGCAACGTGAAATTTAGCTATGGAAAGTTGCTCTCACCTTGAGCAAAAGGGTTCTCTAATGGGGAAAAATCTGTAAACATGAATTTTCTTGTCTATAAATTCAGCATATCTGTTTTCCTCAACGCATCCAATTGCTCTCTGTAGTCACCAATAAAATGTTAGTCTGCTGATGTTTGGAAAATGTGGGCACTTTTCCTTGAGATAAGCCTAACTCCAGTGTTCCGTAGTGCTTGGAGATATCTGCTTCTGCAAACAGCTTTCTAGTTAGACGCAATGTATGGAAACTTTTCCAAGACATTAAATCCGCGTAGTTACTTTGACGTGTCAGGTTCTTTCCATTTTCATTCATATTCTTCGTAGCATTTGCCTGCTAAAGCTGTGTCACATGATCTTTTTCTCCTTGATTTGCAGATAAAATTGAGGATTTCATTAAATAACTTGAATGAAAAACTGTGTTTTACGCCCCAGTGTAAATTTTGAAATGGCTTCAAGTCAAAATTTACAGTAAGTTTATGCACACAAAAATAGAGGTAGTAATTGCTTTGGGAGATTAATGGTCAAATTTTATGATAGGAAGACTATTGTTTCCTTTCAGCAAAGATATTTAACTAATAAATCCAGCTGGTTTTGTTAACACTCAACTGCAGGAGGCTATTTAATGGCTCTCTCTGTAAATGGTTTTAACTAGAGAGGGCATGCAGCCCTTTGCGGTGTCTTCTAGCTTCTCTGCTGCCAAGTATCCTAAAAGCAAGAGCAAAAGCTGAAAACTGATTCAGCCGAAACGTATGAAGGGCTTTGTGTATGAGATGTGGTGTTTTTCACCAAAAAAAAAAAAANGGCTGCTGGAAACTTCAGTTCTTGAAAGTATGATGTATGCAACAGATGGCAAGGCCTTGGGAGCAAGCTGGCTCAGGAAGATGCTAGACATAACAGATACGTGACCTGCTCATTAGTTTGGTACAATATGTTGCTTAGTACCCTGGAGGACATAATAATTTCTGATGAGTGACTAATGGATGTTTCCAACAGCTAACAAATTAGCAGAAGCCTCGTTGGCTCAATTCTCCATCAAGTGAGGAAAGATCAGCAGTATGTAGTGAGAATAGCTGAAGATGATCACACATACAGCATATTTGGTAGGGACATTGTTGAGACGTGAGAACTTAGACTTGAAATTTAATAATTTACCGAGGAAAAAAAATTTGAAGGGTTATAATTGTTCAGAAGAATAGGGATATTGGACTTTCACTGCAGACCATGCACCCTATCTGTTGACTTAAGGTGGTTTTCAGATCAGCTCAGCATAGCTCCTCAGTTTCTTCAATTTTGAACTTTTTTGTTCAAAATACTCTTGCATGTTCAGGTCGTCATTTTTATTGTGTTAAATGAGAGCTTTCTTTAGCAGAATTATGCAGTGTTCCATTCAGCATTGGCTGAATATTTTTACAGGAAAAATTGTCCAAGTTCTAGGGAAAACTTTCAGAGTTCTAGAGAATCTTGAACGAGGCTTGAAAATCAAGAATGCCAATCTAATGTTAAATAAGAAATTGGGTTGTCTGTTTACCAAATTGTCATGGCTCATTCTTACTAAACTGCCTTTGTATGCGATAGCAGTTATCTATGGATTAGATCTTCTGTTTAAGAATTCAGGTAGGCTTAAATCTAATTTGGTAGTCAGAAGTGTTTCATCCTCAATTTTTTTGGAGAGACTTGCAGAGTAGATGGATGTTAAGACAGTGATAACTGATGTTAGTATAATTACCGTGGAATTCCATTTGTATTAATGACAAGCCACAGCTAAAAAATTAATTTTGAAAGACATAAGTTGGTATGTAGTTTTGAGATACTACTGGTTAAACACTTGCTTGCAGGAGTGGGGCTCCTTGATGGAAAGATCTCTTGCTGGATCTCTTAATGGAAAAATCTGCACCATAGAGCCCAGAGTATTTATAGGAGCATTTAAAGTGTCTGAGGGAAGTAAGGCTGTTTCTCTGGACCACAATGAGCATATTAAAGTAATACTAATATGTGGCGGTGAGAATAAGTGGCTGTGACAACTTGTTGTGGGGAATGGATGGGAAAGCCCTCATCTTGAAGATGAGAGGAATCACCAGGGTTTCAGCATGAAGGAGAAGGAGAGGATTGTCAGTGATGTGCCGATGATGACTTGAGTGATGGAGAGTGGAGCACCACCTTGCCTAACAAGAGTTAACTGGAGGGGGAAGATCAGGACTTCCACTTTTGCTTTTTGCTCGGCTATAGCTGAAATACAGCTCTAAGGAGATTTTGGAATAGGAAAGTGAGAGATGTTGGCTTGGAAATGATTGTATTTGTATTTGCAGAGAAGACCAATCCAGGGTCATGGTGCAGAGGGAGGTGGAAGAAGAGCAAATGCTAAATCCTGTGGCCTTCTTGGAGTTCAGATTCCCTGTTTGGAGGGGGGATTTAGGGGGCTGTCTGACCTGGAATAGGAAGGATTAAAAGTCCAGAGAATTAAATTTATTATGCTAATTCCTCTAGTTCCTTTATAGAGGTCACTTCCTTAAACCACTTCTGTTTTTCCATTTCCTGTAAGTACACTCCTGTGAGATTTTACAAAGAACTATTCTAAAATGTGCTCTGTCAGCATGCATCCATTTTACTTCTAAAACCTTGAGACAGTTTCTGTTCCATATATCACTATTATCAACAAGTCAAACTGAATTTGTTTACCAAGCTGGATGTTTTTGAGAACCAATCCCTGTAACAGTTTAGGTGTTCTGTTGTTGTAATTGTGCAGTCCTTGTGTTGTTTTCTCCTTTGCATCTGAAAAACCGTGTTTGAACTGAAAAATTTGCTGTGCAAATCGGTACTCTGACGCTGATGAAGTACAGAGCAGTAGATAGTGTGCTGATTGACAGTTATCTCAGTTCATGCCTAAGTGTGATGTTACTCCAGAAAAGGGATCTTCATGTACTAAGAACCAGGAATTATATTGTATTTAAATCTTGAGTACCTTCTGTAGTATTTGCAGGTCTTTGAAAATGAAGGCATTCCACGGTCATTTCCCAGTCCTCTTGCATCCTGGGGTTATATTTCTGTTCCTTGGCAAATTGCTTTCCTATAGATAAGTTTTCCACTCTTATTGCTAGGTCTTGATAGTTGACCTAAAAATCTTAGGGAAGAAAGCTCTAATGTGAAGTAGGACTGGGAGTGTGTCTGCCTTATGCTATATCCTTGTGATGTTGCCCACACAGGTATCCTACATGTACGGTTGTTTCCTAACTAACCGATACCTTGCACCTCTTCTCTTTTGGCCACTCCTACAAAGGTTGACTTGAAAGTTTGTCTGCCAAGAACTGTGCATCTCAACCTGTTTTAAAATATTCTCTCACTGGCTATTGTAGCTATTCTCTGTTGTCAATTGGTTTGCTGGTCAAAGCAAGACCGGAGGGAATACTCCTCTGCATCTGGAGTCACTCTTGTGTACTGGTGGACTTAGCTTAATAGAATGTTTTTACTGGCTGCCTCACTGAGTTGAGGCTTTCTGTGTTCCAATTTTGGGCACAGGATGCTTTTTTGAACTTTTTCCATATAATTCTTGATATTGGATGCGATCAGATTTTTGAAAGGCAGGGCTTTATTCAGGAATGTGTGCATAAGGTCATGTGAAAAACTGACTGGGGGCCAAAACGGCATACATGCTTCAAATCACTTCTTGTGGGCAATTCAGAGCAATGCTGAGGGCTGAAGTTGTTTCTAGCTTTGTTTTGGGATACCACGGCTCTTCCTTCTAGAATGTCTCTAGTCACTGATAATGTTGTAAATACCTTAGTTGCTTAGCAAAAGTGACAGCAATTTGTTAATAACTTTGGTCTGCTTAATTTCTTTAGTCCAGATATATTCATCAACAGCCTCTTGAATGTATAAAATATTTACATTCTGCAGAAGACTCTAGTCAGGCTTGTGTGTTTTCCCTCGGGAGCCAATATTAAAACAGCCTGCTAGGTGTTAAAGGACATTTCATGGTGTCTGCTTGAAAAAGCTCAATTGACTTCTTGCCATTAGGCAATATGTTGAAATACTAGCTCTGAGCTGTTTTGCTAATAGCTACCCAAAAAAGTGATCGTTTTTGCTGTGAAATGGACAGGAGAAAGTAGAAATGAACAGACTGATTACTTCTTGAACGAATCAATATAAATACCTACTTTTAAATATTTCCAAAATCATAAACTAATGAGGGAGAAGTCTGCAGCGTAACAGCTCATTACCATTTAAAAAGCAAATGGGATGATTATATAATATTACTGCTAAATGAATATGTACTTAAGCAACTCAAGGTCAGTAGATGGTTAGCAACAGCACCTAGTTTTCCATTATTACGTGTAAGACATCGAGGGGAATTGTATATGTAAGCAAAACTTTATTTTGGAAAAATGTTTCTACCCCACGCTGGGTTTGCATGGCTTGCTGTTTTGTTGCCCAGCACTGATTGATTGTAAATATGACTTGAGAAAATAATTGCTCAGTAGTCAAAATAAAATGCAACATCACAACCATGCCAACAGGCTAAGCTATCTTGAAATTCATGCATGCAGTGACATCTTTGTAGTGAGTGCGTTACATTGAAATACAGCACAGCATTGCGGCAACGTACAAGGATGTCTGCCTTGTGCAGTGCTGATCTGCAGTAAAGATCACATTTGGAAAGACACCTGCTGTCTTTTTCCAGCAAGATACCAAGTTTGAAGGCATTGTTCAAAATGCACAGATACTCCCAGCTACTGGATGTGGACTGTAACTGTGCACGATACAGGGCAGATGTGTACTTGTGCAGCAGGGAGATCTTTTCATGAAATGCTGGGTTATGTTCAGGGGAAAAAATGTTAGGAGTGCTGCATGCAGCAGAAGCAGAGTCGTCCACTTGTACCATGCAGACAACTTGGCTATTAGGTGAAGAAGTGAACAGGGCTCCTCTGTATCTCAGAAGAGTTGGTGGCTAGTGGACAAAGCTCTGGAGCTCTGTGCTTCCTGATCCCGATCCAGGCTTCTGTATGTTCAACTTCAGCATCCTGGGAGGCCAAGACTCTGAGCACTATGTAAGCTTAGTACTGGAGATCTGGCCTAGATGTATTTCCTAGTAGGTTAAGGGTGGGCTTCAGGGTTTAAATAAGTGGCAATGACATAGTTGTTGTCTGTACGAGATGAGGTTGATCAGTCTTAATGATGCTGAGTTGCATTTAATGAACCCAACTGCCGAGGAGAACATAGAAACACTGAACTAGCCATTAACCTATAGCTCATGAGAGTATTTTGCTGGAACATCTGCAAGTAGATGGGAGCTATTAAGTGAGTGTACTTATTAGAGAAAGCTATGCTCACTTAATTGTTTGATTAATCTAATGAATTGGACTAACATCAATGAATTGGCCAGTAAATACCCATGTCTAGTACTGCAGCTGCTTTGAGCATTCTGGTTGTGTGCTGGTCCCCACGTGCACCAGGGATGGTGCTGAGGACATGGGTGGTGAATGTGGGCGTGGGGATGCTGCTGTGGGGTCTTGGGGGCCCTTCAGGTGCTGTTCTGTTTTCGCCTATATGTGGAATGGCAAAAGTGGCAGTATTTTAATCCAAATAATTTTTAACTGGTTGGGTGCTCTTTTGCAGAAGAGACTGAAAACCTTGAATGATTACATAATCAAAGATGCTTTCAAAATGCGTAAGAAATACGGCAGTGAGAAATGGTAATGAGTAGCAACAGATGTGTGGTGTTTTTTTTTAGATATATGTTTTTTAATTTTTATTTTTAGAGCAGTTAGGGGAGAGTAATTACAGATAGAAATAGAGCCCCACAGCAACAGTGAGCTTTATCAGGGAGCTCTCAGGAGTGAAACAGGGCTGTACGAGCAAGAATACCTTTGAACATCAAAGAAAAGAATAAGAAGTTAATTCTTAAAAGTGAGAAAATTGGGAACATCTGATTTTTTTTTTTGATGGCTGCATACTCTGTTACCAGTTATGCTGTTTGTTAGCTGCCTTTTAGTGTAGGCTGATAAACAGTGTTCAGGAGGCAGTAATCACTGTACAACTTTAATGAGGTTTTAAAAACGCCTTTTATGAAAAGGCAAAAGTGACTCTGCTTAATGTGCTTCCAAAGAAGAAAAACATGTAAGCCTTTTACTGAAATTATCCCTATGTTTCTTGTATTTCATCATCTGTGGGTTTTAGCGAGGTACGAAATGTTGAGTCCTCGCCTGCTAATTCTTTCTCAAATGTTAAATCCTCCTGGCACCAAATGCAGTGTTTATTAAATTTCTCCATACTTTTCCCTCTGAAGTTATGTTGAAATGAATTAATATGAGAGAAAAGGGATAATAAGTACAGACCTGTAGAGATAAGTAGAAAAGGAAATAAGTAAAAGGAAAAGGAGATAAGTACAGACCTGTAGAGATTTCCCCACTGTCCTGTCTTTGGTCAGCTAACAGGTGAAAGAAAATGTGTAACACAAGTGAGAAGCACCAGGCTAAAACCAGGGGTCTTCAGTCTGGAAGCAACGGGTTTGTGTGATTTTTCCTATGAAAGCAATGAGCAAAGGGATTTGATATTAAAGGTATTCTTGTTTGAATTCTTAGAAAATACTCAACTATTTAAATAGTTTTGGTAATTATGTGTTGCAAGTACATGCAAGAATCAGTGGTGGATTTTAGTGACCTGAAACTGAGTGTTAGGCTGAATAATAGTCATCAGGCCTAATTCCTGTTTGCTGCAAACAGGAGATGTCTGTGGGATCCCTCTGCCCTGCTGCAGGCACTGGTGTGGTGCTGGCATGTCATGCTTCCCTCAACTCTTTTGCAGAGAGAGATCTTGTGCTGCTGGCAAGCACTCAGCTGTCAGTTTCTGTGGCATAGAGGTGCTCTGTTCAGTCCCTGATCCTTCCCGTTTCATGGCCCTGCTTGCCTGGCCTGTAATTATTGTTGAGTGACTGGTCAGAGTAGGCACAGTGCTCACCTTTAATGACAAGCAGTGTGCTTACACCTGGCATGTGTGCCTGCAGTCATAAATAGAAAAAGGTAGTGCAGCTACACTCAACCCTAAGCCATCCGTCTCCTAGGATCTTCCTTGAGATCTTGCTGTTGAAGCTGGAAGCTGAGCAATCCACTGAGTGCTCGACAGGAGAAAGAGGAGAAACGGCGAGCTCCTCTTGTGTCTCACCCTGAATGTCTTGTGCCCTGAAAACTCAATGCCTATTCCCATCTGGGGGTCAGAAATGGTGTTTGCCTAACGAGACCTGCAGTGCTTGTGCTGTCAGACCGGTGCTTGCTGAAGTAAGTGGTGCTTTGATTTTTCTGAAAATATTCAGCAAGATCCTGGGTGGGAATTTTTTTTTTTTTTAACATACTCCCAGTGAAAATACTCATCCTATAATTAACTCAAATATCCTCTGGTTTTGAACTGTGATTTAATTGCATGAGAAACTTTTTAGAGAACTGAAAAACACAGCTTTTAAAACAGGATTAATGGTCAGGTACTGTATGGGACACTTAAGTGTGTTGCTCATGTTGGCCTTATTTGAGGAGTTCTGCAGATTTCCACATGTATCTAGTACCGAATACTTTTGTTGTATCTGGTTGCTTATGTACTAGATTAATGTTTCAGTAAGAGCTGTAATTATATTAGAATAAGCAATTAGGTCTGAGGAAAGGGAAAAAGGATACGCTGAAACTTACCCTGATTTTCCTCTCATGTTTGTATTTGGTTACAAATAACGAGAAAAAAAATTAAGCTCCAACCTGAATGTTAACAAGGAGGATCAGTAGAAGTAGCAGTGAATTTGCTGGTCTGGAACAGCAGAATCTTTTTAATGATTGCAAGTGGAAATGATGACACTCCTAGTGGCCCAGCAGCAGATCTGGCCAAACATTTTTCTCTTGCTGGAACCAGACACAAGCTGTGTGATCAGCTATTTATTTCAAGAACTACGTAGTTCCTATACATTTTTGTCACATTTATGGCAAGGAAATTATTGCAGAAGTAACCTGTGAGACGTCTGTCTCCGTGAATCAAAAACATCATTCATCAATACTCCTGTTAGCACCTAGAGCTTTATCTATAGGTTTTATAGGAACGGTACTTCTGTCTTAGCACAGAAAGTGTGCTTTAGCAATGTAAGTTGCCGCAGGAAGCTGTTAGTTGAAGTTAGATGTTATTCTAGAAGTGAAGGCTTTTTTTGTTTCCACATGATTTCTTCATTTAAATTGTCCTTCAGTAGTTGAAAGTGCATGACATGACTTCTTACATTGTTGCTTTTTTACCTCTTCAACTATGATGATCAATGGCAGCATTGGTGATAATCAGGATGTGCAGCACTCAGGAGATGCCAGTGGGCAAGGGGAAAAAAGAAAAGAGGAAAGCTGAGCTGCTGGGTGCTAAAAGGCCAAATTTTCTGAGTTTTCTTAACATTAATGCTTAACAAAAGGTCAGCAAAACTTCTGCACCTTAAAGTATTTCCTCATGAGCTTTCTTAAAAGAAAACTATTCAGCTCTTTTTCCTCATAATTGCAATATTGAGAGTTGGGATTTCATCCCCCTCAGTGAATAGCCTAGCCGGAGGGCTGTGATCTGAAACTGAACTGAAGTCACACTCAACAATAAATAACGCTTCTGGTGTGGGATTATAAGTTTTAAAATTCTGTGACTTTGGCGAAATTTTAAAGCAGACATCCAGTATTTGAGTGAGCAAGATTCAGTTTCTTGCTCTGCCTTTGTATCCTGTTCCCTCTTAGTTGTAAAAGGGGAGATGAAAAATGTGACTTCACATTCTTCATGCTTTTCATGAACTGCCTTGCCCCTTGGTTGTGGTGTGTGAGGGTGCCTTATCCAGGCTGGCTCATCAGGGGTTGCATCTCTGGGTGAATTTATTTCTACCTCCATGTAGCTGCTTAGCAAATAGTGCTCATGATTTAACTAAGGGGGGGAGTGCGGGAGGGGAAAGAAGGGAGGAGAAAAATCTAAACACAATATTTGAAATATGTGGTATGAAAATAGTGGAAAAACAAGCAACTGTCAAAGGTTTCTAGATTGATTTCTCCTTTAACTCTGAAAATAAGAAATGATGTTCACAGGTACCCTCTGTTCTGTTCAGTGAAGTTCTAGAAAACTGCAGTGAAGCTGAAACAGGTTTAAAAAAAAAATAATAATTCAACAGCTGAGGGAACCGGGTCCTTTGTTCCGTATAAGTTGATAAGTGTGAAGGGTTTCAGGGCGTCAAAAGGTTGGTGGGTGGCACAGTTCCTGCTCTCAGGAGCACTCTTAGTGGCTTCAAAACCATCATTTGGAGGAGGGAGCACCAGTTTGGGTTCTGGAGCTGCAGGACTGAAGCCTGCGTGGGTTTGCATTGTCCCTGTTGTTCTGCCAACAAAGCATTCATTAAACTGTAATTATTTCTATGAATGAAACAAGTATATTATGTTCAAATTTACTCATTTGACTTCTGGGCAGGTGTTTACTTTTTGGTTGGGAAGTGGCTAATACTTGGGAAGTTGGACAGTTCAGAAAGTTGCATGTAGAATAGCCTACAAGTATTTATATGTATTTATATTTTCTGTTTTCACTTCAGGAGAAAAGGATAAGATTGCAAAAATTCAAGTGAGGCATAAAATAGTTGTGGAAACATACACTGTTACATATCATCTGTTTTTATAAAAAAGACTAATGAAGAGAGAAAATGCTTTTGGAAGATAAAATAATGTGGCTTATTCACATGGACTTTTCTTATATATTCACTTGCAGTAAATATTCAGCTGGTCAAACTTTGCTTATAGAAATATCCACTGAAAATACTACTCTGGAGGAAAATAAATGTTCTAGAAAAATTGCATTACACACCATGCTGTACATTCCTTTTTTCTTCTTTGAGCCTCAATGTTGAGGCTGGTGACCAGCCAAGGGCTGTGTTCAGACCTCATGGATTGGAATCAGCTGCTCATTTCAGTGCTCCCCAGTGTGATGTCTTCAACCTTGGAAGCAAAGCAGAAGTATCAAAGTGAGATGTACACTGAAGAGCCTAGGAGGGATTGAATGTGCAAGTTATACGCTGGCTTAAATGGGATGCAAGGGTTTGGGGTGCTGTTCTGTTCCTGTCAGGAATGTGGCTGGACCTGAGGAGGGTGTGCAGACCTGAGTGTTATATATCTTAAGGAAGCTGAATATGCCAACGAGTTGTTCTGTATATTGCATTGGGCGTAACTGGAAGGTTGGGAAATTCAGATTAATGCATTTATTGAGTATCTGTTTACAAGAAGTTCTTTCTAGGATGATGAAATTTGTCTCTCACTGTTTCATGTATGATTTCTGAATTACAGACTCTGGTACCACTTGTGAAGCTCATGTTATAACACACCTTGACAGGACGACATACCATCATCTCTGTCATTTCCTGAGTATCTCCTGTGCACAAGGTGATATGCAAAGCTTTGGAGAAGGTGGTGGATGACTTTACAGAGCCTCACAAAGTCAAATGACATATCACAGTTGATCTAAGTCACAAAGAACCTGAACTCTGCAGCCAGGTTTTTGTGATAGATGAGATGTGTGGGTGATTACCTCTTCTCCAGGGGAAATGCTGTTGGATGTGCAAGCTGGACCCCGTGAATTCCTGTTGGAGCTGCACCTCGTATTAGGCACAAACATCCAAGTAGCCTTTGCTGTTGGAATATTTTGTTCTGAAATGCAGTCAGATGACTCTTTTTCCTTATTTTCACTGATACATCAGAAGAAATCCGTATATTGTAGGAAAAGCTTTGACAAAACTGACTTTGTGAGGCTTTCTGTTGCAAATGATGTTAGATAATCATGCTATGAGACAAAACATAACTCTTGTAAGTGCAACTGTTTGCAAATCTCACTTATTTCCCTCAAAGCTTTCGAAAGCCCGGTATGATTTTGTTGTAGTTATTTGTTCCAAGAACACTTCTGCAAAATGTCCATACTTGCCTGTCTTCTTTGCTCCAAAAGGGAACATTAGTGAGAGCAAAGGCAGATCTCAGAGGAACTTTCCCTTATAGTTGGCCATAAGGAAAATATTCCACCAGGCTTTCTTGAGGCCTTTGATCTATTCTATTGGTGAAATTCTCCCAGATAAACATTGACCTGATATTGTGGCCTACCATAATGTTCTCATTTTCACTAGAACACGGATGCAGAAGAATGGGGAATACTGGAGTGTGAGAACCCAGCAGTTGTCACCTCTGCCATTTGTATAAAAAAACAAAAAGCCAGGAAATGAAGGTCACTCACTTGGTAACAAGACAGTAATTAAAACATCCTAGGAGAGCTGTTTCTACACTTTGGCTTGTATTACTTGAATTATTTGCAAATGCTTTCCTCTAGTCCTTCTTGGGGGAAAAAATATCCATAAAGGGATAATTTATGGTAATTGTTGGACAACTTCAGTATTTAATTATCCTTTTTTGTTTTATAATTGAAAATCACTGCTAAATAAGTAGAAAAGCTGACACTGCTATTGGTATTTCCAGTCTGAGATTTTACGCACAAAGATTCTGCTCTGGTGACTCCACATATTCTGATGCAAACTAGACAAGTCCTTGTGTCAATGTTAAAGAAAAAGGAGTTGGAAATAAATTGCCACAGAGCCTTTGAAGTTCTGTGCATTAAGAAATGAATTGCACAGGTTATTCATCCATACACAAATACTTCCTAAGGATTGATGTGGCTCTTCCTTAATCCTCTGCAACGTGTCATCTCTTTCACTGGCAGGTGTAAATAAAGAAGGTTCGTGGTGATAACGTGACTGACGCTTTGTCTTTGCTGGCTTACTACTGGTTTAATAAAGAAAGACATAGATTAACAGTGAGGTGGTGTGGGAAATGGGTCATTAACTGCAATAAAGTGCCAGTAATGTGAGGAGACGTATTAATAATGACAATGGCAATGTCATTGATGATGAAAAATGCAACTTCTACACTTTGTAGAAGTTTTTTTTTCTGGGAATTGCCATTAATTGCCCTTTCTCTGGTCTCCACCTACAGCTTTGTTTCTTTCTTTTTTCTTCTGACTGAGTTATTTTATTAGAAGCACAAAGTGACTAAAACTAAAATCTAATAACTGTTGAATCTGGTGTGTGCTGTAAGCCTATTGTTCACAGGTAGTTCTAAGCCCATTAATAAAAACTTTCCTGAGGCGTGAGAATGTTAACGGCTTAGAGATGTAAAGAATTCTGTCCAAAGTCAGTTAGTGCAGTCAGATGGAATATAAATCACTGCACAACTGGAACTTCCCAGCAGTCTGTTTCATAAATGGGCACCTGAAAATCTGAATTTGGTAATGCAGAAGGGATGTCAGCGTGTGCAGCAGAAACACCTAGAGTTAAAGGTGAATTCTGCCCTCAGAAAAATGTTGTCTAAATTCCCAGAATAAATCATTGCTCTTTGTGCTAAGGTTCCACATATCACCCACTGATGGTCTGTAATTCACGACTTAATTAACATGTTGCTATTTTATGAAGAGAATTGCAATAGAAAAATATAAATTAATTGAAAATAAGGTTAAAATATGACACAGTAGGTGGCTGTTCGTGTGATGTTTATTACTGTGTTCATTCTTTGTTCCATAAATATTCAGGTATTTGTATATTAGTATTTCATTAATGAAAAATAACTATCCAGTTACAGGAAACTGTTACTAAGAATATCATGGTTATGCATTTCAAAATGTTTCCAGAACTGGCTCTGAACTCTTTATTAATGGGATGCAGTGAACAGAGCTGTGTTCCTGTAGGGTTGTGCATTGCCAGAATGCTATGGAGCGTAATTCAGGAGGGAGTAATGCCAAAAAAAGGAGTGAATTTCGTATAAGGGAACTTGGCTTGGTTAAAAATCTATTGTAAACTTACGGTAAGCTTGGATATGTGTCTGGAAGGAGCAGGGTTTCCCATAGTCTGTGATTTCACCGTTTCTCAGAACTTAGGAGCAAACCCTGAAACACCATGCAACTTGAGGTAGGTTTGTTTTGTCACTATGACCACAGAGAAAAAAAAGTAAAAGTAGCTTTCTCTGATGGATTATTTATCGTAATTACTTAAGAGCAGCACGGAAGCTTTCCTTTTAGCTGCAAAGGAGCTGCAACCCTGGGAATGCTTCTGTTGTTATCACACTTCTGGGAAGAAGGCAAAGCAAAAAGCTCAGTGGCAGTAACTTGTGGTCTTTTCTAGACTGTATGTGGGTGAACTCTTTCACATTTCTCTAGAGCTTTTTTTCCTGCAATTAGAGCTGTAGGCCAAAAAGCAGGGCTGGTGATGGTTATGTACACCCAATGTTACAGTGTAGGTGAGATTGACTCGGGAGTGATGATGCCAACCCTCAACTCTGGCAAATATCTCTGGGAGTACTTATTGATCTTTTTTCCTAAAGGACAAAACTCAAGGGTGTTGTGCCAAGATCTATCACTTCAAACAGGGTAAGCCTTGTAACTGTCTTGCACTGTGACAAGCTTGTGTTGTCTTAAGTTAATTATTTTTATCAAAAAGGGAGGCTTAAAGTAATTGAAATAGATTCTAACAAAAATATTTATTTTGCAGAAATCATTATATTTCAATTTGTGCTGCTAAATTGTACTCACATTTCCTGTATGCCAGCAGACACTTTGGGCTGGAATGGGAGAATATGGAGAAGCAGGACAACTTTAATTGGAGCATCCTTTCTGCTTCTCAGTTCCTCTGCCCTACTCGTTCCCCTATTCAGGTCACTTGCTTTTCTCTCCCAGTAGGACTTACAAGCACTGAAGCTCTTGGTAACTTCTCTCTTTCATTTTGCATCTAAAACATATTTAAAGAACCATCGAAAAATTAATTGTATTTTTTGCTTAGACTGAGAATTGTTTGTTTGACTAGTGTTTTCTGTTTTTTTGTTGTTGTTGTTTTGATTGGAAGTGAAGACTGACCCAATATTTTGTGCTGATACTGTTGGTCTGCCCTAGCATTGTCTATTTGCTATGACTTATTCCTGATCTCTGCCTTGTCTCAAGTGCCAAAGCTTGATGAGTTGTCAGTGCTTAACCAGTTTGAATTAAACTGTTCATTCAACTTTGTTTCCCTTGAGTTTCTGCACTGATGCCACTTCCAGCTGTGGCTTGGGTGTGTTCTTGGGAAATGGGACTGCTAATGCCTGTGGCCTTGGTGTTGACCACTTGGTAACGTTCTGTTACCCACCTGTCCAGGACGCTCTAGGACCACAGGCCATGACCTCCTGGAGCAGCGAGACAAGTGGTAACGTGCTGCTGTACAGATGCATGCATGGCAAATGTTGAAGAAATATAACAGTTGTGGTCTCTCACTTCCAATACAAAAAATGTGAAAAACACTCTGTGGGTGTATCAGAATAATTGCTTGGTGGTAACTGAGTTGTTAGCATTCAAGTACAGTAAAGATGCTTACATCAGGTTTCAAACAAGATTAAGCTGCAGGTGTCTAAAACAATCGATTAAGGATAAATATAGCATTGCTCTAGTAATAACATACTCTTCTACTGGTAGAACAACTTGCCTTTATCTGCTTCAAACAGTCGTGTTTTACTGAAAAGGCAGGCAGAAAGCTTGTCCCTGAAACATGTGTTTCCATTACAGTGTGTCTTGTTGGAGGACCATACATGATGCACCTTGGTCTTCTGCTTCCCTCCTACCGAAGGGAGTGCTGTGTGTTGTTTAAGGCAAGAAGGAGAACAGATTGACCTGCTTTGGTTTAGAAGCCCTTTGGTTCGTTTCCCTAGGCAAGGAGCCACTCCATGAAACCCTGTGGGATTTTGTGAGGTTTATCTGAAAGGAAAGGGTGGTTCAGTTCTTATGCTACTGGAGGAGGCTTCAGAAATGCATTTAGATGCCAAGTGATGCCATCCATGTCATGGTGCCTGCTTGCATTCCCAAGGAGGTACTGCTCAGCAGTTAGTGCTCAGCTTCACGTCCCTGAGCTGTGGGCAGCAGATCTGTGCCATGCTCTGGCACTATCGAGCAGCTGGCAATTAGGAATAGGGGAGAAAAGCCTTGAGCTGACACCTCCGTGCCTCCACTGCTTACCTTATTAGAGTAGGAAGGTGTTTCTAGCACGGAGTATGGAAAGGAATGGTTTCCAGCTGAAGCTCTTGCTAATTGTTTCTAATCAAGTATGTGTCCACTGCACTCAGGGTTCAGGGTTAGACCTCAGTGGTGTGAGGCTTCTGCTGAACTTAAAAACAAAAAAAACCCAAACAAACAAACAAAAAAAATCGTAAGTGCTGAGGTCTATAGAAATGCAAAGCTTAAGTTTTTATGAGCAGAGGGGGGGAAACAGAGTTGCCTTAAGTAGTTCCTCTGAATAATTTAATGGGACCTTGTCACTTGATATAACTGCAGACAGCTGTCTTAATCCCTAGATGGGTGATTTCTTTTTTTTTTGTGGCAGGCTCTTTAATTCTAACATGGAATTTCTATTTTCATATTTTTGACCCATTTATACAGAGCAATGTTTTCGTCTGCTTCCAAAAGGAAACTGGAGGCATATTTCTGTATCTTGTCTCCAGCCTCCATGTGCCAATCCCCAGGGAAGAGCAGACTGATTCAGTGTGAGCTGTTAAAGCATTTATTTACCAGGGCTTTACTGGGGACACAAAGTGTGAGGACCCAGGTTATGAGTAAAGCTTGGGTTTTAGATGTCATAGTTGATGCTATCAGTATATTTGGTGTATTGTGTATTGCAGTAGGTAGAGGTAAAGATGGGAAGGAATATTGTGGATAAAAGTGAGCAAGTTGTTCAATAAATCATGGGACTAAACCTTAATCACTTTAGTTCTAATGATTTATAGATTAAATGTAAGGGAAATACAATGTTTGTAGAAGAGGGGTGGTGAGTGTTTTTGTTTTGCTCAGTACTTCATACTGGAAAACCAGGGAAAACACTACAGTAAATATTATGGCTTTTAGCAAACCAATTTAACTTCCATGAGTCTTGGGCTTGTGATGCAGATGTTTAATGAAGTGAGCTTGTTCCCTGCTGATTTTGTATTACCATTTTGAGTCATTTCTCTAACTTGCAGTTCTTTGTAGAATCTCTTCAAAGTAAAAAATAACAGCTGTCTTGAGTTCTTCCTATTATATTGAGGAAAAAAAATCACTTGAGTTCATACAAACAAGCCAAAAATAATGTGGTGAGGGAGAAACTGGAAGCTTAGCATTGGGGGTAATAATGTGAGAGCATCCTGCTTTTAAAAGCTTCCAGTGTTAAAGCCAAACGAATGGTCTTAAAAGAAAGTTGAAGTTTTGTGGGGTAATAATTCCATTTGTTCTACAGAAGGGTTTTAATGAATAGGTTTTTATTGCCTGTCCTGTGATGCTCAGGAATCCATGTTTGGGGGCAGAAGTAAATTTATTAATAGTTTAATCCAAGAACAATGTTTCAGTAGGTATATAGCTAATCATTGTTACTATATTAATGTTAGTAATACAACAATTCTTTATATCCACATTTGTGGGAAGGGAGGGGAAAATAGTCATTCTCCAGAAGCAGAATGAAGGGACAGAAAGAACTGCAAGATGAAATAAAGCTGTGGGGAGATTATTACAGGCAGTCAGCTGGTTTCATTGTGGGCAGCATTTGGCCTGAAGGAGCTTTCTGCCAACCCTGTGCTCTCACCTCTTGAAGCAGGGAAGTTGTGTTGGAGCATGATGCTCCTGTATGTTCTTTTCCTTGTGTGTTGACTGGGAGCCAAATGTGCTGTTGTGGTTTGGGGTGTGAGAAGGTAAAGGAGAAGAGAAGCATCTGGCTCATGGGGATGGGCCCTGTTGGCTGGCTTGTGTGGTTGGTGGACCACCTTGAGTGTACTGATGCCCTGGTTCTGCTGTTAGGAGCTTTATTGCTTCAGAGAGTCAAGAGCTGCACTATAAAAAAGAAAAGAAAAAGAAACAACAAAACTAACAACAAAAAAACAGCATATGACTGAAAATTGCAACTTTTGTTTGAACTCGTGGCCTTCTTGTTACTTTTTGCTTTTAGATGTTTTCTCCAAAGGTTTTTTGTTAAGGGAAAACAGCATTCATTGTACAAGTACTTCATTATTCATTTTTGACATAATGGTTCAACATTCAGCATTTGTTGCATTTTTCCTGTCAGCCTGGTTTCACAGAAAACTATCTTGAATGAAACAAGCAGCAGCCAAATATTCACCTTGCTGCTGACAGCTGTAATCAGCAAGCTCATGCCCTTGCTTCTAGAAAAATGTACTATTTTCTATGATTTAGCTTGAATAAAATAGTCCTGTAATGTTCTTCTTGCATATTGGATGAATTCCTTCATCCTTTGCAGCTTCAGTGAGTGCAAAAGAATGCAAACATCATTGACCACAGTGTTCAAATTTTTTTGTATATATAAAAAACAACAACTAAGCTAAAATATTGAAGGTAGAAAAGGGCTGCACGGAATATCATACATTGAGGAACCAGTGGCTCTCAAATAGATCTTCTGAGATACAGGTCTCTAGAGTTTGTCCTCTGGAAAAGTTGCTCTGTTGCACGCTCCCAGTGTTCATTCTAATCTGCATATTTTTTTCTCCCCAAAGTTTGTAAAGTTTGTATTAATTCTCTAAACATCCATGACTTATTTGATTAAATAGCTTAAGTTTATCCAAGAAGGAACTTGCACCTTACCACTTGAACAGCTGCAAGAAAATGATATGCTGTGCTACAGGCCAACTTTTCAGTCCCATCTCCTCTGATTTTTTTTTCTAATTTTATTTTTTTCCCCATTTCAGTTGTATATTACAAACCTCTTCAGCCTTCTTACTGAAATTAGCTGGAACCTGATATTGAGCCTTGGCCAAAATTGAGTACTATAGAAGATGACCAAACCAAGTACTTAGGAAATTACATAGCCAAATTTCTCAGTTGATCTGAGAAATTAAATGAATACTTCAAGCATTTTTACCTATCTTTTCTTGCCATACTACTAATCTAAAATTTTTATGTAGTTAGAAACTTGTGCATGTCTGTGAAGAAGGATCAAGAGGAGACATCCTCTTCCAAAACTTCTTGTAAAGACCTTGAATGTGCCTTTATCTCTTTTGAACACGTTACTTGGTGTCAGGGAGAAGAGTTGCAGTGTGTAAGAGGACATGCTGTCACTGATGGTTTTTTATCCTTTATTTCCTTAAGGTTTAGCAGGTACCCCATTGAAAAAGGCACACAAAGGCTTGGTAGTCTGGCTCCCTTCACCAAAGTGAGACTGGGGCAGAAAAGCTGTGAGCCCGTGCTTTGCTCTGCCCTGAATGCTGTTGAAACTTAAACCTGAAGTTGATTATTTTAAGTTTAATAACAGCATATGTAATGATTTAGATAGTATTTACCCAACTTACACATCAATTTTCAGGAAAAAAAATTTCTTATTTGCATGCTATATAGCTAAAAGCATACAAATAATCTTGAACAATTCTAATACTTCCTTAACTGCAAAGACTCCACAAGAAGTATTTTTTGAGGTAAAAGCAGAGTATGTACTTAGGTATTTTTCTTGCCTAGGGATGATTAATTAGTTGGAGATAAATTCATTCATGTTTGCTGTATTTTTTGGGTCTGTAGTATTTCTCTTTAGCTTTTTCATAAAAGCATGACTAGTTGTGCAAAATACATCAAGAATACAGATGTGGCCATCAGAACAGTCATATCTGTACTGGAAGATTTAATGAATGCTCACGTGCTCTCAGCTTCTGTGTAAGCAAACCTTGTATTGTACATCCAGAGTGCTGTGATGTTTGTAATGATGATCTTTTATTTCACTTGACGCAGATGTGAACACGAATGCATCTTAATGTTGTTTAAGCATGGAAGCTGCCTGTAGCTGACTTTATTGCAGTTGACTGGAATGTTTTCGGGTGATTTGGAAGCTCAGTCAAGGATCTCCATAGGTGATGGCAGGGGCTCCAAATGTGATCCTGTGAATTCAGTGAAGTTAGTTCTAGCTCTGATAGCTATTAATAACCTTTCTGTATGCTAATAAATATAACAGCTCTATAGGTTGAGTACCTACCAGGCTCTTCAGCTGGTGTTAAAAAGCATCTCCTGCCTGCAGCCATCCCGTTTAGGAGGAATGCTCCTTTGTGTGCTCTGGCAGCCATCGGCTATGGAGGGCTCAGAGGTCCGTTACATCCCTTAATTGATGGAGTGGTGTTTGCACTGAGTCCTGCTGTGTGAGACCTCTGTAGAGCTGTCCCCTCTGTGTGTCTGCGATAATGAACACCGCTGGCAATTGACAAACTGCAGCGGCAGGGTCAGGAGTGGTGTCCCCCGTGTGAAAGCCTGGAGCTGCACTGTGACTGGAGCGGTGCATGGCGTCAGTCTCCCGGGAGGGGAATCTGGAACGATGAGGCTGTGTGGTCTGTAGATATCACTAAAGCACTTCAGCTCTCGTAGAGTTAGAGTGAGAAGTAGTAGAAAGCCCAGTAACCTTGCATTTTCAAAATGCAATCTGAAAGCTACTTGTTTCTTCTGTACCCTTCCAGCAAGTTTACAAGATCACAGGAGGATGTGTTGGCTCCAGTGCAGAGTCTTGCTCCATGACAAATGAAAATGAGGTGCTCAGACTTGAGCATTGCTGCCTCTGTGAGGCTTGATCTGCAAAGGGAGGGTGGCTAATGATCCAAACTCACCTTTGACAGCTGGTAAAATATAATGCTACCATTTAATATCCTTGGATTCAACAGGATCTATGTCATAGGCCAAAGCGTTGCCCTGTACCTGAAATCCCGGTGTCATAGACGATAACATAAGGGTGTCCACAAATGGGTTTTAATTGATGAGAATGATTTTAGAAATATCTCAGTGTTAGCTTTTAACTAACGAGTGGGTGGGAATGCTTTAGAGATGTCTAATTAACCTTTTTGATGATAAAACTGTGCTGTAGTATGAACTGCAACCTAAATGATTCAATTGGGGAAATAAATGATGTCAATTCAAGTTTCGATTTGGCTTCCACTGAGGCCATGCTCAACAAAGCACTGTAGTGCTGGAGTGAATACGACTTTGCTGACCTGGAAGAGAAAGCAGGAGAGAGAAGGCAAAATGTAGGAGACTGGATAGAAATAGTAAAATGAGAATGCTGTCACGAAGAAGCTTAAGGGTGGATGAGATTTATGTGGGTCTACTCTCGTTTCTGGATTACATGTAGTGTGCAGGAGAGAAGCGCATACTATTTAATAACCTGAAAATCTGGCTATTAAGTTAATAGCGTTGTTTCTCCAGTGAGAGGAGCTCACTTTTCTTAACTGCACCGGTAGTCCTTAACTCTGTTATACTTGTTATACTTTCTGTGTTCTGCTGTTTTTTGTCTGTAAAGAAAGTGTCTTGCTGTGATTGGGGGATGTGTTTTTCACAGAGCCTTTGGGAGCGTGGCTCTAGAGAGGGGAAGCATCTGCACCTTCTTAATCTGTACTCATTCATCGATAGGAAAGGCTCCTCATCTGAATTACATACGGTCTTTATATCTCTCTATATATCATACTGCATTAGAATACACATGAATTACAGAGCACAAGCCTTTGTCACGGTACTGGAGTCATTTAAGCATCACAGATAAATACAGCAGTAAACAGCCGTGGGGGCTGTGTGCAGCCAAGTGTTACAGTTCACTCCTCTCGCTGTTCGCAAAGAGAAAGCTCTACTAGTCAAATGTGCTATGCTCCTCTCCTTGGATGTGTAATAAAAGAATGCTTTTAAAAAAAGCTTTTCTCAGAGCAGAGGGGTGAGCGTTTTGACCTTAAGTACTTGTCAAACCTGCAGAGAACCAAAAGAAGCTTTGTTTGTGGGTGAAGCTAAGCCCAAGTACAGATCTCATGAATTTTTATTTAAAAAAAAATAATGCAAGTAGTTTTTCATATGTTTAGGTGAAGTTCTCTGTTCATCAATTTCGGAACTAAATCAGTTTGGCAATGAGATGTTGCTTTATTTAATGGCAAACCCAAGAAGGGCTCCATGTTGTTTGACTCCAGCAGTACTGCTGCTTTTATTGGAAGCCTCTCTGCCCTTGCG
Source organism: Penelope pileata (assembly GCA_013396635.1). Lineage (NCBI taxonomy): Eukaryota > Metazoa > Chordata > Aves > Galliformes > Cracidae > Penelope > Penelope pileata. The sequence continues at coordinate 172,069 of WBMW01004029.1, forward strand.
TGTGCATCAAGCTTGCTCTGTGCGAAGTGGCTCAAAGGCATTGGCCTTGGAGAATCATACAATGACTTGCTTCCAGCTTCTTTCCTGTGTGCCATCTCCATGCTTTGTACAAGTGTCACATGAGGAGGGAAGGCATGATAAATAGTGCAGGTGTGGAGCCCTGTAGTGTGCTGTTGCCACTGCTTGTAGGTGGCTGTGAGCTTTGTGCTCAGTGGTGAATCTTTGGGAGGGAGTGTGGTGAGGCTTGCTCTGTCTGCACTCTTCCAGGCCTGCAGCTTGGTTTTACCTAGGTTGGCTGTAGCAGCAAGTTTTCATTGGAGATCCAGTACCTGGGGCAAACTTGTTTTAATTGTTTATCTTTGTGCAGTGTCACCAGGGCTGTGGCTCTCACTTGGTGATGTACTATAGAGAAATAAGACCTGGTGTGATAACAGAGGCCTTGAAGTAGGGGTCATGGAGAGGTGCAAAGGGTGATGATAGATGGACCATGGGCTGCTGCTGGGGACCTCACAGCTGTAGGCAGCTCAGCAATGGCTGAGTAAAGCAGTGCAGACCCTCCTAAGTTTGCCAGAACTGACTTTAGGCGTAACAGAACCAAGTAATAGCATCTAGCATATGTAGACGATATTTATATGTAGTAGACCTGGCTATAACATGAAGCTGTGGACTCTAGTAGAAAAAAAACGAGGTATAAAAATGTTAGCCAATGTTAATAAAGAAAAATCCACAGTGAGTGGTTCCTAGAGCAATGAAGAAACTGTCAACATTGAGCATCATGTTCCTTCTGGCAAAAGGCTATGGATGCTGACAGCTCTCCGGCATCACCACCAGCAGAATGAGCCCCCTGACTTTGGGACCCAGAGGAGCAGCAAAGAGTGAGCGTGACACCAAAACTGTTTGTTTGTGTAACAAGTTTTATTACTCATTCTTCTGTAATAATTAAATCTCAACCAACAAGAATTAGACTTGCAGGATTTCAGGTAGGTTTAAGAATACATTATTTTGTTTTAGGCATGTCTAATTTAAGTAAAAATGAACAATGTGCTTCCTCTTTGCCCATGAAACAAGATTTAAGCTTAATGACAGTAGGGTAATGGCCTTCTTTCTCAGGGGAGAAATTCCTCCAGACTTGAAAGCTTTTTGAACTCTGTCTGCTTTCATACTGAGAAGGGATGCCAGGATGTGATTCTCTAATTCAGATGAATAAGCAATCAGCAATCATGAATATTGTGCCAGAACCACATATTGAGTACAAGAGTAGAGATTGATTACTCGGTGCATTTGCACAGAGGTGTTTGGCAGGAAATCTCCATCACAATACATTGCTTCCTATTGGACTGGATTTAATAAAACAAACGAGAGGTTGAGCATTTTTTATAGAATCCACTTTTGGTAATGGCCAGATAGATTTCTCTCCAAAAAAATTATTCTGCAGCTGAGGAATAGAGAACCTTCTTTCAATTATTGCAACATCAGCAGTGCTTTGACATCTATTTTTTTTTCTAGCCTATGTGTTAAAGTGATCTCTTTTATGAACCTGGCAACGTGTCAGCAGCATGGATGAGAATAGCAGGGATGGATGCGAACCATAAACCAAAAGCTAGGGTCTCTTTGATTTAAAGGGACACTTTATAACTGGCTGGGCTAGGATCCTGGCATCAAGTCCTTGGATACTCTGGCTTCACTTTAGGTAATTTCCTTTATTATGGTGAAAGGAAAAAGGTTGCCATTTATGTGGTAGTTGGCTCAATTTTGTTAGATACTGGGGATATTTTTATGTAGTAATGTAAAAGCTGTAGATCCAAACCAATTCATGATGACACAGAGATTGAGATGAACAGTTGTGCATGCAGAGCCGTACTCAGGCACTACGTTTTGTGGCTGTGGCTTTGACTGAACTGTGAATACCCAAAATATTAAGTCTGTGTGGAATTCTGCAGCTGTGATCCGCTTCTATGCAAAGTGCTGTATGGCATTGGAGATTAAAAAAAAAAAAAAAAAAAGCTACTTGACCCTCTGTTAGCTCATGGCTCTGATGTACATGCATAAAATATTGGAAGTGCTATCAGTGTACTGTACTTGAAATCCTTGGTGATTATTGGCACATCCCCAGAGGAGGGTATCAAGTCTGACCATGAATTAGTTAGGGTTAGTGTTTCCTGCTTGAGATTGAAAGTTTTTGCCAGTTTACCTGAATATGCTCATCTGAAGCTATTACGGTCCCTGAGCTGATGGTCAAACAGCAAAATTGGGATGGGGTTGTTTGTGGTGCTGAGCAGAAGGCAAGGGGTGGTGAGTCTGTCTGCTGCCACGTGTCTGTCAAAGCACAGAGCCCACTGGAGATTTGTGTGTGAACTGGTCAGAAATTCTCATTTCCTTTCTTTTGTAGCACAGAGATTTGGTCAGGTTGCTGCTGATACTCTCTGGTTACACAAAGTCAGAATCAAGTCCAATGTGTTCGTTTATTTCAGTGGGTTTATGGTTACCTCTTCCATACTGTCTTAAAGCTGTGTCAGAAAGAGACCTTTGTTTTGTTACCTAGCTTGGTGGCCAGCTGTTATTGGTAGATAAGTTTCTCTGAACTACCTGACTGCATGTTTACGAAGCCCAAATGCCTATAAGCATTGAAATAAATTCAGCTGAACTTGGTAAACAAAAACATACAACGTGTTGAGAAGACGATCTGGTTTTGGCAAGTCGAGAGTTTGAGTGGGAGGTTGTAGTGCATTTAAAAAATAAACAAAGAAACCCAAGCCCTGCGCCTCTGCAGTGTGTTTTTCTAACTGCTTTTAGTCCTGAAAACACATTAGCATTCTTTGTGGAAAAAAATATGTTCGCTATACATAGCAATATATCTCACATACAGTTTTATTGTGTTGATGTGTGTAATGAGCTGAAGCAAAATCCATTGAGTGGGGAAAAAGTACATAAAACCCCTCATATTTATAACATGCTATGTTTAAGTCCGCTAATATTTAATCTGTGATTCATCTGTCAAGTTGAAGAAAAGGCTGTGATAAGGTAGAATTTTAAGTTTTAAGAAATGAACAGGTTATTCTGGCACATCTACTCTTCTTCCTTCTAATTAGGAAGCAATAGCCTGGTCTGCAGCTTAACCTCTCAACAACTGGTATAAACTACTTCTGACAGCAAGGTGTATCATTGGGAGTGTTAACACAGCAAGGATCGTATCTGCTAGCAAAAAGACAGGAAAGGAATTACGGGGTAGCATGTGGTATATCCTTAACAGAAATAGCATTGCTTTATGGCATGAAATATAACCTACTATATACATATCAGCTGCCAATAGAGCACGCGTTTAAAAGTGTAGCAGGTTGTGGTGGTTGGAACGTGTAGCTTTGGATCTGCTGCAAGCTTCAAGAAGAAAAATGGATGTTATCATTCAAGAAGGGTTTGCACATTATATCTTTGTGACACAGCAGTCTGTATTACATTACTTCTGAAATGACGTATGGCAGTATTTTCTCTCCTCTGCTTTTGCAGCTGCTGTTTTGCAGAATGAAGCATGGAAAAGCTTCGTTGTCTTGCCTTCTTCCCAGGACTCCCCTGAGGCTGTTGTACACTGATGGCCTCGGCTGCTTTTAGGAATCCAGATCAGGAGGAATATAACACGTGGTAGTGAGTGTTTTCACAAAAGGCAACAGTTTAAGGGGAGAAATCTGGAGTGTCTGTGAACACTGCTTAATTCAGAAATGATGTCAAGGGCAGACCAGTGGTTTCCCTGTTCTGACAGCTCCAGGCCAATGGCTGCATTTAGCTCCAGGTGAAGTGCTCTGCAGCTGCCAGTGTTGATCTCAATATACTTTGGTCCAATCCAAAAAGACTAATAGCTGTGAAAGTGAGAACGGTAGCATCCCATAAGTTTTTGTCTCATTGAGACATCATCTTTGTCTGTTTTTCTTTTCCTTGAAATTAGTGGCGTGTCAAAATACACACGCCCCATCCCTGGAGGTGTTCAAGGCTGGGTTGGATGGGGCCCTGGGCAGCCTGATCTGGTGGGTGGCAACCAGCCGACAGCAGGGAGTTGGAACTAGGCCATCTTTATGGTCCCTTCCAAACCAAGCCGTTCTGTGATACTTAATTGACACTATCACAAGCCACCCAGAGATGTAAATAACGAGTCCAGTCACACACAGCTCCTCTTGCATTGCCAGCAAGATGCTCCTGCACCACTTGTACCAGTGGTGCCTCTGCTTCTGTCTCAGCAATGGTGTCTTCTCTGTGGAGATGCATCTGTGCTGCTGTTTCTGCAAGGGAGCTGGATGGGAAGTCTGTCATCTGGGAAATGTAAGATTTGTAACATTTTGCTCTTCTAGCAGTAATAGAGCACAAACACGATCACTTGGCGCGTACCTTACTCGAGGTTTTCTCTTGTCTTACATGATAACCTTTCATCTCTGCCTGACCAGCTGGACTCAACAAGGAGCAGTAGGAAACCGCAGGAACTTGTCTGTTGGCTGGTATGATCCCAATGGGAGTAACGAGAGTGAGCTGCAAAAAAACAGATACTTGACTTTTTTTTTTTTTAAAGCTTTCATAATGTTTTTTTTCTTAAAACGAGCCATCTATGTTATGCCACAACAGATCCAGTAGCAGGGTAAATGGTATTATTAGCTTTGCTAGCTTTCTGCTCCTGAAGGCAAGTGTTGAACTAGGTTTTGTCATTTCAGACAACTTGCTAATTTTGGTTTGGCTTGCATTGACTTGTTAGGAAATACACTGCTCTGGTGCCCGCAGCGAAACGCAAATGAATGCATCTACAGTAATTTCCTATTGGATTTTTCAGGTGTCCTTAAGACTGACCTCAGGGGTACATATAACCTTTTGGTGTATTTGTCTGTTAACTTGAAATAACAGAAGACAATTATCTCTAAAAGTCTATGGAAGAATCTTGAGGTGTTCGCCTACTGAATTTTGAGACCAAAGTGTCAAAACACGTTGATAAACTGGAATATTTGATCATCGGATCTTACTCTGTTATAACCATCTCCTGCTGAGAAACATGGTATGATGTTTTGAATCCAAGAATCTGCGAAAGAATTGATCCTCTAATGAAAATTAAAATAAAACACATCAAGCTCTGGTCTTGGAGTAGAATGCTGTCCAACTCATCTGGGTGATGTGGTATTTGCACTGACGGTAGCTGGTCAGGCACAGAATTAGGAGGGTATTTTAAATACTTTTTTAATACTGTCCAAAATCCTACTTCATCTGATCATGTGGTTGAGGTGACTGAAATGATTCATCTGGAAAAGGAAAGTGAGCGACAAAACAGCTTGACGAAAGAGCAGAGGTAAATAAGTATCAGTTAATTCACTAGACAGAGAAATCCTCTGATACTTAATGTGCCATATATACTCAAAATATGAAGAAAAGGTATGAATCATGATGGCACTCAGAAAGCACAAGCCCTATTTAAAGTGGATTGCACTCGATTTTTGGGTAAACATAATTTAGCTAACTGTAGAAATAGCTAACCATCAGGCTGTCAATTGCCTCCAAATAACAGAAGCACCGGTGCTCAGATAAGAATGTGCTTTATACCAAAAGCTGTGCTAACAAAAGCAGATGCTTAGGTGTAAATCCTGTCTTGAGGGAATGCTGTGGATGAAATTACTCATCACCATGGCTGCAGAGTAAGACTCTAAGGCTGCTGCAGAAGCTCAAGGCTGGTTTATTCTGGTGGTGATGGCTAGTGGCCAGCTGAAGTTAAGGCAAGTAGATGTCAAGCACTGCACAGATTAAGACTTCTCTTCAAAATTTGATAATCCTTAAAAAAAAATTGTAGAACTCTTGAGTTGAGTCAAGAACAATTACTAAGACAGAAAAGGAAGAGAGGAATAATATGTATATACTTACATGTCTGGGTTACAGTGGATTCCTGCAGGATATTTGCAAAGAGCCTCATCCCATAGGCTGTTTGCCAAAAAAATGATTCCATCCCTGGTAGTCTGCATCCGCTTGTTCGTATCCAGACATCCATCCCTTTTCTTTTGCCAGCCATGATTACTTCTGTCTGGCAGTAAACAGTATTAGTGTCAGTGGATGGTTGTATTAGCTAATTAGCTCATCACTTGGCACACAGTTGGCAGAGTAATGAAGGAGGGAGGGGGACTGTTGCGGTCGTCAAATGAACTATGGCAAAATTTTCACTGTTTTCAACCAGCCTTTACTGTGGGATAATGGGATTTAGCGTAAATCTCAATGAAATAATATAGCATGTCATCTACAAGGGAGAAATACATTTGAAGAGGTATACCTGAACTTAGCATTTGGCATTACAGCAGCTTGGGAGGAAGATCTTTTGGGTGGTAAACAGTTTTTCCTGCTTTACTGAGGAGATGCAGAGATGTAAAGGACTATGGAAGGAACAATAGAGATGAAGGAATATATTGACACTCACCTCTGGAGCTCTGCTGGACCTCCACTGTCTTCAGATTACTGTTCATCCTGGTGCTAGAAAGTATTTTACATCACAAACAAAGATGGCATTGACAGGACCACCACCTACACACACAAGAAAAAACACTTTCGCTCTTGGGTTTAGCACTGAGTTGCACTGAGGTGTTGAGATCTGCACTGACAACTTTCAAAGAGCCTTGGCCAACAAAAACTTTCTGGCAGCTTGTTTGTGTGATGGCCTGTGTATGAATCTGGTATTACTTACTTGGCTTCTGCTTTTCTGAGCACTGTTAAGCTGCATTGTCGCTGCATCACACTGCAGGAGAGCTTCTAAAGCTTTTCCAATTAATTATTAATTGTAATTGTTACTGCAGTTAGAATGCTGGGACAAAATTGGAATGTTTTTAAGTAAAAGTCATTAAATTGTGCCATTAAAGAAAGGACTATTTTAAGAGAGGTGGGTGAATCTGACTGCATACTTTTAGTTTATCTGTTGTGAAAACTGAGACTGCAAGTCCAGCTGCTGCAGTTTATGTTCAGTTTTAGTCTTAGGCAGAAACAGAACTTCAGTTCCAGATATTCTAAAATACTTTGTGGCTGTATTGTTCTACATAGCTTTGGTGCAAGTTTTGTGCTTGCTGGCACTTCCCTCCCAAACTGCAGGCAGTCTCCTCCTCCTGCATAATTCCAGCACTTGCTGTAGTGCCGGATTTCCCCTGGAGCTGCTGCAGGAGCAATACTAGTTGCAAAAAGCCACAGCTTTTGTTCATCATAACAACTTAATCTGGATCAAGTAGCTTTGCAATGTGGCTTTTAGATGGAATAAAAATATAAAGCATTAAAAACTCAGTCAAATGTAGTGCCCTAGATTTTAGAAATTACTTTTGGGAATAATTCCAGTTGGTAAATAGCATTTTAAAAAAAATCTTTTAAGCCACTATGCTTATTTGCCCATGCAAGTATATATTAGAACTAAAAAAATGCTATTAATGCAGTGAAAATGAACTGAAAATGTACTTCTGTAGAAAAACAAAACCATTTTTATTGTATCTGCTTTAATGTGTACTCAGTGCTAAAGAAATCTAAATAACAGCAACAGCATTTGTTGGCATTATGCAATGCAGCTTCTCTTCCCTGCTCTGGCTTTTGCGGGTCCAGTTTGGGATTTGAAGGCATGAAAAGCCCATTCACTGTTTGTGTGAACGTTTGTCTTGGGGCTGCTGAAAGAAGTAGGCTGAAGTGGTGGATGTATTTTGTGATATTTCTTGTATTTGTTGCAAATTGAATGGCAAAGGCAGGCGGCATTTAAAATGTGTAAGTACCCAGAAACTTTCAAACAAACACTTTGGACTGAGAGATGTGTTTGGAATTGGATGCATACTAAGCTTATTATAAACTGGATTTGTTAACGAGTGTCTGCAGCTCATGGATTGAAGGCTGTCTCAGTCTTCAGAGCAGTGAATGGGAGAAAGCACTCACATGGATGTGATGCTTGAGAGAGGGGAATCAACACAAACATAGTTTGTCTCTTGGAACCTATGTCTTGACTGATGCACGCTTCAAAATTTATCTGAGCTTTCTGACCTCACTTCTGTGTTGTACTTTGCCATGTTACTTTTTGCATCTTACTGTCTTCCAGCAGTAACTTCAGAGCAGCTCCTCCCTTGGCCTGTAGGCACACCTCCTGCTCTGAGATCATCACACTTGGTACTCCTGGGGACCAGAAGCAGCATTACGTGCGCCTTGGAGCTGCCATGCATGTACAATTTTTCCAGCAAAAGATTGAATAGATGGAGAGAAAGAAAAGCAGTGGAACTGGATGCTCTTTGAGGCAAGATGCCAGGCATAATGTGAGAGAGAAAATTGCTGTGTTAAAGTGAGCTGTTACACCGTAATTAGCTATGTAAAATGGTTTAACTTTTTATTGCACCCTTCCCTTTACACTGGCATGTTTCTCTGGCACTCATTTTCCGCGTGTGGTGTCCTTAGTGTCTCTCCTGTAGCTTCTGAGTTGTAGCTGTAGGTGGCAGATCGTTCAGGTAAGCAAGAAATCTCTTGTAAGAAGCGGGCACCTCCAGACTTAATGAAGGGTGAGTCTCCAGAGTCAAGCATTTTGGAATACACAGGGGCTTAAACTATAGTGATTTGAGCCTAAGGATTACCCTCCAGTGCCAAGTGAAAGCTGTCTGACTTTGATAGCGTGGCACTGTGTGTCATCACGGCGACTGTCACCTGCCTGAGGCAAGGGGGAACGCTGCTTGGGCTTCCGAGAGCATTATCATCAGGGAAGGGCAAACCTTAGCATCTCTCAGTTCACATTCATCACCAAAAGGTCAAATAAATAACTTCTTGGCTTGATTTAAAGCATTATAATAGCTCTCCTCCCCTACATTACATAAATCCTTAGCAAACAGGCTCAGCAGCAGGGGCTCCTCCAGGGGCAGCGGGGCCACGGAGCTGCTCCTGCAGCATCTCAGCTGTGCTAGTCCCTGCAGCACCTTCAGCTGCTAGGGGAGAAGGGTTTGGGTTAACTGAAACAACCAAAATTAAGAAATACTTATTCTACTCCATGTTTAATACATACTGATTGCTTTTTTCATGGTTTTTATATATAGAGCTTATCCCACCTTGTTTTGCAGTCTGTGATAATTTACACTGCATGTGAACAGGTTGCATTGCTCTCTCCTTTGAACAGAAGCTTTTTTTTTTTTGGTTAAATGTATACAGGGAAGCAAGATTAGGGAGTAGCCGAGTATTAGTTCATATTGCAATTAACAAGGAAATTGTTCTTCTCCCTTTTTTACTACAAAAAAAGCTTCAAGATAGGGAAACGGTATTAATAGTAAACATGCCAAAAGAGTTGTTATGGAAGTAGCTTGTGGCCCGACTGGCTGGACTTGTGCCTTCAATCTTTGTAACCTTATGTTTCTCTGTAGCTGAGTCTCTTAATGAATACTTCAGTGAAAATAAATGTTTTTTCCAAGATTATTTTGAAACCCTTAGAGAAGGAAAAAACCCACAAGAAAACTTTGGCTGAAAATAACTCATAACCAGAGACAAGAAAGATGTCATAAGGTGCGAAAGGGAGAATATCAGCAAAGTATTCGATAACCTTTCAATCCTTCTGCAAGGTGGAAGGAGTAGGGAGCAATAAAGATTTGTAAGTCTGATAAAAATACCTCCAGAGGACCTAATTTTTTTCACAATATTGTGGTTTTTACTAAATCAAGGTCAGCCAAGAACTGGATTAAGCCATGTGATTAATGTGCATATTGGGCATAGCACAGCAAAGCTAGCCAGTGTACTGAGGAAAGTTTCACTATAAAGATGCTTGCAGGCAAGCAGTGCTGTTTGGTGCAATGGATTGGACTGGAGCTATGAAGAACTTCTCAAGTTCACAGTTCAGTCAATTCAGGGGACCCTACTGCACAAGAAACAGGCAGCTTGAAAAAAATCTTGAGTTCCATCAACATACTAAAACAACTTCAAGCAAGTTTTATTAGCGAATTAACGTTTCATGAAATGATACATGCACAGTGAACTTTACAGGAAGAAAATGGCACAAGCATGTACAAGGGCTCCCTGTACATGGACAGCACTGTCCATGGCTCATCTGTCAGGTGTGCTAGAGTTGTGCTCACCCAGCAAAAAAGATTTAGCCCATAGAGCCCTCCCTATTATTTTTTTTAAATAAGAAAAACATAAAAATTAAGTAATGAGCTTTGGAATTAAATCTTGAGAAATGAAGACACACATGTAGGTTACTTATGGCTTGTTTTTGAATGCAGTCGTAGTTGCTTTAAGTCTAAGTTTAAGTTGCTTTAAGTCTGCTTTAAGTTGGTCAGTCTGGACCTGTGGCATGTACAACATTCATTGCTCACCCATTTTCTTCCTGGAAGAAACTCCTCCAAAATGACAGCATCTCTTTCCCTTAAAACTCATCAGACCTCCTGACCTAATGGTGTAAATTGCTAATGAAAATGTTATGTTGATTCTTAACTATCTGTGGATTTTAGTTCCTTGTCCTGGTCCTATGAAGTCCCTTGGCCAAATGTTAGTTGGTGGAAATTCTGTCCTTTTCCCTGGGGCTCTGGCTGGTACCTGCAGCCAGTGGTTTTGCTGGCCACCCTGAGAATGCTTCTGGAGGGTATGGAGCTCTCATGCTAATGGTCAAAGTGATAATGATTGAGGTAAGGATCCAGATGAGCAAAAAGATGGATCCGTTATTCACTGAATGAGATTTGTTCTGTGTTCAGAACTAGAATATACTGAGGGTAGCATCTATACACAGTGTCTCTGCTCACAAAAGTGTTCAGTCAAAGTGAGCAAAAAAAACTAATTGATCCATAAATTAAGGCCTTTCTGGTGCCTTTTGAGTAAGACAAATTTTTTTTAAATATGTTGATAGCACAATATCAGGATCTCTGTGGAAGGAGAGAGAGAATTTCTCTCAGAGATTGACAGCAAGCAGGAATCCTTTTATTGAATTTTCTGAGAATAAGAAAATTGTGTTTCTGTTGGTATTTGGACTGTCAATACTTTCTCCATACCTGTGATAATGACAAGCTGTTCAGAAGGCTGTAGTGTTCTGGGATAATGCTGGCACAATAATTAACTGCTCAGGCAAACCCAGTGCAGGATGCTCCAGAAACAGAGTGAGTCTTTGAAGACTGGTAAATAATACTCCAAAGAAATTTTCCAGCACTTCACTAGAATGGATTTTGAGGTAAGTAGTCTTGTAGAAGTCCATCTATCCAGAGGCAATTACCCTTGAAACAAGAATAATGCTCGGGATAGGAATTCATGGTTCTAGAGATTGCTGTTGCAGAGTGGACAGCTACAACTGCTCACTGCAGATCATGGGGGCTGGCCCAGATGAAGCTGAAGGTACCTTCCAGCTTTATGTATGACATAAGGTGGGAGATAATGCATGCACTTATAATCCTGTTCATATTGAGGTTTTAATACTTATCTTTTTGCTACTAGGGTGCTGCTAGAGATTTGCATTGGTAAATCGTTCTGGTCAGAATTACAACAACCAACAACCTTGTTATCAAATGTTGTGTTTGGGGTGCATGAAGCAATCTAAAAATAGCTTGGGCACCTTTACAGTAAACTGTAGTTTAAGCGTATTCTGAGCTATAACTTCTTGATATGATCTGAAAACAGATGAGGAAGAAACTTGGAAGAATTTTTTTAATTAATTTTCAGCAGTTTTGCTCTCTCATGGGTTTCCATTGGAAGTGGATTACATTGTGCCCCTGGTAATCGTTGAATAAATATGTTCAAGTTCTCGATCATTTTAGCAACTACCCCCCTGTGGTTTCCACTGTGCCTTGTTTGAATTCTACAAGATGTTCAACATTTCCTGTGCCTTTTTGGTTTGACCTTTAAATATTATTTAAGAAGTGGATGGGATATAATCTGCAACTGGCAGATAGAGGCTTACAAGTAAAGGACAATATTGTGTTGGACGATTGCTGTATTTAAGAACAGAATGGACTTGAAGGTCTTGTGAAAGGGATAAAATTAGTGTGTTTTGTAGGAGAAAGAAGTAAAAGGCTGCATTTTGACTGGAATTTGTTTTTTTTTTCCATCATGATGATATAAACTGACTTTTGTATTTTCTGTGTGATTAGTCACAACCGAATGCAAATATATGATTGTACAAAAAAAGGCTTAGATGCAGGAATATGTAGAAAAATGTCTCCTTTCACCTTAGATGCAAACTGGCACAGGATATATTTATATAGCTGTAGGGTGCACATGAAGGTTTTTCAGCTTCTTATGGGACACTGGATAATGAAGACTATGAATTAACAATGAAAGATTTGATCAATTTCATTAATTAAAAAATGTATTATCCTCTGGGTAACAATTACATACTTCTGTAATATTTATCATTTCATAATTATTTGGGATTTTAGTGCATTTCTCAGGATGTTTAATGACTATAAAACAGCAGTTTGCAGGCTGTGACTGCTCTCAGGTCCTCCCAGAGGAAGTCAGAAGTGCAGTCATCCTGCATCTTCTTGGGCTGCATTTCAGTGTTGCCCATGAAAGGCTGCTACTTCTGCTGCAGAAACACCTGCCTTCATGCAGAAGCCATGCTGTACTGAGGGAAAACATTATTTTTTTTTTATCTGATGTGGCCCTCCCTCAGAGGGAATAACTGAAATGCAGTGCAGAGGCTGACTCAAAATGCTATATGAGTCTGTAATAGTATTAACTAGGCTATGCACATTTTGCAGAGCATCTTATCTCAATGTTATTTTTCCAGGACTTAAGTAATTTAAGGAAGGCATTGATATAATGTTGGTCAGTTCTGCTAGATGTCTGTATTTGCCACAGATGCACAGATGTGATTTCCTCCCCCTCCCTTCCCTCCAGAGCTAGCCTTTCTGTTTGCAAGCCTTGAGCTGCATTTGGCAGGATTTAAAACCCTTTTTTTCAGCAAAAGCAAACCAGAATGAGCCCTTTTTGCCAGCTGGGACTCCGAATGCATCTGCTCAGCGTGGCGGTGCAGGCAGGCTCTGCTGACTCCAAGTGCGCAATTAGGGAGAGCACGGAGGGGACTGGGGGCTGGGAGCAGAATTCACCTCCCTGCCCTTGGCCTGGATGCAACGACACAAATAAGCGCGTACATATGGATTGTTTTGTTCTCCATCAGCCTCTGGTATTTAAGAGTGAAAACAGAAGCAATAAAAAGGATGTTATTTGTAATTAGTGTGTGTGGGGAAGTGGTTACCACTGTGGCTTCTTAACCTTTACTAAGCATAACAAAGGTAAGTTTAAAATGTAAAATACTTCAGGAAAGAAAAACACAAAAAACCTTCTACATGTAGTGAAGTCCTACATGTAGTGAAGTCAATTTTCTATTTCTCAGTCCGTTTTGTTCAGTTTGCTTCAACAACAGCTGGTAGGAAGTGACTTTGTGTTTAACCCTGAGCTTGATCCATTTTCCTTAGGTGGAATTGAAACCCTTTTCTGCCCATGTTGGTACATCCTTACTGGGTCCCAAATACAATGGAACCCTGTTCTTGATAGTATGAATACTAAACTTGAAAAGAAAAGGAGTGGTAACAAATGACATGAATCATGGAGGTTGAAAATGCGATTGGTGAGTCTTAAGGGTTTGAGTAATAAAAGGCCTTTTACATTCTCTTACCTCTCCTTCAGTGTTTTTTCCCACCAAAACACTACCAACACTTCTAAATACCCTGACAAAAAGTTTTTGGAGTGTTTACTTAATTTTATACTCCAAATCTGAAGCATTTTAGAGATGTTTCATTGTAATGCTATTTCTTTTCTCATCTTTCTCAGAACTGGAACTGAAGACAGCTTCTTCACGTTGCTGAGAAAACTACAGATGAAAGCTGAAATAACGAAATAGTTTTTCTCAATTGTCTCAAGTGATGCAGTTTCAGTAGCTTGTTGCCACTCTTGACATCCGCGTGCAGTTATGTGTGTGCTGCTGTAAAGGAGGAGAATGCTGTGGCTACAAAAAATGGTCTGACGAGGATCAATGAGTCTTGCAGAGTCTCCCTGGGACTCTGATGGCTGTGCTAAAGGGCAGCACTTGTGCAGATAGGATTTCAGTGATGAGAAATTTTTCCTTTGTCAGGCTTGTGTCACCTATCTGTGGACCTGAATAGGTCTTTATGGCTGTCATGGACATCAGTAAATGCTCCCTAATGAGAAATGCAATGATGAAAGCTGTACTTGTGTAAATAGCAGGTTTTTCAGTGGTTTAGTCATTCAGGAGATCCCGAGTTTCCTGGAGCTATTCATTTTGCCATTCTGTAGAGGTGCTTTCTTTTGTGAATCACAGCATTTTTGTGTCTCTGGCAAGAGAAGACCAAGTGACTTCTAAATCATGAGGACTTTATAACCTTGTGTTTATTCTTCCCTCATTTACATGATGCTATGCTGTTCTTGGAAATCAAAATCTCATCAGTGCTTAAAAGAAAGCCAGGAAAAACACGCTCCCTGCTTCAACTGATCTGAGTTGGATTAGGGCACTCAAATTTGCTCCCATTTCCAGGGGTGAACCTCAGCTGTGTCCTCCAAAACACATGCTGTCAGCTGCTTTGCTCACTTGCAATGCAGTAGCTGGGTGTTACCTTTACTCTTATCTGGAGCAATATACAATTTAAGTAATCTTAACAGCAAAAATTGCTACGTTATAATCTTGAAATGACTACTTTCATTGATGTTCTTCTGTTTTACTTTGTGCTTTTTGCTCTTCTAAGAAATCTGTAAAACTTCAGACGAGGGCACCAACTTCCTGAGTTGCTTAGATGAGCAAGCATTTAATCATGCCTTTTTATTTTCAGCAGTAACTACTAGTTTGTCATTTTATCTAGAGTTGAGAAATATCATTAGTGTCTCCTTTTGCTTCTAACTACTTTCACCAGAATGTCTCAGTCATGTCAATGTGGAAAACCTTGAATTCAAACGTGTTTAATCAATCTATTAAGTGCTTTTTATGCATTGTTAAATAGATACTGATGTATGTTTCTGATTTGGGATTAAACATAGCCTCGGATCTTGTTGGGACACATCCCTGCAATTATTTCACCTTTGTATTAATGCCATAGCAACAGGATTGGCAAAGCAGGAATGTGAGCCAGTGAAGGGCTCCAAGAAAAAATAGTTACTTTCTTTTTGGATCCAGATGCAAATGTTTCTTATTAAAACTAACAACTGTTTCATTACCACTGCCACCACCAATGCCAATAAGGATGTTTCCTAGAGCACTGAAAGCGTAGTATCTCCCTTGGGTTTTCTTTTCACCCAGAATGTGCTGTTTAGCCTTTCCTAAATCTCGACATTACTAAAAATTACAGATTGAGCTACTTCTGTATAAAATTTCATGTCTTGGGGATATTATTGCTGAATGTCGTGTCTTATGACAACCTGAGGAGTGCGTAACAGCATAATTTTCTGAGGGGGACGTTGCTTTGTTTAGAGCTGAGGTGGTTCGGAGGCCGTTTCAGTGACAGGATTGCTGCCAGGGCCAAAGATGTAGTTGAAATGTGTGCCTGAACTGCCCACTAGTTCTAGTCCATTAATGCTAGTTATCATTTAATTAAGTTGTTATTTATGGATGGCACGATGAAGACTGCAGCAGGCTGGAGTTTACTGGAGGGTAAAGGGCTATTATTTTCTCCTCCTCCATTAGCTCTGCCACATGTAGCATATTTGTGTGCAGTTTATGGGTGTCTAATGGAGCATTTGTTTGGGCATGCTGGGTACTTCAGCTCTGGGTCTGTCCCTGGAGTACATTATCTCCAGGTAAAGATATGACAGCTCAGATTGGCCCATAAAAGCTGTTACAAAGGGGATTAGAACTGTGATTATTAATTCATAATTTAATTCCTCGTTTAGCGACTACATATCAAAATTTAAATTAGATGCTAGGGAATGCTGAGCAATGTTAGGTATGAGCAAATAGCTAAAAGTTTTGCCTTTTAGAAAAAATCGGAATGAATCTTATTAAGCAGTTGGGGTGATGCAAATTTCTGAACCAGTTTTGGGCAGAATATTGCATTCAGAGTTCTGCCATCATCTTGTGCACCTGAGCTTTATGTGATACTTGAGGGTCGTGGGACCTCAGCGAATCCTCCACATGGACCCTGGTAGAGTTTTTTGGACACAGTTTCTATCCTCAGGGTGGCTGGAGCACCTTTAATTTACAGTGTGAAACCTGTCTGGGCATTCAGCTGTTGCTTAGGAGAGATTGTTGGCTTTCAGTACTGCATTAACCTTTAGAGCTGACAGGTGTGCCAGCTTGCAATAATTGAGCTGAGGTCCAGGAAAATGAGTTTCCTGCCTTGTGATTGCACACAGCCGGGTCATTCACTCACTGGAGTTAGCTTTGCCAATGACGTTCCCCTTTCACTATATTTAGCCTCATTTTTTAATTGATGGTTTAGGCAGTTATCTTTCTGAAGTGTGTATCTGAGAGCAGGATGGGGGGCAGTGGAGAAAACTCCTCTGTATCCTTTGAAACTTACAGCTTTTACAGCACTGCTTTTATGAGATCTAATAGAGCATGGATTTGCAACATTTCTCACTGTTGTTTTCAGGGGACGAACAGGCATTTGTGTTGTTGTGTATTTGGAAACAGAAGGAAACTGCAATTTCATATTGCATGCAATCACTCTCCTGTGCCTCCTTGCCTGTGCCCCAGCCCAAACACGGCTCCTTGTGTAACAGCCTAGATTTACTGACTTTTTCCTGTTTGTGATATGGATTTTCAGAGTCCTAAACTCATAGCAGTTAGTAGAAACTGAGCCTGTGCAATCTCTGTGATGGCGTATTTCTATTACTTCTGGTTAAATATACATGTATTCATGTTATAGGCCTGATTGGAAAGCAGACCCCTCCTTCTAGGGATAAATTTGTGGTCAAATCCAGAGATGATGTAAACCTAAGTGTGAAGCTGTGTATTTGTGACTGCAAGCAACCTGTGTGAAAGGAGCTGCAGAGGGAAATAATTTTGCATACCGAGCACATTTCTTTGAGCTGTGTGCTATTGGAAGCTGCTTTCCCATCTCACAGAAAGCATTACAGTTCTGCCTTTGAGGGCTGATCTAACATTTCTAGTTGTGTATTGTAGCACTTTTCATAATTTCTGAATGAAAAGAAAGATTGGCTAGATTTTTGTACTTTAATTACCATTAACAAGTCTAAAGCAATAAATTCACATTGTACTACGCTCGCAAAGGAGCTATGCAGAGTATTCATGGGAAAAGTGATGAAAGAAATATTAAGAGTAATTTGTTTAAAAGACTAATATCCTCCCATATAATTTCCAGTTACTCAAACTACTGAATCAAAGCTAAATGCTGTTTTCTTCAGCCATTAATTATTTTTATTATGTTGCTTGAAAATTGAGAGATTGGAAAACTGCATGTGGTGATTTTCTCTTCTTGAAATCTATTTATGTTTATTGTATATTATGGTGCTGATAAATGCGTGGGATGCTTACCTGGTGAAATTGTCTGATCGTATCTGTTACTTGTTGGCTGAATTAGATAGAGACAAGTTAAAGCTGCCCTCAGGATGAATTCACCTCTATTAAACTAAACTGTCTAAAATTAATGAGGGAAAGAATACAACTTGTGCCCAGCCCAACTTAATTAAAAAAAAGGATTTTTTTCCTTATTTGAGGAGAGAGAGATTAGTGATGTGCCTGCTTTTCCAAATGTATGAAAATAACTATTCTAGAATAATTTTTGACTAATTGCTTTGATATAAACTTCCTGTGCAGGCAGTCATAATCCAGAAGGAGAATTATGCAATTGGTTTAACTTAATGGAAAAGGGTATTGTTATTCTAAGATGAATGTGACTTTATGGAATTTTATTTCTAAATAATTATCCATATTAATTATCAAGTACTGACAAGCTTAAGGAGTCTCAGCACTCTCACAACTTCATGCTTTTTACAGAATTTAAGGCTGGAAGGAGCAGCAAAATCATCTAGCCTGATGGAGCATGTGCCAAAGTCCCTTAAGCTTCAGTGTTATCCTGTGGTTTATTGGCCTTGGTGTATATAGCTAACATCACCTTCTTAGGGTAAATATGAACCTTCTACAAAGGTAGACAGCTTCTGTGGATTCAGGATATGGGAAAACTACAATGCAGCTATGACTTTTTGAAAATGATTGTTTGAAACATTTTAAAAAGTTGAAAAATATTTGCTCTCACTCTTTCCAAAATCTCCCATAGCTGAGTTTTCTTGTTACAGTGAAGAGCTGTTTAACCTCTTCATTGCCGTCCCTGGAACTTCTGATGGCTATTCCTGTAGATGCAAACTTCTGGTTGCAGTGCCAGGGGAACCAATCTGAGGAAGCTGGTGTGATGCCAACCTGCTGAAAGCTTAACTGGTTGCTTTGCATAGCCTTATCTGGAAGCTACCCGAAAACTGTAGTTTGAGAAATGGAGGCATCTACAGCAATTGATAGTACTCTTAATTTTTCTGTTGCCTTCAGTTGTATATACTCCTCTTTCCTAATTTTCTGTATGCTCGTCTTTTATGGGCCCTCCATTTCTGATGTTTGTTTCCCCCAAGTTATTTTTGATATTTGAAAACAGTTTGAGGAGCAAATGCATTTATTTTCAAGCTTTTGAACGTGTTTCTACCTTCAGCCTGTGCTTCAGTTATGTCAGTGTCTATTACGATGCCTGTAAGTGAACAAATTGTTAGTGAAAGTTCAGCATCTCCCAGGTGCTCATAGCAACGTAGTAACAGTGCTTCTGATTAATCACTTGCTTATATAGGTGAAGATTCTAATGCTTTTGGTGAATACTTTCTTAGGTCAGTATTGTGTTACTTGATCCCTCTTGGGACATGGAATACTACATGTGATGTGAATATGCATGATGGTGTTGCGGATGCTATTAGCTAATTCATAATGGAAGTTTATCTTTTTTCTTTTGATTACAAATAAATTTGTAAAGAATGAGCAAGAATTGTTGGCATTGTAAGCATCCCTGCAAATCCTCAGTGTTTGCTGTTGGTTGCAAAAGTCACTGAGATCACTCAATTCTTACTGAATTTATGCATCTTCTGTCACAGCTGAGTCAAATTAAGGAATGAGTTACGGAGTAGCCATCTTACCAATAAACTTTCCTACAAAACATGCTTCAAAGCTTTAGAAAGCCAATGGAAGCTAAAGATATGCTGTAGGATCACGTTAATTGATCTGATTCCCTAATAATAAACTATGCTGAGCTGTTTCATGTTGGCAAACATCTCCATGGGTGCCATTGATCTGGGCAGTAGCATTCAGGTTTGTGTTTGGTGTGCAGGGTTTTTGTATCGTGCTTTAACAAGTGCTCACTGATGGACTGGCCATGGGAAAGATGAAATATGTAGTCAAAACTGATTAATAGTGCAAGACTTTTCAGTGTGGTTTTACTGTGGGTTGGCAACAGACTTATCTAAAACTAAAGGGTAGAAAGAACGATTCAGGGAACTACTGACCTGTCGGCCTCTTCCCTGTGTCAGGGAAGATCGTGGAACAGATCCTCCTGGAAGCTGTGCTAAGGTTCACGGAAGGCAGGGAGACATGAGACAAACAGCATGGCTTCTCCAAGGGCAAGGGGAGATTTAGACTGGATGTAAGAAAATAGTTACAGTAAGGGTGGTGAAGCACTGGCAGAGGTTGCCCAGAGATGTGGTGGAAGCCCCATCCCTGGAGACATTCAAGGTCAGGCTAGACCAAGCTCTGAGCTGTAGATGTCCCTTTTCATTGCAGGGGAGTTGGACAAGATGACCTTTAAAGGTCCCTTCCAACTCTAACAATTCTATAATGATTCTATTTTATGAAACCTTTTCTGATAGCATTTGTGGAAACATAAGCAAGAGAGATGGCAAAGAGGTAAGTGTCTGTTGTAAAGCTCGTGAAAAGCTGTAGGGAAATTTCCAGTTTTCTCTGGTGTAAAAAGCTTTTGGATGATTTATACTGGAAGCAGAGAATAGGGAATATTAAATTCTAATGCAAAAGGAGTCTTGAAATGGAAGCCTTTATTTTTGTCAGGCATAACTGAGTTTGACGATAATGTTTTCCCACATATTCAAATGTGGTTTAAATAACATGGGATCTTGATGATCAAGTGAAAGATGTGCCATTCCTGGCTGCTGTCCTGGCACTAAAGCAGATGATCTTTTCATTAAAAACAAAAAACCAAAATGACAACAAAAAAAATACCAAGACACACATACAAAAAAAAAAAAAAAGGGGGGGGTAGAAAATAAATAAATAAATAAATAAATAAATAAATCACCATAAAACCCCAAGAAAAACATGAGGTTTCTTTTGTCGTAGCATCTGGCATTGACATGAAGAACTCCTGTAGAAAACTGAGTGTTTTATTTGGAAGGCACTGTAATATGCTGTTTCTAGTTTTTTCAGTTGTTATTCCTTCAAAGGCAAATATGTTCAACATTCCTTTCCTATTATTTTTGATGCAACACAGTCTGTATATTGATGTATGTGTAACTATATTTTTTATGGTTCATTTTTGAAGACTTAGACTGAGAAAGATGCTGTGAGACTTGTCCCTTTTTAGTAGGATCTCTTGCTTTATGCCACATCTGTTATTTGTATCACCTGACACATACAAAAGTTGCAAATGAGTTGATATGCTCTGGGTCAAAGCAGGGTGCTACCTGCATGCTTGTTTAGTGGTTCGTAATGAGAATTAATTAAAATACCAGTATCTATAACCTTTGTCTTGGTGTAAGGTGCTAAGTGTAGAGGTAGGCAGTACAAATTTGGTGTTTTAATCTAATTAGATCTGTTTAAGTTAGAAGAATGACATTCCACGATTGAGGGTGTTAGCAAATTTCCACCTTGAATAACTACTGACTAATTGGTGAAGTGGGAATATTTTGAAAGCAGCATTTTTCCTGCTTTGTAATGGGATGATGACATGAGAGTTTCTTCTTTATCTGCAGTATCCAGGTATGAGATCACATTTGGAAATCTGTGTCAAATCCAGTGACTGTTGCAGTTCAACTACTGCCAGCCACTGGTGAATCTAATGCATTCTACTATGCGTGATTGTAACAAACTAACAGGAAATGTTATGGGCAAATATTTTTCGAACTTTTCTGTAGAAGCAAGCAAAGTTTATTTCTGGTCTTTAGCAGTATTTTTTTTTTTTTATTTACCAAAGACAAAATAATGAAACCATTTTTTGTATAGTGTTAGTTGTTCAGAAGAACTGTCCCTGGTCCAGGGGTTCTGTTTTGAGTAGTGATGGTTTATGCTACTTTTTTGGTCAGGGATTTCTGGAAAAAAAAAAAAAAAACAAAAAACCTGTACTTAACCATTATGAAAATCTATCCATGTTATTAATATCAATGTTATTAATCATAGTGACTTATGAATGTTAAGAGGAGTGGGGTAACTTTATAAGTTGTGTTGGTAGGATGGCATTAATCTCAGTTACTTCCAGCTGTCTGAAAGTTTTGTCTTTAGTTTCAGGTAGTTGCTTGGACTCACTCTGTGTTTAAGAGAGAGAATCACATTTTTTTTTGAGATTGAATAATCTGCCCAATTGATCTACTGAACAAAATCTCACCTGGTGTCCATTGGCCTCTACTAACAGTTGAGTGCCTCAGCAATCAGCTCTGACTGTGAGACTAGCCTGATGTGACCAATGTTGCTGGATTTATCCTACTCTTCAGTGTCTGTGAAAGCTTCACACCAATCAATTTAATAATTGTCTGGCTTTGGTGAAGTCATTTATTTATTCTATTTCAACTGAAATGAAGAAAATCAAATACGCTCCTATAATTCAAAATCAGAATGCTACTATAAAGTTGATTGGCAAGGTATTAAACCACTGCAGCAGCAAAGAAGTCTACTCAAATGATAATAGAAGTTTTTGTCAATGTTCCCTACTCATAAAATTGTTTTCAGGTAATCACTGAGATTCAAAACTTTTGAGTGTATTTTCAGTTTATTGAATTTGTTTGTATTTGTTGATTTTATTAACATAGTTAATATACCCTTTGCTTCAGCATGTTTTTAAAGGCATATTTGTACATTGCTTATGATAGGGAAAAAAAATGATCTTGGGGGGTGTGGTGTAAAGGCTAGAAATGATAAAGAAACTAAAACTGGTTGAAAGCAGTAGGGAAAAAAATAAAGTTTAGATGCAGGTTATAGTCTTCAAGGTATTTATGTAAGTCTGTGAGAAAGGGTTTAGCTGCAGTCTAAATGAAGAAACCAAACCTGTATGGAATGCTGTATTAGGGAGTAAGCAGCTTGTGTGGGACCAGTTTGAAACAGGAACTGTGTAAGGAAAAGCTGATGATGCTGAAAAGGGGAGTTATTTCAACATAGAGTTAATAAAATGTTCTGAAGCAGGACATCAGAAATTCCAAGCTTTCATTGATGGGTGTGTTTAAGGATGTGTGACAGATAAGTTAGTAGAACCCCAGAATAAAATTGATCTGGTCTTGTACTTCCTGAGCTATGCCTTTTTGGCAATATTGTGCAGAGCAGTGGCACTGTTGTCTGTCGTATTCCAAAAGCAGCTGTGTCACTCCGAGCATGCATTTTTGGGAAATAATATTATTGTTTGCTTATACACGCTCTATTTGAAGAGGAATCTCTGATCCCAGTTTCAGAAGATGTGATTTCCCAAGGAAAAGCTCTTACTGGCTTTCAGTTTTTCTACACTTCTGCTGTTGGTGTTGCTGATCTTGTTTGCAGCTTTATTCTAAAAAATCTCAAGTACCCTCCAGAACCCATACCAGTTGTCTAGAAATGGCAGCCATTGACCTTCATCTCCCCTGTGGAGTATTGTAGTGAATGACCAACAAACAGCACAGTTTGAGGTGCTGTGGGTATTACTGCAGTTCGTAAGAGCTACCAATGTCAATTCAGCTCTTCTAAATAAGCTAAACATATGCTAAACAGTAGTGATGACAAAGCATACTTCTGCTGAAAAATACTGATGAAGTCTTTATTTTTGTTATACAGAAGTCCCAATTCAATACCTAATTCCAAGTGTAGAGATGAATTGCTTTTAGGCATTAAGTCATGCTCAGGTCACTGTTTTGTATTTCAGAGACTTGTTTTAGTCAAGGCAGCAAACCAGCTGTCATCTGACCCTACACCATAATGAGTCAAAATCAATATCAAAGCTCCAGTAGGATTGATAATTCTAATGAATCTAACTGCAGAGACTGTCTACTTCCTGGTGAAATTACTTTCCAGATATTTATTCTTGGGTATGTTCCTTGTGGATAATGCTTTTGTTCCCATGAATATGTTCGATGGTAATGAAAACTATTATTTTCACGCTATGTAATTAGTAAGTGATACCAAACCGAAGATGAGTTTTCTTGATCTTTTTACTTCTCATACCATTTTTATATTATCTGCTGAGAATTACTTGGTAACAATCAATCCTCCATCTGGGCTTTGGGCATTAATGAAACATAGTTTGCAACACATTCACTACGTGTATATTCATTTTTCTGAGAGGAATTGACTGACTCAAATTGTCAAGTGGATCAGAAAACTCCTTACTATAGCAGAAGATATATCAACGTGGTCTGATAGTGATAGGACAAAGGGGAATGGTTTTAAACTAAAGGAGGAGAGATTTAGATAAGATGTTAGGAGAAAATGCTTTACTCAGAGGATGGTGAGGCACTGGCACAGGTTGCCCAGAGAGCTGTGGATGCCCCATCCCTGGAGGTGTTTGAGGACAAGTTGGATGGGGCCCTGGGCAGCCTGATCTGGGGGGTGGCACCCAGCCCATAGCAGGGGAATTGGATGATCTTTAATGCCCCTTCCAACCCAAGCCATTCTGTCACTGTGATTTTCAGCATGCTGATTGTTGGCATTTAAGTCAGTTATACTATCTTTATATTTAAAAAGCTCTGAAAGTCCTGCACTTCTACTAAAAGGTTATATTCTTTATCTTCAAATACATGTTTGTACATATATGCAAGCATCTCAGTGGGATGATTTTTAGTAAAAATAAATTATCAATGTTAAATATTTTGATATGAAAACTATTCTGATCCTCCTTAATATCTTACTCTGTACTTTGTGTGCTTTGTTTTGGATTTGGAAGTTCTTTCAGCATCACAGTGGCCAGCAATTAACTTATAATTCTCTGATGCAACCCTTTGGTTCTATGCTGCCTCTCTGTGAAATATTTCATCAAGTAGTAGCTTATTGACTTTCACATTAATTTTAATTATGAAGAAAAATATACTTTTTAGTATATTTGGGGTCTGATGACTTATTATATTGAGTCAGCTCGTGTCTTTAGTGTTCCTAAAAATAATGGTGTTACAATATCTGACAAAAATGTATCATGGATATAAACATGCTCTATGGTTTGTAATTTAGAATTTAAGTTGCCTTCTCAGTTGTTCACACTGTGAAGTCTTTTTTCCTTTTTTTTTTTATAAGTAATAATGGGATAGAGTAGGATGCAAGATTGAAATATATGGGATCAGAGCACAAATGTCTTTACTACTACCAGTTTTGCTAGTACACTGCAACTGGAACAGCGTAATCTAACAGCAAAAAGTGGTGTGATTGAAAAGACTAGTTAAAATCTAAACCTGTCATAGGACATCATGCACTAAGGAATTGTCAGGCAGAAAGGCAGAATACAAGAATCTCAACTAGAAATCATCTTACTCCAAGAGAAATCATCTTCCAATAAATCTCTTCCAGTCTTTGTCATAACAGTAGTTCTGTTTTGGAAGCGTGACTTGCTCTAACAAAGGATGTGCCTGTGGTGTGAAATCACGTAAATAATCTGCAAAGCTGAGCATCTCAATCAGAATGGGAGGTTGTCCTTCACTAATTTATACAAATGACACACTCTATCATTTGATTACTCATTTACTATGCTTTTTTTGATCTGCCAAAGCTGATCAGATATTCACTTGGTGGCAAGGGTCTTTCAGTAATGAGTGCATTTTCATGTCTATGAAGTAGTAATCATGGGGACCTGTCTTTTAATAATTGCTAATTAATATAAGTACATATTCAGCCTTAGCTTTCATCATAATCATTGTGTGACACTTGGCATAGAAGAAAATAGCACGTGGAATAAATTGGGTTTCATCAACTTGAAATGACTCAGGACTAGGAGAGACCCAAGCAGATGTTGGCGTAAATGGCAAAACAAAGGTCACTAGTAAATTCTCTTTAATATCTGAAGAGTTGGCCTCATTTTTTGTTTTATCAACAGCTTTATACTTATATCTTAACGTATGTTTAACTTTGAGGCCTTAGACACACAGGCAAAAAAAACAGGAGAGGAGAAAGCTGAAAGGTGGAAGAGTGAACAAGTGAGTTTAATCAGTGAACATTGGCCTTGAGTAGCCCACAGCCAATTCAGTTTTATCTCAGTCTAAAACCACAGAAAACCACCTCTACTTAACAAAAAGGAGATAAACTTGTGAAGTGGAAGGAAAAGCTCATCTACAAAAGTGAATTGAGTACTGTAAGCAAGTCTCTTGTAACTTTTTTATTTTTTTTTTTTATCAAGTCTGAGCAAGCTCAGAGATTGCCTGAGAATCTCATTGCAGTTCTCTAATTCTCCTCAATTTTTGAACCCACTCCTGGCCTGTTAGTGATTCGTTAAGGCCATGAGTATACAAGCAGGAGCTGTTAGAACCATGAGAAAATCATAGTGAAAGCTAAAATTTCCTGCTTGTTTTTTTTATGACCTGGAAAGCAAGTGAAGCACTTGCTGTGCTTTCACTGGATATTGTGGTATAAACAGTGTAGTGCGTTTGTTTCCAATGCTATCTATCTATAATGTAATAGATATTTTAGAAGCATGTAGCAAGTTGGCTCCATTTCTAATGAGTTTGCAAGGAAATGTGGAAGTTGTTAAGGTTTTTTTTTTTGGCCGTACATTGTTCTTTGGGCTTTTATTTTTTTTTTCTGACATGTATCACCTGTGTAACATTACACTGCATGTGTAGAGACTTGAAAAGGGAAAATAATATTTTTGCACAGCTGTGGTTACAAAGTGACCCTCGATCTCAGGATAGCATGTATGTACATCAGAGGGCTGTATTCATGAGGAGAACAATCATTGCTATATAAATATGGTTCCTGTCAGGAATACTTAGCACGAGTAGCTCCCAGGGGACAATATTCTAGAAGATGTGCAGACAGCAGCTTCTGTACTAGGCTGATGTCCTATTTAAGGGAAAGAAAAACCCAAATTCATGAGGAGATTTCTGGAAATTCTCCATAGAGTGTTTTCCATGAAGATGCTGCAGATATGTCCAATATTTTATAATAATCCATCTTAACGTGACTTGATTTGCTTATCCTACATGGAACAAATTAAAATGCTTTTTTAAGCCCCCTTGATATACTGTTGTTAAATTCTTGCTTTTTTGTGGTGTGTATTATCAGGCATAAACAAACATTACAACTATGTGCCAGGCAATCATTTTATGATTTTACATTATGGAATGTTTTAAACTCCGAGAAGCAAATTAATTTGCATATATCCCTAGTGCATTATAAAGGATTAGCTAAAGCTATTTCTGTGTAATATAATTCTTTTTAGCTCATTTTAATTTAGGGGCAAATCCAGGCTAAATTCGGTGAATAAATTGTTCCCAGCAAGTAACTTTCTCAAGCCTAGCTGTGGAGACTATTTAAGACTTTTCAACAGAAAACTCATTTTCTTAAGGCACCCAACATAATGTCTAAAGACTTCCTCTTTTCACTCTGCGTATCTTTAATCCCTGATGAAGTTTGTTTAGGGTAAAACTTGGTTTTCAGACTTCGTCCTCTCAAAAGAAAACTGGAAGGAGAGGCTACACTCACAGCTACACGTGTTTTTGAGGCAAGTTGGCTGTGACTGAGTGTTGAGACCGTGCTATTAAGTATGGGTGATCTCTGGCTGATGTTCTTCTCAAATCATCTGAGTAGAAGAACCTAGGGTGGTTCTACTGAAGTCCTTTTCTGACTGGGCAGATTTTGGAGACCCTGTGCAGGAGGAGAACAGCATGCATCATGGTTTGGAGTTCAGTTTGTTTCCCAGCCAGAACCAGCTGACTGGAAGATGTTGGTAGTGCCATCTGCCCTACAGAGAATGGCGGTCAGGTGGCTTTTCACTGGGTTCTGAGGGGTTTAACACCTGACCCAGTCATCATTCTCAAGGAAAACTAATTGCACTGCTGAGTGGATAGACTTATTTATTGAAGTCTGCCTTTCATCAATTAAGTCTGATTATGGTGAGAGGTAGGTCAGTAACCTTTGTGGTTTTCACGCACTTGACAAAGCATTGCACACAGAGAGGCTCATGTGCTTTCCTATTAAGTAGTATTTCATAATTGATTTATTATTTCATTCTATTTTTTTCTCCTGAATACACATGTTTTGATGAAAATTATAGGAGGAAACATGTTTATGACCCTACTGACAATTATCTATGCTTAAATAAATGTTGTGGGAGTTTTCAGGAGTAATTGCAAAGGGGGATAGCCAATGGAGCAAAGCAAGATGTTGTCTCCCAGCCACCTTGTCCTTTTCCTTGAATCTCTTCTGCATCTGGGACATGCAAGCATGTTGGGAATAAGTATCTAGATATATATGTTCATGCTTGTATACCTACACTTCCAGTTCAGCTAATTTGTTAGAACAGTTCTATAAAAACTAAATTTCCAGTATGTGGTTGAAAGCTTGAAGAAAAAAATATATAACCATCCCAAACCAGCAAGGCTTATGCTGTCATTAAAAGTTGAAAAAGTGGCTAGAAAAAACATTGGAGCTGACAGAGCTTGTAGAGGACAGCCAAAAACATCAAGCTATGCCCTGGGAATAACACCTTTTTATCAAGGGCTGCCAAGTGTGGAGAAAGCATTTCAGGTGAGTTTGGTGTGCACTGTAGATTAGTGAGGTGCCAGTTAATACCCAGGGTAGATCTAGGCTCTGTATGTTTCATAGCTGTTCCTTCAATAATTTGGTTGCATGGTACTAGCAGTCCCCTAACTTTTAAGCATAAAAAACGTAAGCAATTTATCAAGCAGTGCATTCATATCTTAAAATCTGCTTTTTAATAGAAGCGTGCCCCTATTATGGTTGACAAACATTATGAAGGAGCTAATAGTGTATGTTAATGGGGATTGTGTTTCTTTGTCATTTATTTTGGCTTTTAACATGTCAGTCAGGTGTTTTAAGATATTTTATAATGTAGGGGAAAAAAAAAATACTATCTTAGAGCTGGATTCATTTTCTTTTTTAATTCACACTTTTTCACTGGAAAGCTAAGTTTATGCAATTTTACTTTTCCAAGAACGAAGATGGGTTTAATTACAACTATATCAACTATATAACAGCAATGGATTTTTTCTTTGATTTGTCATTGAAAGCAAAACTTCTACATTCGAGCTAAGATGGCTTTCATTGTTTCATCTGCAAATACTGGCGTGCTGCACCTCTGGAGCCCAATTTCAGAGTGTTGCCTGTATTTCCCAGTGAAGCCACTGTCTCTGCACTTTGGCCTGCATCTTTGGTAACACATAACATCCACAAGAGAAAACCTGCTTGTTGCAGCCCTGCTGCGGAGCATCGCAGAGTTTCCGATGACACTGATGCTCTCTCTGACTTTGCTGCTTCCAGCTTGTATGACAATCGATAGCACTGGAAACACATTAGAAATGTCTGAGTGAGTATTAGTCAAAGAGCTTTAAAGGGGATTGTAGCCTGGGAGCAGTGGTTCTGTCTGGCTGCCAGATGAGAAATCGAGCCTCCCCAAAAATGCATCGCCTTGGGAGGAAGACAGAGGACTGAACAAGAGTACAGAGCATCAGGGTGTTTGGAGGCAAATAGTTTATTCATGTGAATTCTCCTTTCCTTGGGCAGCCCTACTGCTCTCCAGAGCAAATTGATTTATTGCTGGTTGACATTTTTCTTGAATAAATTGGGAACCAGACTCCATGAACTCCTCTCTGGCTGGTTTGAGAGGCTGCAAACACATTGCTTTAGACTGTGTCTCTTGAGAATAAATCCCAGGGAAAACCACTAAGTTTTATCACCTGCTTGCTAAAAATCAGTTATGTGGAGATGATGCTAGACTGAGTCTTTGGTATTTTTGCATTTGTACTGTATTTCCTTAAGTCCTAGTTATGCTTAGTCAAATTTCTGTGATGTCCAAATCACGACTGTAATCACCTACTGTTTTCACAGCAAGTTGACCAAAATAAGCCTCACTTGCTCCACTGTGTGCCTGCTTCTACTATGCCTCAAGTGTAGCACTTCAGTTCTTCACCAAATATTTTATCCTTTATCAGTCTCAGGCAATCATCGATATTATGTGCTCTTTCTAATTTGCCTTTAATTTTTTTTGTCTTTTTATATTTTCTAAATGCGTAGGTCACAACAAAAGTAATGCTTCCCATTTATTTCTGTGGAAATGATAACAGATACAAAGAGCACAATAACATTGTTTGATAACTGAGCAAATTCTTGGCTACAAAGCACTGGTTTTCAGCATAAGCACTGCCATTAGCTTTGCATTTTTGCCAGTGTTGAACAAGAGTCTGCATGCTGTGCTCGTAAATATCTGCACCGGTGGAGGTGACCCACTGTTGCTGTCACCACTGCTGAAATGCACCACCACCACCTCACTGTGCTCACAGACACTGTTTGGTCTCCATAAATGTTTAGTAAGCGTTGATGAATGTCAATGGGTGCCATTTTTTCCACGTGGGGGAATTCAGTTCCACACCTTTGCTCCATCTGCACTCCCATGTCAGACACCATCGGGTCAGGCTGCCCCTCTGCTGCCATCTGTCACACAGCAACAACATGGAATGGGATCTTGGTGGGAAAATTCAACCTCTGCTGCCATCCTGCCAACATCTGATGTTGTGGGCCAAGAGGAAATAACCAGGGAATAAATAAGAAGTGTTACTTTTTTGGAGTAGCCTTCATGTATTTCAGCACTTTGTCTTGAGATGTCACTAGCTCTGTTTCTAGCTTTATTCTCTATTTCCTGCTCACACCCTCCTTCTGCTTCTGACAAGTGTGGACCAATGCCTCTGAGCGAGGTGATAATGATGCCATGGCTCAGTGCTGATAACAAAGTTCTCAGGAGCAGGTTAGCTCTCAGCAAGGCTTTCCCCTCCCTGCTTGAGTCACTTTCCATTCTTCCAGAATTCTCCTGACTTGGTCTTTAGATTGTGAGAAGCTGTCTGAAAGATGTAAATATATGCTCTCTAAGAGGTCTGGTTGCTGCTTGAACTTTCTGCTATGTATATGGTGTATTGATGCTAAAATTCTTCATGTTAAGTGGCATGGTTCTAGAGGAAAGGCCATATAACAGTCAGCACAGCCAGCCCATACTTCTGAAATATATGATCTTTGGGCTGATTGAATATGATAGAATAAGCTGGGGGCTGATGGAAAGGAATGGAATAAGAAAAGGATGACCTGTCTCAGAGCCAGAAAAAGAAATCTCTGCGTGGCTTACATACTTATCCTTTTTCTTTTATAAAAAAAAAAAAAA
>WBMW01004029.1:202606-325106 GCA_013396635.1 Penelope pileata
GGTAATCACTGAGTGAATTTGGAGTTTCAGCTGTTGTGTATATGTATGTTCACAGATATCGTGTACAAAAATAGCTGTAATCTAAGTTATATATAGCAAAACGTTAGGTAACTGAAGTGGAAAAACTTCTGGTTTCACTTGCTGCGGCAAGCTTTATAACAGATATTATAGAAGTGTTTTGAATTTAGTGATTGTTGCTTTGAAGGGGCATGAGATCTGTTTCTTTCAGTATTTCCCCAGAATGTTTGTCCATTTGCCATATATCATTCCAATCAAGGAAACATAACCTAAACCACAGCTTGACTGAACTCCAGGATTCATTTCTGCACATGCTGTTCACAAAGAGAAATCAGGTCCTGTTCTGCATGTGTGTCCACACTTATTTGCAATTAGAGATGGGGTAAGGAAAAGAAGGTTGGCCATTGGGCCCTGTTTTACGAAATTAGTATGGAGCATCTGTGAAAATAACCCATGAAGCTGAAAGTTCTTCCTCACTCCCACTTTATTAATATTTTCATTAGTAACTTTATTCTTTTTGATTTGATGCTATTTGAAGATAACTTTAAACATTTTTTTTCTTTAACTGAAATTTGTTACTTTTAACTGCATATTGACATTTTTCATGTTTGGGGAAATGTATTCTTGAACAGCTGCC
This sequence comes from Penelope pileata, assembly GCA_013396635.1. Taxonomy (NCBI): domain Eukaryota; kingdom Metazoa; phylum Chordata; class Aves; order Galliformes; family Cracidae; genus Penelope; species Penelope pileata. The sequence goes on from WBMW01004029.1 coordinate 203,262, forward strand.
AATAAAACTTTTCTCCCAGATGCCATTCTTATCATCAGTTATTGTTCCCTCATCACCCTTGACAGAAAAATAACTGTGGTTAGCCCGTCACCATTTGTGCTGGGTGTTTTGACCTACTTAACAGAATGTATTTCTTTCAAAAATATTCTGGATGTAGCTGATATATTGCACTTTCTGAAACTGTACGCCTTTTTTACTCCTTCAGCTTTTTTCCCCCAGGTTCTATATAGAGCTAGGGAGCTTGTGATATGTCTTATTTTAGTGGAGGTTCATTATTTTTTCTATTCTATTGATTTGGTACCTTCAGAACTTCTTCAACTTTGTCTTTTTTTGGAGGTTTACAGGAAGGGAGAAGAGAACTTGCTGCTTTCATTGTTCACTGTCTATTCTTTGTTTTACATTAAAGATATCTCTGACTCCATTATGACCGCTTCCAATACAAGATTATTTACCTTTATTGTTCTTCTAGTTTGTAACATCAGTTTTTCTTGTTTTCTAGCATATAATTGAATCTCTATGTGATCCATTGAAACATGTCTAATATTGCAAAAAAACAACAAAAAAAAGGGAGGGGGGGAGTGGGGATCATCAGTCATCATCTTTCTCCTAAGTTATGATTTTCATCGCTTTCACAAATTATTCTGTACATCATATAAATTTTTTTTTTATCAGGGAAGATATTTGGGTTAGTTTAGAGCTGGTGGATTGTTATTTTTTGCTCTTCACAGCCTGCCTATCTTTTTCATCTTAACTGCATGGTAAGATGATTGGCAGTAGAACATGCAGATGTTTATATCCATTTTGCACAAGAGTCCTGCTGATCCTAGTAAAATTCCAATCTATTTTAAGATTCTATGTTGGTCACTTTGTTTTCTATTTGAATTATTTTGGGTAGGAACCAAAAAGAATAAGATGAAGGAAAGATTCCGAGAAGGTCTGCTGGCTGGTAAAAGAAGGTCAAGATAGCTGCACATGTGATTTAATAGGCATTACAGAACTGTTAAAATGGGTAATATCAGTCCAAGTGGAAACATGCATATTTGTGAAGCTTGCTGCTTTGAAACGCTTTCTGTACCTGGATAAAGGGAGAACGGTGTTTGCATCAGGGAGTAACAAGAGCTAGAGATCTCCTTCGCTCCTCTTCTGGTCCTGGAAGAATAGAAGCCACCAAGTGGTACTGGCACTCCTGGGACATCTGACTGCGTGTGGGAATGCTTCCCCCCCTCCCCCCAGTAATGCAGTGTATTCTTTAACTGCGTTGCTATAGGGAAGGAAAATATACTTGGCACTACACTGCTCAGTTCCCAGTCCCGTGTGCGTAGCAGTAACATACCACCGCATTTGTAGGAGATCTGGGAGTAGAAGGGAGGGCAGGAGGTCACCCTGGAAATGATTACAGTCAAACATACGTAGTGCCATCTCATACTGTTGCTTCTCATCTCTTTTTAGAATGCAAACGCTTGGAATTCTAGATTTTTCCTTTGCCTATGTATGTCTACTGAGTTCTCTGAATCTTCTAGGTGTGGCTATGACATACATGGTAAATATTGATGAGATATTGTGATGAGATATTGCATTCGTATTTCCAGCTCTATGTTGTTTTTACAAAGACATTAGAGGAATTGGATCTTATATTCTCACCTGAGTCTCTGATGCTTTGAAGAGTTATCTTTTCTTTAGTGTCTCCAATGAAATATTCTCTGAATCATCATGTATTTGGGTCAGGAGAAACCAAAGTCCAAAGCTTTTAAGCTTCTTATCCCAAAAGAAGATTCAAGGAAGCAAAAATGATGGAAAGAAAAAGTGATACTGCTGCTCATGTGAAAGTGCCAAATTGCCCAATTCAATTCTTAAGAGATAGCAATGTAAGTATCTAGCATGTGAACCTAGTTCTTTCCTTGCCTAGTTCACTGATAATACTCTTTTCCTTTTTTCCTATTTTTTTTTATTTTTGTTTTCCTTCCCCTAACTCTGGGTCTGGGGAATTTTTTTTTTTTTTTTTTTTGTAATGCTCCTTATTCAAAGGTTTCACCTTTATGTTGCTGTTGGTCCTGTCAGCATGTTCATAAGACTGTCAAAATGTGCCCCCGACTCTTTCTGTTACACATGCCCTGCCTCTAAGTGCTCCATCTTGGACTTCTTGCAAGCACAGTGTGCATGGTTTTTTAGGGTTAACACTTAAATCCGACCCATGCTTTGGTTGCATGTAGTGGAGAGAGGTGTAACTCAGATGGTAAGACTGGTTCCTTGTTGGATGTAGTAATTCTAATGTAATGAAAGCATCAGAATAACCCCCCCTGAAATCAGTATTTAGATCAGTTGCCCTCTGATTTTAATGATTCCATGTTGATCTTTGCTTGTCTTCATGAAACCCTAATAACAAAATGAATTTAAATATTTTCTTTCTTCTTGTGTTCTTTTTTCATTAAAAGAATATCATTCATCTTTTCATTAAAAGATATCATTTGTGATATCTTGATTTCATGAATTAAAGGAAATTAAGCTTAAGGCTACAGCCCCGTGAAGATCAGTGTTGAAGGACTTCAGATTCATGAGTTACAGTTTCTAAAATCCACTCTCCGATTAGTGGAACTTAGCTACCAAAAAGCTTCTGTACTCAGCTATTTTTGAACGTGTAAGCGTTTAATTGTACTTGAAAACAGTCCTTTCAATCTCTGATTTTGCAGTTAAACTTTCACCTGTGCTATTTCTTATTGGCCAATCAATTTAAAACAAATCAAAGTAACGCTATTTAATCAGCATTGGGCAGCTAATTTCATTCCTTTGTGTGTTTGTATAAATTTATTACTTTATTAAGGGGTCTACATAGCCTAGTAACTTCTTACCCACTTCTCATTAGATTCCTAAAGTGGATTTTTCTTGAAAAATCCTAAATGTCAAACCAAATTTAGATGGACCTGAGGCATACAGTAGAAATGAACATCTGAACTAAAAAAAAACCCCAACAACCAAAAGAACTTTAGGATCCAAATCATCTTATTTCATTATGAAAGATATGCAAAATTGCTGGAGGACTCTCAATCGCACAGCAGAGTGTACTAATTTCAGTATTTATGTAATTCTGAACAAGTTTTCAACAATGTGCAAGCGACCAGAGTTGTCATTAATTTCATTAAGCACTAACACCAGCAACCTTTCAGTGTTCTTTCCCACAAAGCTTGCTTAATCACCTGAGCTTTTCATTTTGAATAAAGCAGATCACGCTATAGAAGTGCTTGAACCTTTTGATTGTTTTGAATTCAGGACTCAAATGCTGATGGCTACCTGTTGACCTACTTAATCCATGGTGGATGGAGCTTTATAGAGAAGAATTTGGGGACTTTCAGCTGTGTTTAACTGTAGGCATACAAAAACACGGCCAAAGCTGGAATACAGCTGTCTGATTTCAAGGTCGTGAGAGATGGGGTCAGTTACTAATTATTTCAGTTAAATAACAAGTCATCTAGGAAATAACCAAAGGAAGTAAATAAAAAAGTCTTTGAGGAGCTTTCTGGCAGGTATTGTATTATAGTTATTCATGGAACCATCTTGCTTTTTTTCAGTGGTTTTATTCAAATGGAAACCCTCCACAAATCTCATCTGTATCTCTTATTCTACTGAATTTCAGGCTATTGTCTAATGCTTTCGTAGCTCTGGTCCTGTACAATTTCTAATTCATGAGTTTTAATCCATGCATCTGAGAAGCTTTAATTTGATCCAATATTTAAAGCTTTACGCAAATGTTATTTTCACTCTGTCAATTGCTTTGAAATCGGATGTAGCTTAATTTAAGGGGAGATTTCCTTTTTACTTCTGGAATAAGTCAAGAAATGACAATAAATCCAGTGTTGCAGCTTCTTTTTAATATAACACGGGCAAAATTGTCTAGCTTCACCCCAGTGTTCAGCCCATATCTGGAGCTACTGGAGATGCAAGATGTCCCCCAGATCTTCACCAAGGCACTGGGCTTTTGCACAGTGTCTGCACTGTGAGCTGTGGTGCTTGAAAGCTGCTTGCAAGGGGTGGCATCTCTGCTGAACGAAGAATGAGTGTTTGCAGATCTGAACAATGAAAGAAGATCTACCAGCCTGTCAACACCTGTGAATGCTGCTCCTCAGAGATGCCTCAGAGGATCGGAGGGAGGGCAGGTAGAGGAGCCTTTGAGAAAGAAAATGTTAATTCAGCTCCTTCTGTCATGTCAACTTTGATTTCTTCTTTATCTTTGTCCACATCTCTAAATTATCTGCCACAACTGTGCAAGTGGTTTGAATGAATGAAGGCTTTGCCTAATTAAATTGTGGAGAGCTAAGATGCAGGTGTAATCGGGTTATCCAAGCAAAATGAGAATACGAAAATAACATGCAAGTGATTGGCGTGACCTCTTGAACCTAAGTTTAACTTGTTGGTTGTCTTACTGCTTTAAGTTGGCATCACTTTGCATATCGATCAAATGGCCTTTTCAGATTGTGATGATTATCAATTAATATTTGAGATCACTGATAAGTTCAGAGTGTAATTGAGATTAGAATTTTTTTCCCCAGTGATAGAAAAACCTTACAAATGTTTTATTTTCTGGTGATTCAAAGGAGAATATTTCGAGAAATGATAGAAATGGCGCTTCCTAGTTCATGTTGGGTAATTTAGATTTAAATATGGAACTTAAATCTGAGATGGATCTTATTGCACTAGATAAATGTGTGAAGCCAATATGCAAATCATTGACTTTGCTTTCCCTTATTATTTGAGCTGAATTGAGAGCTGTTGAAGCAATAAATTACCATATGTTATGAAGAATTGAGATGACTTGTATTGGGCTCTGCACTGACACTTGTATATGATAGGAGGGACATAAAGATGTGTTTGTGTTGTCAGAACGACCGGGGACGGCTTCTGCTCTCAGGTCTTCAGTGAAGGCAAAGGCATTGCTACAGACCTGTTATTTCTCCTGAAGATCTGAATTTAAATCTCTGAGTAGAAGCAGCATCTGCCAAGCACATCTCAGTACAAGAAGTTTGTTCTGCATGAGTTCTGAATGAAATGAATTCAGTGACTTGGGGGACAAAAAGATAGAGCACAGCCCTGCCGAAAAGGACCGTGGGGGTACTGATGGTGGGCAGCCGGACATGAGCCAGCAATGTGCCCTCGCAGCCCAGAAAGCCAACCATATCCTGGGCTGCATCAAAAGCAATGTGGCCAGCAGGGCAAGGGAGGTGATCCTGCCCCTCTGCTCTGTGCTGTGAAACCTCACCTGGAGTGCTGCGTCCAGATGTGGAGTCCTCAGCACAGAGAGACATGGACCTGTTGGAGTGTGTCCAGAGGAGGGCCACCAAAATGATCCAAGGGATGGAACAGCTCCCCATGAGGACAGAGAGAGCTGGGGTCGTTCAGCATGGAGAAGAGAAGGCTCCAGGGAGACCTGAGAGAGGCCTAACTTTGTTCGCTATGCCCTTTGAATTTTCTCGTACAGGGTATCTACCTGACAGGGGAACCAACAAATCGTTTTCCAATTGAACGATTCCCAGTGGAATTTTTGCAGTGTGATCACAGTAGCTGGTGAATTGTTCCCACAAATCTCTGATAGCGTTTCTCAAATCTTCCTCTCTTCCTACGTGCCACCTTGTTTCCATAAACTGCTAGCATGGCCGTTTTCTTGCGAATATCAACTGTTCCAGCTACTCTATCCTTGAAATACGCTTCAAATTGTATAAAGCACATGGCAAACCTTTTCCATTTTCTAGTAACAAATGCAAATAGTCAGCAACTGCTGAAGGAATGAAATTATGTTCCTTGTACCTTATCTGTGTTTTCAGGCAGCAAGACTCCTCCAGATCCAGCATCTCTCAGCTTCATGCAATGCGCTTAAACATTTAAGTCAAATCCCAACCTCTGTCCCATGGATCAGGGCATGGACTGGCTGGGTGTTTTTGCAGAATTAATTGTTCCAAACACAGACAACCATTGGGATAAGTTTGTTTTACTTAAAGGATTATCAACTTCTATCTAAAGTGATTATGTTTTATTCATAACTAAGTAATTTCATGTCTGTTGATGGAAATGTATGTCTCTAAAGTGTGCGACTAATTGAAAAAAATACCATTAAATTCAAGATTAAATCAAAAATTATTCATTTTCTTTCAGAAGGCCTATCTAGAGTACTGAGTATGGCTGTATAAGCTGGAGATTTAGATGTTTGGCTTTATTGTTAGCATACAAATGAAGATCCTTTTGATATTTAAAAGAAGGGGGGAAAAAAAAAAGCCCTTTCATTGCTCACTGTGAAGATGCTTTTCGTTTCCTGGCCTGAGGAATACAAAGGAAAGCTTCTAAATCCAGTTTCAGTAGCTCAGGATAACTTCTGCAGTGTTTGGGGAGGATACCGAGGGCTGAGCAAAGTGATCCTACCCACTTCAGAGTCCCATTTCGAGTATTCAAATCCGATCCAGCTTCAAAGGAATTGCAATATTTGACTTCTAGCCTGACTGCCCTATGTTTACTTTGACCCACTTTGATATTTTCTTGAAAATTTTGTTGGAGAAATCACTTTGACTGCATAGGTCCAGGCACGGGCTTTGTATTTAAGCCAAGTATTCTTTGTCTATGCAGAGCAGAGTAAGTGAAGTGAAGGTGCAGAGAGGAGGTCATCAACAGCAAATCACTGGAGATCTTCTAACCTTTTAATTCCCTCAAATTTAAAGCAGGACAAGTGAAGCTCTTGGATTTTGATCACTCATTGGTACTTTCATATCACTTTATATCATTAATACTGTTTTCTTGGAATAGTAATCAGTAGCCGATAGCACTTAGACATTAACAACTTCTTACTTCTCCCAATATTTTATTCCTACTTCAGATCAGATCTTTTTAAAACCATTTAGTTGTAAGTTGTGATAGATAATTGTCACACATGGTATTGATAGAATCCATATTTGATTAGCCAATAAAAGAAATGTATTGATTCTGTTTGGCTTTTTATTTCTTTAAGTAGACCTCTGCTTAAAAGCTTTTGCTGCAAACGTAGAGGGAAAGCAGAGGTGTTAGTCTTAGTGGTTCTTCTGTTGAATCATGCGGATCCCTGGAGACTCCTTAAGATATAAAAGTCTCTTTTCCTTTTCTTAAATGGACTGCTATATTGGTTATAAATAACACTTCATCTTAAAAGGGAAAGGAAACAATTTCAAATGGATTTCTGTGCTTTCTATATACTCTAAGCAGAAGTCAACTCTCACTTAACGTGTCAAAATGACATACCTGCTCTGTAGTTTGGTTTTATTTTTTATTTTTGCCTTTTTTGGATTCTTTTAGCTCCCTCTATTGATTAATGTACACCCTTCATCAATTCATATACAAGAGGTAAGAATTCAGTCCTGTCTTATAGGGCAACACAGGTCTCTAAATCAAAGCCTCTAGAGAAATGGATAGGGAAGCTGTGTTTGCAAGTCCAATTTTATTACCCCAACTTCTCCAGTCCTGCTGAGAAGTCCTCTGCCAAGATGGTAGAGCATATTCAGAATGTCTAAGATTATGCAACCGTGAAAACAAATCCCACCTTGATGTTTGGTGTTTCCGCTCAGAAACATGCTGCATAATGTATTAAAGCAATGTGGTTCTGTAGAAAAGCGTTGATCGCCAAAAAACGAAAATGGGGTAAATTTGCAGCAAACTCTGAAAAGTCAAAGGGATAAGCGTGGATTTCCATTATATTAGAGAAAAAAACTGGTGAGGGGGTAAGTCCGGTGCATTTTCAAGAACTGTGCATCTGTTATTAGACTTAGAGCAATTTAAATGAAGAAGGTGTGCATGGTGTTTTATTTTAACTAGAGAAATGATGAAATGCCATTTGCAAAAAGATGAAGTTGAAGTGAAAAAGGTTGAAATGATGATGTGACTTAGAAGATGGGGATCATGTTATGGAGAATTGTCTCAAAATGCTACCTTGTGTTGTCAAGGTGAGGATTCTGAGCTGCTCTCAGCCTTTCTGCTCTGTATGGGGGTTGGCAGCTGTAGCTAGATATTTTTTGACTATCTGGTGGGTTATAGCTGTATGGCAACAGCCAATGTGGTCGTGGTCTGAGAGTATGGCTTTAAGCTATCTTCCTTGTGCTGTTTCAGCAGCAGATATCAGGGAATACGAACTGTACGAACCTGCCTGAGCTGCTGTAGTTACACTGATGACTGAAATAGCAAACGGTGGCAGTACCTATATCTTGGCAAATTTCTATCTTCCCTCATTTTCAGACATCATGGAGACAGACATCTGCAGACATCATGGAGAACTTCGTGGCTACGACCAGAAATTTGGTCGATGGAGCACACTGGAAAGAGCAGAAATCCTCAAGTCCATAAGGTAAATGGAGTTATAAAGTGTAAGATTATAAATGTAGAATGCTTCCATGCCAAAAAACCTGAAAACCTACCCTCTTCCACCCAGAAAAAGGGTTTTTGTGAGGTCTGCTTTTGCAGTAAAACCAAAGGTTGACATGCCTGTTCAGAAAGCAGACTAGATCCAGTGCAGAAGTTAATATTTTGGTGTTAGGACTAGTTAAGCAAACTAAAGCATTATGAAACTGGATTTTTGAAGGAGAATAGTGGTTTTTGTCTCACAAAGTGAAAAACATAATTTTGTTTCGAGTAACTCCAGAATTGCATTGTCGGTTCTGAAATAATTAGTCTAGAACCTGCTGGCCAGAGCTGATTAGTAACCAAGGATGAAATGTTTCCTTCTGATTAATTAGAGACCAATTAGACTCTCCTGGAATTCAGTGTGAATCCTTCCATTGCTGACAGGAGCAGGTGGATCACAGCGGTGTCTGATATCAGATGTGAGATGTGCTGTCTGTATTGCGTAACTTACTCCAGATGTTGCTTAATGTCAAGCCTGGTTCTGAAACCATAGGATGTGTTTCCACTTTTTCCTAATTGTGTAATGAGATTCCTTTTAATGATTGATTGCTGTCTTTTATCAAATGTGATTGAAGAGAACAGGGAGATTCCTGTTCTCTTAAATGGAAACTTTTAAAATATATATTAGAAATATATAGGAAGAACTAGGAAGTTTCAAGCCTAACATTGTAGTTTTCAATTATGCTGAAATTCTATTGTTCTTTTCTCATAAAATCCAGCATTTAGGAGACTTGTGTTACTACTAGGTTTTCCTCTGTATTCTGTTTTAATACTGAAATTTTAAAATTTAGTTGCTGATATCTATATTTGCTAATTCAGATTGAGGTCCACACCATTTTTTTTGTCACAATGTACTGTATATTATTGTATTGTATTGTCATATATATTATTTCTGGTCCTAGTCATTTAGAATTTATTACTGCTATGATGCTTTCTTTCAGGAATACTCTTAGTACTGAAAGCAGCAATATAGAAACAATTCACCAATGAGTAAATCAAGTATTTTAAAAAAATCTTAAATTACAGAAGGATGTTGGGATGTCCTCCACTATATTTGTTGTTTGGCAATCTGTATCAAGCAGTGTGGAGAATTACTGGGTTATAAATTGCTCGTCCATAATTAATTCCAGGTACCATTTGAAACTGAAGCTGTTTGATAGGATGCAGGAATTGTACAGAGATCTTGTCTCTTCTTGCAATGAGTCTTTGTCTTAGAATCGTCAGAATACTTATGGAAAGCAATTTATCTGAAAGTTTGTATTTGTAGAAACATCCCAGTAAAAAAGTTTCATGCCGGAATATTTGCATAAATAAAATTACAATGCATGACTATGGAATTAACGTAAATGCTTTTAAGGACACTGGTAGCTATTCATAAGCATTTCTTTCTGTATTCATCTAAGTGCAATTGTAGAAGTGAGCTAGTGATCCCTCCTTGATATAAGTAAAGCCCTTTTATTTCTTCATTATCCTTTCTGATGAAGTAAACACGCTGATTTATGAACCTTCCTTGAAGCTTTATTGCAAGCGGTTGGGGGTTAGTTTAGCTAATACGACATCTGTGCATAATTATGCATCCATCACTCTTGGGCTACTCTACAGTTCCTATATTAAGTGTCAGGGCAATACTGCAAGCACCATGCTGCTGGTGTTTTTATCAGCACGGGTGCAGTAAGTAAATGTTCATTAGCAAAATTAGAAAGAAGGGAGTGTCCTTAAATAGTACCTTTGAAATAAAATTAAGTAAAATAAATAAAATTAAATATTCTTAACTCGTTCCTTATTCTAGATGTATTTGTATATCTGAGTTGAGAAGGAACTTCTGGCAGTCTAATCAATCTTGATCACTCTGTCACCTTTTTATATCTGTTTTACATATGTGAAATATGTTCAAACATGTAAGTTTATTTCACAACTTCTTACAGTAGGTCTGTTATGTAGAACTGGGTCAAGTCAGAAAAATGCCATGTTTGTATTCAAATGGAGAAACAATTGAATTTAAAATATTGGCATTGTATTAATATGCACACTGATCATGTTAACTTTGTTTTGAATTCTGGAAGCTTGTCTGAAATCTGACCTACGAATCACCTTTTTATATTTCGGAATAGAAAAGAGGGGATGAGGGGAATTAAATAATAATTATGTTTATGCCACTGTGTTGAAACTTTTCCAGTGATGGCAGTAGATTTTAATGAAAATATTGAGATAGTGTGCAAAAGAAGATTTGTATAATCTGTGTGAAAACTGTGCAATGTGCTCATACAGGTTGGCAGATAAATTCAGTCTCTACAATTATAGCAGCATTAAGTTGCATGGTGCTTTTTCTGGTGGTGGCCTTGTGTTGCAGCCTATTGACTACAGATCACTATGGCTCCAGGGAAGTGAACAGAAGTTTTTAGCTTTATGATGATGCAACTTCATTTCACTGAGTTTTAAACACTGCAGTTAATATGTAGATGTTTTTTCTGCCTGGGAACAAAAACTTGGAGCATTGTATACAAACTTGAGCAGTGAGCCATAGTTCTGCTGGTGTTAGCTCACCACAAAGCCCAAGTGAACAGAAGGTGGTATTTCTGACTGTGTGTGCCATGTGTTTTTATCCTTGTGTTTCTTGGTTGTGAGTGTGACGAGTTCTGGAAGGCATCATTTCCAAAAGAGGTGATGGATTTTTGTAAGAGGTTGGTTTCTTTTACATCCAGCAATTAGAAGTCACCCAAGAGGACATCTTATCACTTTCTTCTGCTTGAGGAGTCTGTGGCATTAATCTCTTCATAGGATGCCTGTCCTAGAAGGTCGTTTAGGGTTAAATCTCCTTTCTTTCTGTGCAGTGTTGATTTATAGATAAAAAAATATTAAATATTTGTCAGAGTTAGAGAATAAATCTATACAGTAGTAAGGAGAGAGACCAGCACCCATCTCCATGTTTACACTCTAGAGGTGAGTGATCTAAAGGTAAGTGTTGGGTTTCACCTTCCACTCTGTGCTATTCAGCGTCACATGTATCCAAATACTGGGAACAAAGGAGAAAGAATGACTTCACAGCCTAATGCCTGACTGTTATCCAGAAGAGTAATAAATGTTTGCAGCAGCAAGTATTTGATGATTTTGTGCAGCAGAATGCATCTGGAGAACGTACTCCAAGGGATGCAAATTGTGACTCTTCTGATATTCTCCTGGAATTAGTGCTAAGATTTCCAATCTCTTCACACAATGCATCCTTAACACTGAATCATTAGGTAAACTGTTATTTCCTCTGCACCTAAATTGAACTAAGGTTTATTTATTATTTTGGACAAAACTTTTATTTTTAAAGATGGCAGAAACTTTTTTTGTGAATAGGTTGTTATGGAAAGGAAGGAGAAAAGCATCCAGGCAAATTGGATGCAAGTTGTCTTCGTTTCTTGATAAAACAGTTACAAACCCTTAAAATAATTTAAAAATACCTATTCATTGTTACCTGAAAGGGGAAAAAAGTGTCCTTTAAAAATGAAGGTGCTTTGTCAAATTTTTGACATTGAAAAATTTCACAAGTTTCTGCCTGTGTTTCCTTTTATTCCGAAACTAGTAGCAGTAGATATCAACTAAGTGGTCCTCAGTGGCATCCTATAGAGAGAATAAGCGGCTCAAAAATGTCTTTGTTCATGTTCTACAATCTACACTTTGGTGTAGCAACAGTTCAGAGGACAGAGTAACAGTTGAATATTGTTGAAAACTCTTCAAAAGTTAAGATCCAGATACAGATTTTTGGCAGATCTTGAAAGAACATGAAAGTGTCTGGATGAAGACCGACAAACAAAATAAGTAACGGTAGGCAATTCCATATCAATAGGGAGAATTATTTTCTTTGTGACTGTGATGACTTTTGTAGATGCAGTAGACGAGTGTCTATTTCAAATTCTTGTGGTAAATTCTGAGCAAGTGCTATTGAGTATTTATTTTGAATTTGAGCTGTGGTTTACGTGCATGTGTGCATATGATATCTGTAGTGTTGGGGTGGAGAAAAAAGATTTTTAAAAACAAGGATGAAAATTTTAATGCTGTGGATCATCAGCCTAAATCCTACTGAAAGGTATGAACAGATTTTCCAGAGTTTTTAGGGAAAACAAGATTAGTTGTGGAATTTCTGAAGCCAGTTGTTATTAGCAAATAGGATAAGATACAAAGGCTCTGGGGGAAAATATTGTGAGACAGAATAGATATTATGAACTCAGCAATGTAATAGAGATTATTTAAAAAATTGAGGAACAGAATGCTTTCAGCTGCTCAGATAAAATGAGTCTTTAAATTGCTAATTCAGGTGTGCTCTGTGTGTTTTCCATGGGTTGCCTTAGAGGTCTAGGAGGCTGAATAATGTAATAAAAGCAAATAGAAGGCATGTTTTAAACAGCCAATGGTAAACTGCCCATCAGTATTTCCTAGAAATTAGATTTTCACTATCAAAATTGTTTCTCCATTTACTTAGAGCAATGTAGTAACTTCACCTCAATACCCTGTGACATGCTGTGAAGTAGTCACTTATGTGACACTTTTGGGTTTAAACTTTCAAAGATATTCCTACGTATCTCCTACAAACAAAGACACTGTCAAGTGATGCCTCTGATGATGCTGGAACTTTACATGCCTATAATCCAGGTGTTTCCCTCCCCATGGATCTTTTTCCCAACACTGAAGACAGCTAAATGATTTTCAGAATTTTTTTTTCTTCTATTACATATTCGGTAGCATAGATTTCAAATGCAAAAGCCACGTGGTATGTCTGATTTCCTTCATTGCAACCGGTTGGGTTTTACTGGGAGTTAGGTAGGTGAATGCACAATGTAGCAGATAGAGAAATAGCAGTGTAAAAAAGTGTAAAAAAGTGTTTTTACAGTGTAAAAACTCTGTATTCTGTTGCTCTGCTCCAGTGCAAAATCTCAAATAGAATACAAAGGAGAACAAACGTTGCATGCACTGCTTGGCCTGATTCTTGACTGTAAAAATTGACTAAACTGAACGTCTGCAAGCATTCCCGTGACAAAATAATAAGCTTCTTAGTTATGAACATATATACAATTTGCCTGGAAAAGGGCTTGAAGTTTAGCATCTAGAAAATAGCTTTTCCTGGTCTCCTTGCCAAAAATTTCCATTTCATGATGTCAAATTAAGATAAGCACCTTGCAGCTTGACCATTGAATGCTGTGCAGATACTAAGAAATAGGTTTGGGAATGGATCTGAGAGTCTGCAGAACAGCAGATTTCAAGCAGGGAAGCTGTAAAACAGGGGGGAAAGTGGTGTGTCGCAGCACGTCATGTTTTAATTTATAAATGCTAAGGTAAAATTCCATTTATCCCTGTTAGGAGTTTATCAAAATCATTTGTATCTTATATTTTTAATGAAATAATAAAGAATGGAGTGGTTTGGGAAAAATGTGATCTTGGAAATAAGTACCACAGGGAAATGTGGCAAGGTGAAAAATTGTAAAAATTCTCATTAATTTCAGCGGGACACTACTTATGATCAGACTGAATGACACAGCACTAGGCAAGGATTTCCATGCTTGGCCCGCTCCCAGCTGCTGGTGCTCAGCAAGTGCATTCCTCTCAAAATGTAAAATATAATGTTTTATGTTGCACAGCACGTTTACTTCACTGAGCCTTTGACTTCCAAGCAAAAATTTCTTCTGACGTCAGAAAATAATTGCTAAAGTTGTGTTGCCTGAAAATATACTTACTGTGTCAGCCTTCTTTTTTGGCTAGTCAAGCCACAGATGCTGGGGTTGGTTCTGCTGCTGTGCAGAACAGACCTCAGCCCTGTGCAGGCTGCCTTATTAATTCTGCTCAGACCTTGTGTTCCCAAATCAGCGCAGCGTTGTTTTCTCATCTCTACCCAAACATTCATCATTAGTCTACTTTGGAGTACAGCATGGTTTGTGACACGACACTAATATATTTGACATAAGCAATCAGGTGGAACATGATTGTAAGGCAAGGAGGCCAGAAAAGCTTGTTTTTAAAATTAATAAGGGAGTAAAATATGTGCATTTCATATCTACAGTTTTCTTTAAACTGCTTAGAAAGAAATTGTTTTCGATTTTGAGAGATCTCCTGCGTGCTGCTCATAATCTAACTGCACTTAGGGGACTGCCATCGTTCTAACAACGGGCGACTGATAAAGCCATGGTTTTCAACTTAAAGAGAGCTTTTACTGCTTCATGGGGAGTGAGCTAACAGCAGCGAGGGGTAATCCATCCCTGTGCAGCTAGGTGATCAGTTTGGAATTCAGCACAAAGTCAAGCATTTTTGCTAACCAGGGATAAGCTGCTGTTTCACTGATTGATCTTTTTGTCACTGTAAGCAAATGGTTTTCATTTAGTTTTTCCCTTTCTTGATGTTTTTCAACTTTTAAGTTGATCTCTTGGCATTGAAAGGAATACTCTTTACAATGCTTAGGTCTTTTCTCACGAGACAGACAGTTATAGCTACTCAAAATAAAAGATGGATTCTAGTTTTGGGTACATCTGCTCATTTTCTTTTTGAAATTAGGTTATAGATACAGTATCCTCATTTGGAAAAAATGGCTGTAAGGTAAACAAGTTTGTGGACTGCACCCACAGCAGTGAGATTTCGTGGGAATAATACGGCCTTGAGTGGTGTTACATGGTGACTGATGTCAGCTGAGATTCAGGTGTGTTTTATACAGCGAAAAGGTTTCATCACTCATTGAGCAGTCTTTTCTGGATTTATTATTGATTGTATTTTGTTTACTTTCACTTTTACATATTGTACGCAGTCACTTTTTTTGAAGGAATCAGCAGAAGGGTAGCTGGCAAGCGGAAATGACAAACTGCAGAGGTAATATCCCACTTCAGGCTTTTAAAATGTCATTTATCATACAGGTTTTCAGAGATCATTTGCACCCTAGTTTCCCATGGATATTGGTGGAATAGCTATATGATTATGAAATGCTTTTAATCTGGGAGGCTTGAACCCCAATCAGTGTTTTTGTTTGAATTTTGTGGCCAGCATTACTGAGTATTTTCTTGTCAATGTAAATTACTGCCTACTCATAAATGGAAATTATTACAGTGGGTAGGTGAGGACTCTTCCGGAAAGGAAATTTAAATTCAGAGCAAGGAATATACCCAAAACAAACACTGGAAAAAATGATTAAGTGAAATTTGTCAGTGTGCTTGCAACTACTTTGTATATGAAAACATCAAATGTGTGAAGAACATCTGTAGTTTATCTACCTGTAGCCACAAATGGATTCATAGGGAAAAGTAACATTAGGAAATATGAGATACTTCTACTCCCTGATATTCAGAGCTTCTGTTTTCACACAGGATTTCCTCAGCTGGGTGGTGGTTATGCTACGTTTGACGTAAGTTGTGTCTCGATGTTACTTATCACTTTCCTAAGTATTTTTTTGGGGGGAGTGGGGAGAGAGAAAACCAAACATTCTTTCACCAGAGGTGAGCAGCTAATTCATAAGCCAAGATGCTTTGTTCTCAAACACATTCCTCATGTGTGGGGTAGCTTCTCTGAACCACGATAACTGGTTCCATCCCTTTCACAAATACTATTACACGGTATATTGCCTTTCACCTCACCCCTGTAAAGCCAGCCGAATCTTCATCTCCCTTTTTTCTAGTAGCTCTATTCACTTGCCCACAACTTGTGGAAGATGAGTTAAAACACCTAGGATGACAAACCAGCAGGACCTGTAAGGGTCTGTCCATGCCTGGAGTTTCTGAACAGCGCTCGTAATTTCTGCAGATCTGTTCAGCTCAATAGGACATACGTCATGTGTGATGCAGCTGGAAGTACTCCTTCAGATGGTGCATCTTCTGAAAGGCGTTTCCTTCTGTTCCCTCAGTGAAAAGCATGATTCAGTGAGCACAGCAGCTGTGGCTGTTATCTACTTTCCCAAATCAGTGAAATAATACCAAGCTACTGTCATTTTGTCATGGAGCTGGTGCCTGGCCAGTGCTGTATCATGTCTTGGTGATTTATGAGATCTTGACACATACTGTTTTGAGAGTTTGGAAACCATCCTGCCTTTTGGGGAGGGGTCTTGTTTGGTGAAGAACATGGATGAAGTCTGACTGAAATGGAATATTTTGTTCC
Organism: Penelope pileata; assembly: GCA_013396635.1. Classification (NCBI taxonomy): domain Eukaryota; kingdom Metazoa; phylum Chordata; class Aves; order Galliformes; family Cracidae; genus Penelope; species Penelope pileata. The sequence continues at coordinate 219,771 of WBMW01004029.1, forward strand.
AGTTGTACTTTGTATTCCTAAATGCAGATAGAGTGATCTAGCTGGCCTCCTCCTGAAGTCTGGGTGATCTCTTGGAAGACAAAAATCCTTTGGATGAGAAATAAATCCCAAATAGGATGCACACTTGAGAGAAAGGAGTATGGAATTCTTTTTTTCCTTTTGCTTAGGTTTCTGTTAGAAATAAGATTTTTGGAAATAGTTCATTCGCTATTGATTCACATGTCTCTAGGTGCCACGAAGGGATGATGGAAGATGAAATAACGTTTTTGAGAGTGTGGGAAGGACACACACGATTGTTCACTTCCTATTTGGAAAGTCTGTATTGTCACATTAGATGCTTTATAGTGTTCCTTTGCGTTATAGCACACTGCAATGTTAAAGAGGTAGGTATCTTTTGTGCTTTTATAAGTGGTTGGCTATGTAATTTTTCTTTTGGCCTAATTATAATTTAGGAGGCAAGGCTACATTTCTCTGCAGACTTGCACATACTGCTTATTTACTGCCCCCTTAATCTACTTGAACGTGAATAAGTGTCCATTATGTAACTGATTATTTCTTCTGCCTTATTCTGTGTTTTCCTTGTAATACTTAGCTGGAATATTCAGATTATTTTAGCAAATAGCATTTGGAACCAGTACCGCTTGTTATGGGAAGCTGGCAAAGTGTGGGAAGCTGTTTTGACACACGCACCTGTGTGTTTAACCAGTATGTGCGAATCTTTATCTTCACTAAACTCGTGTGCGTGTTAACCACTGCTGAAGGCAGAACAGTGGAGTGCATTTTGTGATGAATTCGTAGACTGTGTTTACCCATGTGGATCTTACCATTTCACAATGCAATGATGCATGCAATCTTGCAGCATAAAATTGGTGTTTCCATTGTATAAAAGTGGATGATAAAATCAAACGGTGGTTTTAAAGTTGCTTCCAATTTTCTGTGAAGTTCTCTACAAAGAGAGAGTTTCTCTTCCTGTATCTGATTCTTGCACTTTTGGAGCATGTTCCTTGAGTTCACCCTATTTCTATATTGACAATTCCATGTTTCACCTCCAGTGAGGTGAACTGCTCTTTCCATGCAGCTTGTTTATCTGCTAGAGGTCTAATTTGGCCACACGACTTTCTTTGACTGCATCGATGAGAAGAAGGTTGATATATATTACTATATTGATCTTTTTTCTGACATTAACACAAATGAACTAAAAAACGATCCCTAGACTTGAGAAAAGCCTTTTCCATTTGTTTTTCCTCCTCCTATGAAAGAGCGTGATAAGGAGAAGAACTTTTACAATCATTTATATTTAACTATCTTCTCAAAGGACAACCGATGTGACAGTGCCATGTCAATGATTATCTTCCGTTTTTTATATTCAGAAAACCCATTTAATTTCAGCATGCCATTGGGCAATGCAATCTTAATGGTGGCAGAATGGTATCCATACACTGGGTATTGAGAGAGAGGATCAGACTGTGCAGCTTAGTGTCCTTCACCCAGTTCACGACTCCTGGACATGTTACAGCCTTTTCTACCCACCTTAGTGTCTGTAGAACCGTCACAAAGAGACACAAAGGAAGATATTAATTCAGCCTCATAATAAAAGGTAGCTGTGACTATACTCCTATTATAATAAAATAGACAATGAGTATCTAATGATATTCAAATAGTTGAAATAAAATGCTATTTATCTGTTTCCTAAATGAAAAAACTAGCACTTAGAAGTCACCAACTGCATTTTGGCCAAATACAACATATATCTTAAACCATTGATTTCAGCCTCCCCATATAGTTTCAAAAATCGAATTTTAAGCATGCAAATACATTGGCTGCTCTGAAAGTAATGCCTCCCATTTTAGTCTGTTGGCCCATGCTGTCAGAGGTGGATGTTGGTGGGATGGCAGCAGAGGCTGAACCTTCCTACCAATACCCCATTCCATGCTGCTGCCATGTGACAGATGGCAGCAGAGGGCGGACCAAATGGCATCTGACAAAGGTGTGTCATTGAATTCCTTCATGCAGGAAAAAATGACACCCATTGACATTCATTGACAGTTGCTGAATGTTAATGGATGTGAGCACGGTGGGAGGTGGGGGATGCATTTCAGCAGTGGTGACAGTGACATTGGTCCGCCTCTGCTTGTGCAGATGTTGACAAGCGCAGCATGCAGGCTCCTGTTCATTGCTGATGAAAATGCACAGCTAATGGTGGTGCCTGTGTTGAAAAACAGTGTTTTGTAGCTGAGAATTTGGCCAGCTATCAAATAGTGTTATTGTGGCCTTCGTGCCCTTTCCATGGAAATAAATGGGAGGCATTACTTTCAGAGCAACCTACATACATATGTCTTAATCAGAAATAGTAACATAGTTTAAAAACAGTTTTTAAAGTATTATCTTAAATCCTGCATGCGATAGGAGAATCAATGAACTTCTGAAAGTGGCAGAAATGCCATAGAGACCCCAAGTTTGATCTTAGAAAGGCAAAACCAAATCAGATGATACCTCATGGAAGGTGTGTGAAATATAATGTAAATTCTGCTCTAGGTCATTCTGTGAGCTGGCAGCCTTAACCCTACTTGGTCATCTAGCATCTACCTTAACATAAATGATTTATTGTAATACAAAATTTGTATATATAATGTGGGAATTTCATATTATATGCATAGAACAGATACCAGCCATACAATGAATGGACTCACCTGCCTGTGGTTTTATTTCTACAATTTCATGTCACTTCGCTGCAAACTGAAATTTCCCCTTTGCAAATATGTTTAAACCCCAGAAACCTTGCTCTGGGCATAGCAGAATTCTGTTTAATTATGTCTTTGTCAAATGAAGGAATACCACTCAGCTGTTTTTACGTAGCGTAACTAGTCTCTTCTTGGTGTTTGCTCGTTAGCTGAGTGATGTAGATCAATCCAGCTCTTTACTGCACAGCTTGGTTTCTGCTGCTCTCGTGTCAATACTTTGAGTTAATATTACTTCTGCCTTCATCTTTGTGTGTGCTACCTGAGAAAGCTATAAACTGTCTCCTATTTCCTTCCAATCTTATAAGTGGAGTTTCAGCAGTTTAGAAATGTTTTGTAGGATTGCTGTCGGTATAGAACCATAAATATGAAGAGTAATGTACGTGGTGTGGAGGTGTATGCAGGAAGGAGGTGGCAGACAGCCTTAGGTTATCATCCGTTTCCTATCCATGTTGGTTCTTCTAGTTGGGACTTGAACTCTTTCTTATCTCCTTCTTCTCAAGTACACATGTAGAAGTAGACCTGCAAGCAAAAATCCATCTGGAGGAATTTATCAGGGTCAGAATGTTTCAATCACTTCTCCAAGATGCTCATTTTGCACTAACACTACTGCTTAAATAATTTGCAAACTGAGGTTGAGGCAAAGCACTTATTTTGTGGAAGGTGAGCTGATGCGGTGCGCTGGGCAGACAGGCTCTGGGGGAGAAGAGGTCCAATAATAACCACAGCCTATTTTGGTAACTGTGATGGATGCTGTCAGCTTTAACAGGGCAACGAATTGTGTTTGTGCTTCTTGCTCAGAGGGTCTAGCAGCATGTTTGTTGGCTGCTAGTTAAGCCAGGTCCCTTCTGTATTCTGAAACCACCAGCACAGCTTGCCCTTGTGTCTGTCTGGAGGCTCTGCATGGTCTTTGTCCCCTCAGACTCTCTAACCAGCTGTATTTCCTGATCTGTAGACATCACACAGTCCTGGGTGATTTGCTTAACTTTCAGTGTTATTTAAAAATTTTGGATAAAATCACAATTGAAATCTCCCACCTTTCATAGTTTAAAAATAAATAAATAAATTTTTGTTGATCTCATTGTGATGTGTAATACATGGCAGAAATAAGTATCTCATTTCTTGAACTGAAATACATTATAATAATTAAATCCAGTGTAAATATTTCTGTAATTCTCAAGGGGCTCTTTAATTTCGCCTGCTGTCTCTGTTAACCAAATGCTGCTTCCTACTGCAGAAAGTCCGTTTGTTCTTCCACACCAGGTCTAACAATAAAAGCTGTTTTGTTAAAAACTAAGTCAGAAGGGAGGAGTTTAGGTAGTAACATGTGTAAAGTGTATGTTTTTGTGTGCCTTGCTAGTTAAAATGTGTGCTGAATCAGATTAAAATAAAATGTAGGCTCTGCACTTGGGAAAGCTATTTAAAGAAAACTTGGTTTTACTCTGATGTGGAGGATGTAGAAGTAGGTGAAGGCTGATGAAGAATAATTTGTTATGAATATTTTATCCATGAAGAAGGAGCTTTCAGTATAAAAATAAGACGCAGAAAAGAGTGAAGAACTGGAGCAGTGGGACACTATGAAAGGGGGGAAAATATATTTCCCTTCCCTCCAATCTTTATAGTGCAAAGAGTGAGTAGGGCTGGTGCTGTAGGTAGGAGAGTGCCCTTCAACATCTGTGCAGTCTGCACGTGTCCCAGGTTCTGTTCTCCCACTCCCTAACCAACACGTGTTTTCTGTTGGTTGCTGCCCACCACAGCAGTGAATATAGAAAAGCATTGTGACAGTGGGGACTGGCATTTGGTTCATTCTCCAGATATAACTTGGTTTTCTTTCTTGACATTTTCTTCTGTTTCCTCGTGGTCCACTGGATGGCTCTCTGATCACTCACATTGTGTACCCAGCCATATCTCTGTGTCTGCAATCATTTGCTAAGAACTGTGCCAACACCTTTGTTTCTAAGTGTCAAAGGCAAATGCTACTACTCTGAGCTGCAGGAACAAGTGGTTGAGCATCATGCCCTCTACCAACAGCAGACTGGGCCTCATGACTTGCAAGTGTTCACATCTGCACTCAGAGGCGGGGATGCTGCAGCATCCATGGTGAGGATGTGCTATTTTGATAGGAAATGTGCAAACCAGGGCAACGCCTGGGAGGCTGGGGCAGATGTGACTGGCTCCCATGTTCCTGTTCCTCTTGTTTGGAAAGCTGTCTCTCAGAAGTGGAATGGCAAAACAAACAGATACAGGCTTATACGTGCTCTTCAAAATCCACATTGTATTTTAGAGATATCTAATGGAGAAGTAAATCTGAAGGACCAGCGATGCTGTAGTCAATTAAAATTAAAGAAAGCAGGAGCTCTTTCTAGCTGTCTTTCTCTATAAATCACCTTTTCTCTCCTTGGGAAACTGCCAATTTAAAATCCAAGAATTTCTTGGCAGCGCTGAAATCAGAAGAAACCTAGTTTATATTCTCAGAACTGCACAGAGCAAAGCTGGAAAGCGTTTCATTTCTGCACAGAAGCAGAATAAGCTTCTTCCAAAAAGAAGAAAAAAAAAAGTACATTCACAAATGAGTCTAGCACTATGTAGTGACAGCACTATAAATTGTATCATAGGAAACTACTGCTTTAGGGCTGTCTCTTTAGAAATTATTTAGAATTAATGCCTAAGACATTCTTCTTTTCTGCACAGTTTTGCTTTGGTGGGTAACTAGAGCTGTATCAATACCATTAGCAAGGTCAGAAAACACGTGAACTGCACTCCAGTTGTCTGCATTGCTTACCTGTAACATCACTTTTAGACTTTGGGTCATTCTATCTAGTCCTTCCAGAACTAAAAGCTTTGAACTACTTTTCCCGATGTTAAACTCATTTTAGGTCCCCAGAGGCAAGGCCTGGAGGCTGGAGGGGCACCCAGAGTGCTACATTCTATAGCGTGGACTTCATGCTTGGCCTCCAAGCTGTGGATCAATTTGGTCATTTCTAGTTAGCGATTAAGGCACATCCTCAATAACAGCTCACTTAAGTACACATAATGTAGCCTCGTTTTCCACAGAAATGCAATGTGTTGCTGCTGAACGCTAAGCTGATATAAATCAATGGAGCAAACTTTCTTTCCTCTGCATCTATAAGGTCTGCAAAAGTTGCTGTTGCAAGATAAGACAAAACACAGAGAACAGGATGTTGTTTTCTCCAGTAAATGTGGCAGATCCAGGCCTGAATTCTGTGCTTTTCCATTGGAATCTATGATTTGTGTCGTTGTTGTAGTTAAAATATTAATAAGGCTCCAGAAGAAGCTTGGCTCCTCTCAGTGACTGTTGATCCTGTCAGTGACGTTTTTATTTTTACTGTGCCTTCCTCTGCTTGTAGTTCTACTCTGAAGATTTTACTTTATAAGATTTGTTATGTGTGTGATTTGGGATTAGGAAACGTGGAGTTCAGCTACTGTAGAAGTGAAGAAGGCTGGACTGGTGGAACCATGCAGCTGCCGTGCAGTAGATGGATGATTTAATAATTCAATGCAGTCAAGCAGTCTATTTATAACTCCTGGAGAAGCGTTCAGTAGTTTTCCCTAATTGCTAAACAGTCTGAAAATAGTTCCAAAGTCTTAAATGATAGAACCCCTTCTAATTAGCAAGATGACATTCTCTCCTTGTCTCAGCAAATTTCACTTCAGGATTCTGTGAAGATCTTAGAAGCATATTGTGCTGCAAAAATAATTCCAGAAAACAGCAATATTTTGGAAGGTATTGGTAAGAAAACCAAACCGAAACAACACCCCAAAACCAGCAATCCTGAACAAGAATTCATTTAAAAGAACTGTATGCAATTAATGTTTCTGACTACATGATGGGAGTTATTCTGATACCCAAAACATACATTATTAGTTTACTGTTTAGATACTTTAATTTTTCAGGAATTCAGTTATTGAAGTCGTTAAAATACTCCTCCAGTTCCAGATGGGATGGTAACGACAGAAGTGATTCATGTCCTCTGTCTTCAAGTATCTTGTCTAAGCTAAGGTTCAGGAAGGGAAGGAAAAGGAAGAAGCAGAAGCCAGAATGAAAAAAGTAGCAGAACAGTACTAGAATGTCATCTAGGAGTAAGATGTATATACACAGTATGTATGTATGATATCATAAAATTACATTGGTCACTCCGAAGTAATACCTCCTATTTATTTCCATGGAAACTACAACCGATACAAAGAGCACAAGAGCACTGTTTGATGGAGCAAAACCTCAGTAACCACCACTAGCTGTGCGTTTTCACCAGGCATGAACAAGAGTCTGTATGCTGCACTCACCAAAATCTGCACCAGCGAGATGACCCCCTGTGATCACCACTGCTGAAATGCATCACCCACCCCTCACTGTGCTCACATCTACTGTTTGGTCTCCATAAATATTTAGCAAGTGTCAATGGGTGCCTTTTTTCTGCATGGAGGAATTTAGTGACACAACATTGCTTCCCACACACTCGCATGTCGGACCCCATTGGGCCAGGCTGCCCCTCTGCTGCCATCTGTCACACGGCAACAACATGGAATGGGATCTTGGTGGGAAGGTTCAACCTCTGCTGCCATCTCCCCAACATCTGCCTCTGATATCATGGACCAACAGAGTAAAATTGGGTGCTTTACTTCCAGCGTAGCCCTCATAGAAATGGAAAAATAGAATTTTCTTCCTCAGTTTTATTTACTCTTGCTTCACCTACATTTTAATAATTCAATATTTATGAGGTATTTTTGAGCTGGTACCTTATCTGCAATTCTGTGGCAGTGGTAATCTAAACTGGAAGAAATTTTCAATTCACTAATATGCTGCTAATAACTTATTTTTGGACTGCAAAGCAAAACAAGAATAAGATTATTGCAGATGGATTTTAAATTACGAAAACACGAAACTATAGAAAACCATTAATATGAAAGAAATGTAGCCAATGTTGTGGCTGTGTACCCAAACTGACAATTACAGCAACTATGACTCTTCTTGCGAGCTAAGAAGTTTTTAGCAGCATGCATGGACATGGAAATAATGAGGCGCTTTTATTGGTTCACTTTCAACACAAGTGTATACAACTAAATTTTTTTAACCTGTCTACACTTATGCAGACAGGCATCTGTTAACTGCAGGTATAGGAAATCCATGTACACATCTCCTTGGGAGCTGTCTTTTTCTCTGTGCTTGTTTTCCTCTTTCTTTCCTCCTGTTTCTACCTGTATCTACTGGTGCAGTGTTTGGGAAGTGATCAATCCGATTTTGCCCTAGAGATGCAATTCAGTTTCATACATTGCTGTTTTAAATGCTTTTCTCACAAAATTTTGGTCTTTGATTTGTCTTATGAGATATTAATGTATATTTTTCACATTTTTACCTCTGCTCTGTTTACCATATGTAAGCTCAAATGCTCAACGGAAGAAAAACATGCAAAATGGAAGGAATAAAGAATTTTGAAAGTTTTTATCTATGATAATAATGCTTAAAAATAAACTAGAAAAAGTAAATTCATTAAGATGAACATGCTGGTTATTATAAGTGGTACATAAAATATTATAAGAGTCTTAAATATTTTAAAGCTTCTTAATCTGAGAAGACTCTGAGTGCTTTATTTGCTTTAAGTTAGCTGTAGGTGATTAAGGCTTCATTTATAGTAAATGGTATAGAAAAAAACGTACTCTAACTCTTGATTTTTGGAAGAACACTAGTTAAAATGCTCAGTGCTGCTGTGATGGACAGGTGAGAGAGGGAGAGGGCAGAGATTTCCATATCACACAAAAGAAGAAATTGTATTCAGGTTTGAACTTCTAACAGCTTCTTTGTGGCAAGTGAGCCTTCAGAATGGAAGGAAAAGGGACAGACAAGAGAGGCAGAAAGGGTAGGTGAGTTTGTAGCCCCAGATGACCTCAGAGGCAGCGGGGTTTCCGTGGCCAAGGCATAACACAAAGGTGTTCTTCATAACAGGGAGCTGAGGTTTGTAACTTAGTCATCCAGAAGTTAAGGCTTGACTCAAATGGTTTTCATTTCAGGCTTTTCTTTTTTGGATTTTAAAGGGTCTGGCAAAACTTTGGTGCCTTCGTTCTCCTAGAGTGAAAAAAGTGGAATTGTATGCAGTACATCGAACAGTGTAAGCCTTTGGATAACTGCAACGTGAGAGACCTCGGGCTGCGGGGTCTATTCACCATGGTTCAAACATCAGCCTGAGGTGAGGATAGAAATATTTTGCTCCTCAGTTACAGGGAACAGAAAAAGTAAGGGCAGTTCATGAGGTCTGAAGGTGACTCCTACAACCTTACTACCTATGGTGAGTCTTAGCACGGCTTTAAAGGTTTTCAGAGTGACTTGGCACTGTGCTGTGTAAGAAAGGATCACATCACCAGTATTTGAGAATAGTCTTGTTGTTGTTTAATGGTGGATTTTCACAGGAACTGTCAGTCTGTTGTTCACACTGACATTTGAGTACTATTGTTGGGGTCTGAGAACTTGTGCTAACACTTACAACAAACCACTATGCAGAAAGTAATTATATATGGTTTGATGATAAATGGTGGAATTGTATTTACCTGAAAAGGTTTGAAAGCTCTCCTAATTCTTTTTATATCTTCATGTCTGAACTGCAGAACTAAGCAATTAAATGAGATGTAGAAGTGATGTTATTTTTTAATTGTTTAACTTCAACATTCTTGTCTGACCTACATGTCCTCTTACTGTGAAGAGAAGTAGTTCTTTTTAGCTGTAGGATCTAAAATGATAAGGTCTGGAAATAAGGATGAACTCTATTCCATTTTATTCTCTTAATTCTTTGCCTGATCCGTTGTTTCCTTTTCTTTCCTTCCCTACAGACAATGTGTTAACGTAGCAGTGCTGAAATGAGACACTTTTCACTACAACTTCTCAGTATTACAAGAGCTTGGTACAGAGTTGTGGCACTTGTCCAGTGCAGTTGAAGTGACTCAGGGGAAATGTATTAAAGCAAACTTTAAGCCAGAAACAAAATGGTTGATCCGGGAAAGATGGATAAGTGTGACGACTGGTAGGCATAAAGCAGGGAAAATCAGGTCTTGGTCCACCCCATGAGAGCCATGCCTATAAGATTGCATCCTTTACCCACAGCATTACCATAAAGGCTTCATTCAAGAGATACTTTTAAAATAAATGACTGTTAAAATGCATAGTGTTGCTGGGAACCAGCATGGTTTGTCAGCAAAACCCAAACACTGGAATTCAGATCTGCATACACGGACAGTGGAGCAGAAGCAAGTGAAAATGTGGTCCACTAGCAAGGCAGCAGCAGCTGTTAATTAATTTGAGAAACAAAAGAGGAAACAAAAGAAATCTTGGGCAGTTTAGACTTGAGCTAAAATAGTACAGCAAGATAAAAATCAGCAGTTGCCGGGGCGTTAATTAGAATTGGGGCCACACATATAAAGTGTGTCTCAGGGAGTGTTTTAAAGAAGTCGTGTTTGAGTCAGGTCACAGAGAATAATAGTTTTGCTTTAGCCTATCTTGTTGTATTTATTAATTTTTTTCCTTTACATAGTCATCAGGGAGCAGAGCTTTATTAGAACATAAATCACAGCCAGTACATCCACCTGGATCCTCTCAAGTTTTGCACTCCTGCTTGCTAGCTCCGAGGCTGCAAACTAAAAGTGGCCACAGTGTTAAGGATCTTGGAGCTCCAAGGCTGTGATGTAGCGTAAATGGAAATTCCTTCATTTTATTTAGGTTATTTAAAGCTCCCGAGGAAATCAAATTACGTGATAGTGTTTGTATAACAAGTAGCTCAGTTTCATTAATCCATAGGTGGATTTATAAATATTTGACTATTTAGAAGTAGAGGGAGCTGGGAAAAGAAAAAGTTATTTACGTATGAGCAAATTTAAGTAACAAGAATTAATGCATTTTTGCACAGAATTTCCTTCATTTAAGATATGTTCTTGACTGTGAACTTTGAAAAATAAGTTTGTTGGCCTTGAAATTTGAAAGAAGTGCATAGAAAACCAAACATTTTAATGTATTTTCAGTTCTGCATAAGTGTTTTTATGTTCTCCAGCCATGTGAATTTCACTGCCAATATGTGTTTTTTGCAGAAAGTTCATTTACAGTAATCTTCCCTGCAGTAATGTTAGATGACAGAATTGCTACTTGTTGTCATGCGACGTGTTTTTACCCAGTGTTTTTTTGTGTTTTTTTTTTTTTTTTTTTTTTTTTTTTTTTTTTTTTAAATTCTTACAAGAAATCTTCCCCTGCTATCATCGTCGTACCGTTGACATGCTTTGGCGTGGAGAAATCCAAGGGCTAAGATTCCTGTGGGCATGGCACAATAATGCAGATGTACTCTTTTCTGGAAATTGGTAGGATTTGGGAGAGCTCTTGGATAAGGAAGAGCTAGCTGCAGGATCAGCTTTGCTCCCGTGATCCTAGAGGCATAAAGGAAATGATGGCTACCACATCTCTCAAAGTTAAATTGATCTGGTAGCTAGCTGATGTACTGATCTCAATTGGGGTTCATGAACTTTTGTAAATACACTCAATGTCGGTTCCTCACTGTGTCAGAAGCTTAGTTATCCAATTCAGTTTGTTCATCTTGTTCCAGAGATGTGAAACAACAAGGTTTTCCTACTGGAAAAAAAAATAGTAATAATAATAAAAAAATCCTGGTAATGATTCCAATGTTAAAGCAAGTTCCGATTCTTCCTGTTGGCACTGTGCAGTCAGGCATAAGGCAGAACCATATGTGCTTCCCTTAAGTGCTGATTTGCTAAAGTGTTAGCCAGATTTATGTGTTCTCCTTCAACTGTTAATAACTGTGTTCTGGGACACCGAGTTATGGTCTAGAAAATCACCACTTTTTTCCCCCCCTCAGTATTTGACAAAGTGATTTGGTACAATTATCAAAAAAAAAAAAATTAATGTTGATTGTTGAGATATATTTGATTTGTACACATACTTATTCACGCACATGCATGCAAATCTAGATAATGCAAAGCATGTAAGTACAGTTCAGGAGAACAAGAAATTGCACTAATGTTGTCTATCAGAGGTGCAACAAAAACGACGTCACAGAATAAAATGCCCAATCAGACATTTCCCATTTCTGGTAGCTTTGATAGGGTCTGTAGGACTCTCTGTAATCCAGCTCTACATGTGCTTAATGGTATGCGAAAAGTAGTTTCTAGTCTGCTGCCCTTGGGTCACTTTATCCAGTATCTGCCTTTAGTAATACGTGGAATAAATGCTTTTGTTCTTTGCTGTACCGTAACTGGTACGGGAGCTGCTCAGCCTTTCCTCCTGCTGTCCTGAGCTCAGCAGCTGTGTGCTGGTAAATGGCCAGTGAAGCATACCTCTATGAACAACTAAATCCCTATCAATAAGACTTGCTCAGAAAAGAAATGTAGTCTTTAAGTATTTACAAACCCTGGTGTGGGAAGATGTCTTGCTGACTTCAAGTAGAAGCAAGCACAGGACAATGGAGAAGGAGTCAAAATCAGCATGGGCATAGCAGCAGCAATAGCTGAACGTGTAATGTAGGCTGACAGCAGTACTGCAGTGTAAAATTAGGAATCTGGGAAAGAAACTGCTTCACCAGTCTTGTTTTCTTTACAAAAAAACAAAACAAAAAAAACAGGTAAGAAATTTGGACTATGAAACCCTGAATTCCTTCATGAAATTGAGCTACAATCTGTGCTGCACATCTGCTAATGCAGATGGTCACTGTTCTTAATAATTAAGCATAAGAACTAACGCACTTGCTTTGACTGAGGTAAAATTCATGTGTCTAGCTTGCATTATTTGCTCAGTTGTCCTGGCTACACATTTAGCAAAATAGCAGTGTGATGACTATTTTCAAAGCGACGAGAATCTGCATACTTCTAGTATACTTCAAACAGATCTCATATCTTATGAAAAGAGCAAAATGGGTGCTAAATTGCTGAATTGGTGATTTGTTCTTAGTAAGAAATGGCACCTTCCTTCTTCATTCTGTTGCAAAGATTTTAGGTCACTTCTTTGTATGTTGGCTTTCTTTATTTACGTAACAGAAAATTACTTCTAAATGAAGTTGAAAATGTAGTACAGCCTTTTGTTACTTTTACTACTTAAAAAAACCTATTATTACTGTGCTTTTCATCCTTAAAATATCCAAGGAGAATACCCATCACGTTGGGTGCCACAGGGCAACACGCTAAAGGTGTTTGCAAGTACATGGGAGAAGAAAACATGGGAAGATGGTAACTGGTAACTTGTGCTCAGACGGACAGGAATATCATTGAGAGGTTTGGGAGGAGAAGAAGCAGCCTTTGGCTAAATACAAGACTGAGCACTGATACTCAAATGGTATTTGTAACTTAATCTATAGACCTTATAGATCTAGGCTCTTTCTCCAAACCATGAAAGTTAAAGAACTGTGGTGTAATTTTTGTGTGCTCCCTCACTTTTTGGGGGAAAGCAGCACCAGCAAGTTGCACTCTCATGCTCTTTCTGTGTGTACCAGCCGGCATATCTGGTGGTTTCTACATTCTGTCCTTGTTAAGAAATGTAATGGTCAGTGGTAGAATAAATTTGTCTTTCATTTTTAAGGTGTCTAGGGGAAGGGGGAATCAAAGCCCCCAAAGCATTTCAACAATATTAAAGTATTTTTGATTATCATAGCATTGTCATTAAAACTCAGATTTTCAGATGGCTTTCATTTTTTTTGTGGATATATCACTTCTTTAAAATATGCTTACAGAAAATACAGGAAAAAGGGAGTTTACAGTATACTAAATATTCTTTAGCCATGTCATCCTAATACAGGAACTTGCTCAGTTTTTAATTTTTTTTTATTTTTTTCTAAGTCTATGAGTAGCTTTTACTATAATTCAGATGCATGTTCCCATCAGCGCTATCTGTAGAGGAAGGTATACGTTAGACTCGTTGAGCAATGTATGATTAAACCCATGGATAAATTCTTATTTTAGCCTGAATGGTTTCAATAAAGCTGTCACTTAACCTGCTTCCTTTGAAACTCTTATACCTGGTGAAGACATTGCTCTGTCAATACCAGGAGAACAGCTCTCTGTAGATAAGAAATAATGTACCTTCAATCCCTGTATAGCTGCAGATTCACCTTTGTTTGCCTTTGAAGAGAAATCTGCCCTATAAAAATTCTGGTCTAATTAATTTTCTGTGAATAGAGTCCAAAATTCCTCTAAAACAACACTGTGTCAGTACAAGTCTTTTGTATTTTCATTTGAATTGCTAAAATTGATATTTAAAATGAGACTTAGCTGCAATTCAGCTGTGGTGTTGGAAGAAGGAAATGCAACCTAGAAAGTTGGCCATCAGAAATTAGATAGGTCTACCACTCCCAGCATGGCTGAACAACTGACCAGTGGCTTGGCAGCTGCAGCCAGCGCATGCATGAGTTCCTTCCCAACCTCCCTGGCCATGCCCCCTAGGAATGGGCCAGAGGACCCTCCCTAATTGCTTTTCTACTGTGAGGTATGGAGTTATTTTTACACAATTGCTGAACTGTTTTTCCTGCATCTCATATTTTCTAATGAAATTGTACTTACTCTGGATTTCAGAATTCTTTAATGCAGAGGTTGAACAGTTTTACTGTACCCTTTACACAGACTGAATTTTGAATGTGAATTAGCTGAAAGCTTTGGGTTAAACAGGTAAATTCTACAAGCATTAAAATTTTGAAAATCAGGAAATGCAGATCTGTAGAAAATGCCACACTGCCACACTAGAGAGTGCAGTCCCTAATAGTATTACATGGCACCAGGCATCCTTGGCTCTGTTTGTCAAAATGAAATGTAAAAGTATAATCTTGTTAGCAAATGCCCAACAGAAGTGGGCCTGGTAGGGTGGAGTAGCTGTTCCTGAGAACATCACATTTGCAGTAAATATGATGGAGGAGAGGTTATTTTGTAGTACTTGTCCTTTCAATTGAAAGAAGTACTCCAGTTTGGCTCCTGCGTGCTGCCTCTTTGCTCAGTTTCACTCCCAAAGAATTCCATTTATGTGCTATAAGACCACTCAATTGGGCAAACTAAAACACACTAAGTGTAATGATCAGAAATCCCTCTTGAATAATGTTTTGATCTTGAGCAATAATGGCAATCCACTACACGTTATTATTGTCCTACAAAGACCTGGATTCTCTCTCTCATCTCTTTGTGGTATTTTCTTCTTGCCAGAGGTCAGTTCGTATGGTGGAAGTCTTAGCTGGAGCAGCATCAGTTTGCTTGTAAGGACAGTGCGTTTCATCATACCGTTCACTGCGTTGACTCTAATAGAAGTATTTATGCTGGTGTTTGTCACTATTCTGTGCTGGGAAAATTGTTTCCAGGGGAACGGAGATAAAATGAAGCCCGGGAAATCTATAGGCTTGGTGTTTGCATGTGGGCTGGGAGTGGGTTTTCTCCAAATCCTGATTATGTTTGGAACAGAGGAAAAGATGTTTTAGTGTGGATAAATTGTTCAGGTGTTTTTATTATGCTTCTTGCAGTATGGACGGTGTTAAGATGATTGCAGGAGAACTTGGTGACTTTATTAACATCATTATTACGTGTTTTTAGACTAAGCAAAAAAAATTGGAATTTAGGATCACCATAGAGTAGTAGTTGGTATCAGTTATTGTATGTAAGGAGTCTTTGATCAATATGTAGGTTGCCTGATTTTCCTGGTTGTTGAACTTGTCTTGCAGGATCTTTTTAGGTTGCTTTTTTTTTTTTTTNAGCATTTAAAAACTCTGTGTGGGAAGGTTTCTCATACTGTTCCCAGTTGCCTGTTTTATTGACATGTCTTTTTTTTTTTTATTAATTCCTTTAAAAACTAAAGGATAAAAATCCAGACCAGGAGAAACAGAATCTTCTCAGTTTGTTTCCCAATAAATGAAGACAAAAGGAAAATGATTGAGGCTGATTGCGTATGTTAAAAATAAGCATATATGTGAAGTGTGTTGTATTTAATTTTCCAGACAAGACTCTCACAGAGAACAGAGTGGAGAAGAATGATTTTGGTTTTTTTCCTTCCCAGGGAATATATTCATGCAACAAAAAAAATGAAGATTCAGGCAGGCTAAAAGTATTTGAAGTCCAAGAAGTTAAATTCCTTGCTGTATCCTATTGCAAATGATTTGTGTGAGTAATAAAGTCAATAAGTTCAACTCCAGAGCAAGATAAGCACATTCCTCAAGTGAGACACCTTGGGTAGACTGGACCATCAAGCATCTCTCTTGACTCAAGTGACGTGATAAATATTCTCTGAAGATGTAAGAGAGTGGTCTGGGCATTTTGCTGGAAAATGGAAAGCCAGCATTCAGTTGTCTGCTCAGAGATATATTTGGTTATTTACATGAGTGGAACAGCTACTAAGAAATAACCCACAGTGAGTCATTTGATACTAAAAGGCAAAAAAAAAAAAAAAAATCTGCATTTTTAAGTCTACATTCCCTGAACTTTTAGCTCAGGTATACAAGGAAATGTTCTACAGTCTGGAATTATTTGGAATTCCTCTTGCCTGTGTCTTGGCTCAAAAGACTGCTCTGCGAGAGAGCCTGTTAATGCCTTCTCTCTAGTATGAAAGTTCCCCTTCAGAAATAGCCTTCCTGCTCTTTTTCTCCAGCTTTTTCTCAGCATACCGCTTATTTCCCAAGTTATATATTTGTTTCTGTTCAGTGAATATTATAACTTACTAAGTCCTGGTGGTAAAATAATATCTGCTGCCACCCCTTTCAGAGATGGGGGTGGTATTCCCGTCTTCCACTTGTCCTTTCCCTTCACCATCCTTTTCCTGCAGAAGAGCCTTTGACCCATTCAGTGGGCGGATGGTGTGGTCCAGACTATAGTTGGTTTTTAAGTGCTTTGGGTTGTCTGTGAAGGACAGGAAATGTGAAAATTAGCTGATGGGGGAGTGGAAGTCAGGCTTCAGAATGCACCTTTCTGCTCGCAGCGCATCTTGTGAGCTGCTATAGCTGAAATGTTAATGTCTAAGTGGATTTTTATTAGAAATAGGTCTCTGAGAGTCTAATTCAGATGTCAGAGGTTGATGGCAACATCAATAAAAAGCTAGCAGCATGGCCTTTATTGCGTACTCCTCTGCTGACATGTGACAAAAATAAGCATGATAATTTTATAGCTTCTTTTTTCCTGCCCAAAACATAGCTGCATTAATCTGAAAGACAGCTGATTTTTCAAGGTCAAAAGTGCCTGCCTACAAATTGATGAGCTATTATGCCTGTCTGTGGTTTCTTTGATGGTTCTTTATTAATAATATGTGTGCAGAACAGGCTATAAAAATTCCATTTGAAGATATTAGAACATACTGGGACATTTAATCAGGTTAGAATTCCTGTCAGTTGGCTGTAGGCACGGTGTTGCTCAGTCAGTCATTAACACAGCGCGCAGAATGTCAGGACGAGTGCCTGCTACATCAGTTCAGATTGCACTGGAATGACCTTTTTGTTGGGGGCCGTTAGCTAATGGTTCAGTGGAAATGCACTGCACAGCCGTGGTCGCTCCAGCGACTGGGAGTCATCTACTGCAAGCAAATAAACGTGGAAAGAAACAGGAAGAGGAAATCGTTCCAATGTCACTTTTGCAATAGAAATATACGAAACAATTGCAGCAAAACTGTATGAAAGGGTAGATTGCTTCAGCAACTTCCACCGCTTAGTATTTAAATAACGACTTCGAGGTGTAATGTACAGGATGGTTTTCAAGTCACCTAACTACTAAAATCAAGTTACATTAGAAAATGTTGCTGCTTAAAATAGTCTGAGGTATTGGGAATTTTGCTTGAAATATGGTATTTCTACCAGGATTAGATCCTATGTAAAGTCTGCAAGATAACGTGTGTAAAGTCTCATTACACTTAGCCCAAGTTAAATTGTTCCTTTTTGTATTGAATTTGAAGTAGCAGCAAAAGCAAATCAGTCAGGGAATGAAAATAAGGCTAGGCATGGGAACTGCAATTTTCTAACGTACCTTTAACATGCTTTTACATCCAGTAAATGCTTTTGTTATTGAACAACAAAGATTTTCTTAACACAATGAATTCCAATTTAGAATGGTTTAGCAGATTAATTACTTTTAGAATATGCAAAAACTGTTTGTTTTCACACTGTAAAGTTTGGATACAGACTTCAATTTTTTGAAGCATAATACCAGGACAAATCTGCCATTTTTGTCACTTGTGATAGTTTCGTATGATATCTTCACTTTAGGTGCAAGGTATTCAGTTTAATTATCAAATTAAATGCATCCAATGAGTGTTTAACCCATTTCAATCTTGCTGAGAATTTATGATACTTTCAGATATTTTGTGCTTATGTGCTTTTAGTATTTGTTTGCTTCAGACCTCCTCAAATTCCCCCCAGTTGTGCAATTGCTTATGTGCTTGTTATTTTTATTCAGGATATGTCCACTCTCTTCATTCCTTCTGCCTGCAATTCTACTAATGCCCTGTAGAAACATATTCTAAGTTCAAAACTGGCTCGCAATTTACCGTTTAATAGTTTATTTTTTTTCTCCAAAAAGGAAGAGAAGTAGGCTGGATGGGTTTCCTTACATTATGCTTAGCTCAATGTCACTTTGCCTTGGAAGTGTTGGCCAAATGCATGGTTCTTGGGGCTGATTCTCCTTTTTGGCAGAGGATGGCTGGCCAAAGGGTGAATAATGCTGCTGCCTGCCAAGGATTGGACTGCTTCTACCCCAGAACTCTTTCCTTGTCGCCTGTCAGCTTGGAACCTGGCAAAAGCGTGCTGGAGGCAGCTCTCCAGTGCTGAGATGATGAACGCCGTGTGTTGGCTGCTCCCTGGGCTGATGGACATGGAAAGCCTTCGGTGCCTTCAAGGTGAAACATAGCTATTCACTACTTTCCTGACTAATTAAATAATTGCAGTAGTGCTAAGGAAGCAGAAAGATCTGGCTTTGAAGACTCCTCAGCTCTCCGGTAGAGTCCTGTTTGTGATGTGTTTTCCCACCTTCGTGGGCAGAATCGTTCATCAAAATGTTGGGAAATGTAAAAAATGTTAAATGGCAGATTGAGAATGAGTGGACGGTGTGTTACATCATGGGACCTTGTTGGGGTAGCTGGAGCCATGCTTCAGCTGTGTGCTGCAAGAGCTGCCCAGTGCTCCCAGTAAAGGGAATCTTAGGAAGTGTATGTAAAATGGAAGGATGTATGAATTTCATTATATTTATGGTGGATGCACCCCTATGTTCTTTGTTAGCATGTAGAATGAGAGAGAAGGAGATAATTCAGAGGAATATAGAAGGCTTTGTGTTAAGGTTATACAGCTCCAAATAATTCTCCAAATAACAAAAGCTAAAGCCGTTCGGCAAGGAGAATCCTGGCTAAGCAAGAACTTCAGGAAAGCCACTTCTGAGTACTGGATGTGCTAATTATGTGATGTCAGGGCCTTACAGAGGAAAAAGCATCTTGAGACTCCTTAATAAATATTGGGAGGCATTTTGGCAAAACTATATAGAGAATTCTTCCAACAACGATCCTCTGTAAACAGCCCACAGGTCTCCAAAATTACAGCCTTCTTGCAGAAGGTCAGCCATGCTGCAGTGCGGGGTGAGCAGTTTTCACTCCATTTTATTGCTTTGTTTAACATCCTTGCTGTTATAAGGTAGCCATTGATTGCTGGTAATGTATCAACCTTTTACTTTCACTACAGTTTAAATTAATAGCTGTTAATCCTTTAGCAGTTATGTGACATAAAAGCTAACCATGGAATGAAATGTTTATTATCAATTTTCTCTCATCACAAATTAATATTTTTGCAGCACCATTAGGATGAAGGACTCAGATTTTCATACGTACTGGTAGTGCTGTGGGTTATTAGCAAGTAGCAGTGGTGCTGATAAGAGCAGCGCTTTCCTTCCATCACTCACTGTAAGCCCTGAGATTCTCTGCACAACCTTGGACTAATCCCACTGCTATTTGTTCTGTTCATACCTTGAGTAATATAATATCAAAGTACAATTAAAATATAGAAAGGTAATATTAAAACCATGGGTTTTTTGTTCTTTTCTCTTTTTGAATGCTAGCTTAAGTCTCTTGCATCACTCCCGTGCTTTCTTTCTGCAACTTATGTACTCAAAACCCCTGTTTAAATGTGGCTTTAATTTGGCTAGGGCTTTCAAACTTTATGCATTTTTAAAAATATGTTTGGAGATGGTTGGCTCCTGCTGTTATTTGTAGTAACAGCAAATGTGTTTCTAGATTTAGATTGCAAGGATAATGCATGCCATGCCGCTTGTAGCCATCAAAAACATACCAGCATCACTTAAAGAAGTATCACAGCATCCTAGAGAAATGTGCTTAACATACTGTATGGTGAAAAGTTGGATATGAGCGCAACAGAAGTGTCTGTCTCCTTTGGTTTTTGCACCTGTGCATAACAACTAAGGCTGCCAGCAGCAGTGAGATGCATCTTTCCTTATGCTGCGTGTACGAGCAGTCGGGGATCTCCTTGTGATCCTGCCTGTGTACGTTCATGCTCCAGAAGATGAAGGTCAGCCTGCCTCAGCTGCTCTGTGCTGGCCGAGGAGCCCTTGGTGTCCTGAAGGATGAGGTCTCTGCCTGGTTTTGTTCCCTTTCTGTGGCTCCCAAGCAGGAATTTTGCTGTTGCAAAATATTGCTTTGCCTCCCGCTGCATTTCCGTCATAGAAAAAATATGCGGTTTTCTGACTTGAATGGACCCGTCTTCAAAAGTTGCATGGAGATCTATAGGCATGTCCTTCTTCAATTACAGTACATTGAGATATCAGTTCCGTGTATTTCCGAGTGTGCTTGTAGGCAAAGTGAATATTGCTGGAAGATTGTCTGATACAAACTACATTATTGCAGCAGGCCTGGGAGCCTCTAGTTGTCGGCGTGCCAATTTATCTTCCTAATGAATACATTTCTCAGTAATTTTTAAATGTACAGCTGAAATTAGAAAAACATATTTCCCTATCCAAATGTAAAAATATATATATTAGAAAATATTATTGTAACTCGAAATTCTCTGAAGGAACCACACTGTCTGCTGCCTGCTGAAAGTAGTTAAAATTCTGCTTCTCAGACAAGAAGACAGCTGTCACTTAACACACCATTCTCAGTCTTTTGTAGAAGCAATTATCACATGCAAATCTTTATTCACTTCTGCAGCCTGTACCTTCACTTCTCCTGGTAGAAACATATGCATTTAAACAGTGTTCTGTAGTTTCTGTGTATCTGCTGGCTTGCGGCCACTTTGGCTGTTTAACTCTCAAGTCTGAAAAGTATCCACTTTTTATTACAGCTTCCAAAATATTTGTTTTCAAGTTGCTTGTACTTACGCTCAATTTTTTATTTTTAAGTAAAATACCTAAAGTGCTAAATTCAGATTGTTTTTCTTGCTCTGGCAGCTTTTATTCCCTAAGCACACTTCTATGGCACAATGCAGCCCCTACGCTCAGAGCACACAATTTTTTGTATTTTACTGTTTGTTGTTTAGCTATATCATAAAACACCCAGAACGCACAGTGCAGCCTAAGCAAACATTGCTCTCTGTTACGGTCTGAGCCCTTGGAATTTAAATGCTGATTGAAGTGCACTGTTCTTGCCATGCAGGCTGGGGGCTGCGTTTATGGCACAGCTGTCCTCTGTGGGGCATGAAGGGTAGGGGTTCCCCTGGAGGGGTACTGACATGAAGATAACTTTGTGGCCCCCAGTAGTAGGGTTTGCTGCTCCACAATGAGGTCCTGATGCAGGAACGGTGCATGAGAGAAGGATATGGGGTAGTCAGGGTCAGGCTGGATGGGGCTCTGAGCACCCTGATCTGGCTGTAGATGTCCCTGCCCATTGCAGGGGAGGTGGAGCAGACGACCTTTAGAGGTCCCTTCAGTGATTCTGTCATGTTACTTATAGGAGGGGCAGGGATTTCACCTCCAATACGTGGATGCTCTCAGTTCCTGATGACTTGGAGGGAAGGACCAGTGCTGGATGGCACCCAGAGTTATTGCAAAACATTCGAGATTCACACCTTGGTTCATATGAATCATATTTCCCTGTCATATGTAACTGAGCTGTGATGTGAGATCTCCAGGTAGATGTTGTAGGAACCTGAGCCCTTCTTGGTGAGAAGGCCCATGGCAGATCTGCCTGCAACAGACTCTGCCCATGCAAATGCCCCAAAAGATGATACCCTCAGCTTCATGTGCTGGGCAAAGTTAATGGACAGATATTTCTGAAACACAAAAATCCTAACAAAACCCAGCTTCCTGTACAGCAACCTACCATTCAAAACCCAGAGGTACTTCAATTTCTATGTGATATTTTGTATTTCCAACCTCATGCATTGCCAAGTGTTAGAAAAATGTACTGTACTCTGGTTTCTTACAAGTCACTGCAATCTGGTACTTGGAGCCATTGTATAAGCCAAATAGCATCTGTTAGTCAGAAAGATATCACAACATTTTACATCGCTGAGTATTTGTGAGATGGAAACTGGCTGCAGAAAGGAGCTGGTATGGTAAAGCCAATGAGATGCGTGGTTTTCGTGAATTCTTCCCCTCATTTTTTGAGGATAGATTCTAGAAAATCACAGAGTGTGCTGGGGAAGCATCCCATACCTGTCCAGGTGTGTGTAGTCGGTGGCATTTCAGAGGTGTTATGTCGCTGCTGCAACCTCATCACTGAGTGTGCCTTGGACACACTTGCCTCTGCGTCTGGGCCAGTGAGACTGAAACCATGAGCTTCTGTTTGCCTGGTCATGATGGGAGAAAAACCCTCCCCAATCAACTAGGAATTCTGAATTTCCTACATAGTTCTAATTTTTGCGTGCTTAATACACAGGAGTATTGAAATGGCTCTAAAGACACCTTGCCAGTCACTGTCTACATGCCTCTATGAGGGATTAATGTATGAGCAAATGTTACAAAAATTGTGCGCCTTACCTGCATTTATTATTGTAATCACCTGCTATTTGTTGTGGTTTTGGAATGGAAAGTATGCCACAGGTCTTTACGTTTCAAGGAAAAATAATTATGAGAGGGTGGTGTCAAAATTAACATGGCGAAGATGCTGCCCAGGTACAATGGGCTACAAAGTATTTGACTTAACCTTAGGGATGCTCTGGAGAGGTGAAACAATTGCCAGTGATCCTGATGGCTTCAGAAGTTTTTCTGTTGCAATACACTGTTTCAGGGTGTAGAGGAGAAAGGGGGACACTGTGGTGTGGTTGTACGTGTCATATTGGGGTCATGCTGCTCAAAAGCTGCCTCAGTGCATTTCTTCTGGACATGGTATGTACCAGACTTCACCGTGGCCCAGCTGAGATGTGTTGGACAGGTGCCTGGGTATGTGAAACACACTTTCCCACCCCTGCCCTTCATCCAGGCATAGTCACATTCTGTCAAACCTGTGCTTCAGGTGAGACCTCCACACTTGGCATCCTCCTGGCTGCCTTTGGGAGGCTGTGCAAGCCCTGACGCCCTCAGCAGAGGCCTCTGGGTGTGCAGAGGCAGGAAGCCTGCTGGAATAGGGATTTTCCAGCAAGTTTAGTGTCAAACAGAATCAGAGTTCTTCCATCAAGGTGCTAGTTCACAGCATACCGTTTCTTATCCTGTTCAGATTTGTGTGTTTTGCATTGAAAAGCAATGCAAATATCCTTGAATAGATGGGAAAGCTATGTTTTGGGGGATCTTATGGAACATTGAATTGGAGGATTAATATTCTGTATGCATAATTGTTATGAAACATTTCAAGGTAGATATAATTCTATGCAAAACAATTGGAAGAAGTGGAATGTTGAGCAGAGAACACATGAATCTAGCTCTTTCTTTTGCAAATTTTTAGTGGACTCATCTTGTTTTCAATTATTCATTACTTTGTTTTCTAAAGATAGATTTCAGGCACTGCTATTTTTTTTTTCCCCTCAGATTCCTTACTAGAGGAATTTCTTCAAATATTCAGTATTTATGGTTTCACATGTGAACTGTTTCTAATGTGCGTAGAGATAATAAACTGATCTGAAATAAATGTTTTAAAATACTTTCATGAATATTTCTGTGCGCAGAGTCATTTGCTTGGATACACTTACAATGTAAATGACTTGAAATGGGGGAGAACGCAGTTAAAATGTATTTGCTAGAATGTGGAATAAACCAGAGAGATCACTGTGCTCTATTTGCCTATTTTAAAGTCTAGTACGCTGTCGCCTGTTATATCCATCATCTGGAACTTGCTCAAAATCATGACTTTCAGATAGTGTAGCCTATGTAATTTCAAGGTTGTTTCCTTATATTGTAATTTCCTAACCAAGGATGCAGGAAACAAGCCATTAAGATTCAGTTGCTTTTGCATACTTGGAAGTTAACTGGGAGTAGAAGTAAGAAGACCACTTTTCAGAGCTTGCAGTTAAGCATCTCTGTATGTGTGTGTGTAACCTTATGAAAGCGCTTACCAACTACAACCATGCATGTGTTCTTGCTGTTTCACTGAACTGAGCTATTGTAGCTGCATGCAGTGTCATCACATCCTGTTGTTTCTGCTTCTTGTGAAGAACCGTACTTGCTGTTAGGACATCTGCAGTTTTGTGTAATATTATGCTTACCTGATTAACACATGATTGGTAATTTGGTATAGTTAATGTACGAGGATTTGTGGATTTTCAGAAAGTTAGCAGACCATGAATGCAGCCTAAACTGTTCCAACTCTGGCTTCAGAGGCCCTAAAAAGTACCTTCAGCTAGAACCTAGAAGCCTGTTGTAGGAATTAGCATCGTGTTCTGGCTTGGCTCGTGCATGCTTTCCCAGGTATTTGTTGCTGGCAGCTGTCAGAAGTGGGCATGGCTGCATGAACAGCATGATATGTTGGCTTTGTTTTACGTGCAGATAACTAGCTGCTTTTGTAGGGTTTCATTAATTGCCTTATTGCTCTCTATTTGCTGTTAATATCTCAATTTTGCTCCATGGGAAAACTGTTGAAGGGTTAGCAGCTCATTAAATGCCAGCAGCTGAAGTACTTTTCAGCCATATTTAGTGATGCCATCACTTGGATTTTTGGACGTTTGACTTCAATAGTGATTGAGATGTAATCCTCTGGTGAGAGATGGGGTTGTTAGCTGACATCTGGAAGCTGTGCTGGGCCCCAGAGAGGGGATGGCATTCTCTGCTGTAGTGTCACAGAAAACATTGTCAAATGGCACAGGACATGTGATATCAGGAAAATGACTCTGAAATGATAGTAAGCAATGAAAGATTGCTATGAAAGTTGGACAAATGGCACCTTTTTCCTAAAAAAAAAAGCAGCAATTTTGAGGACAGGGTTACATGCAGAGCAATGCTGTGCTCCTTGCCTTCAGCTCAGTTATCTCTTTGCTTATTTGACATCTTCCTCTGTTTATTATTGTGCTATAAATAGCATGTAGAGTTTTCACAAACTCTATATCATATACATGGTATGTCCAAATGTGTCTGGTTGAAGTCACTAGAGATTTTCATTGTCCCTCACCCTTTGGGGGAAATAATAGACTCTAATATCCTTTCTGGAGATGGACAGAATTAGATAAATACTCATTGCTGTAAAGATACTAACGCTGTAATTTCTTTTTTATGTAATGAATATACTTTTACTGTATTATGGTTGGGTCTTTTGAGCAGTATCTCTTAACTCTAATCGGTTTTCGTGGAGAACCTGATAGCAGCTCATTGAATTTAATTGAATTTAATCTTAAATTTAAGTGCTTTGAAACATTTATTTAAGAATTTTGAAGATTACAGACAACTCAGAACTCTTTGTAATCACCCAATAAAGATGTTTCTCATGTTCTTTACTCATCCTTCCAGTCTTTTGGCAGAGCTGCAGACCCAAACTTCACAATTTTGCATGAAACTGTAGGAGATTAGTAAGAAAACTCTTATATTGTCTGGTGGAAAGCTAATAAAAGCCTCAAGGATGTCACCGAGGGTGAAATAAGCAGATGATTCTCAAAGATAAATGATCAGAAGGTGAATTAAACGTATAACAAACTTTCTACTATCAGGGTGGTCAGTGGCTATGTGGTCAAAATCTGCCTAAACGTGCATTGGTTCCTCGAAGAAGCCAGGCAAGCTGATTCAGTGTCTTGTTTTAACATAGGTGGATTTTGTGAAAAATGTAGAATTACAGCCTTCAAAAATGGAAGCGTCTGAACATCACCCTAAAAAGCTCTAAGAGCTGAAAACCTCTCTCCAAGGGTTGTTCCTCGTATTTATATGATTTAACTAGCTGCATCTAAGAGTGCAGGTGAACTAGAGTTAAGGTAACTGCTGTAAATATGAACCCATGGGTTTTGCAGGGCAAAAAAAGGAGTTTTCCCATCTAAAATTTACAATGACTTACACAACTGATGCATGTTGAGTGGAAAGCCTATTTATCGTGTTCAGATTTTATCATGAGAGGCTGCTGCTACTCCCTATGTAATAGCACTATGGAGGAAAGAGTATTTTGACTTTGTTGTTCGTTCTTGAAGAACTATGTCCAGAATCAGCATGATGACTCAGTCTTGTTAATTTTTACAAGCCAAAAATAAATTGCTATCAACAGCTATTTAAAAGAAAAGCAAATCACTTGGAGTGAACCTTCAGTTTACAGATATGACAACAGGATGTTCGAAAACACCTCTACCACAATGTTAGAAAATGTGCAATTGAATTTCATATACGTTTTTAGGTTTTGACATCAGGCTTTATTATAACTTTCTAAAAGAAATGTATTGTCTGAAAAACTCCTAAATAGCTCAGATAAAAGCCAACAGCCCTTTATAGGTGATGCATTTTAAGGTATTTTTGCAATAATACATTACAGCCCTAAGGACAGATATTCAAATTTCTTAATGAGGTCAGAAATGCTGCCAGAATGACTATCAGCCTTACATAAAGAGTAGTGTAGGATTTGCCTATTTTAATATTTTAATTTTTAATATTTTTAATATTTTAGTTCATATTTACACACTTAGACTTGAGGTGTGTTAGTTTTTTGTTATTTTTGGGGGGGAGGAATGGGAGAGAATAAGTATTCTATAGTATGCATTGATTTGAATTAGTACTGGCAATACCGTCTGAATATAGATTAAATTGACTCTTTACTTTCTAGAGCATCACACTGCTTGAGCTGATGTTCTAGTGCCTTCCAGGAATTGAAACTCCACATCCTATGCTGGTTTAAGCAATGGGTTTTCCCCACTGTTTTGCAGAATATTATATTATTAGAGTTGCTATTATTAGGGCTTACTAGTGCTATTGGATGTTACATTAGTCAGTTTTTGGAAACGGATATACATGAGGGCTGCTCCAAAAGTAATGCCCACTATTTTGTTCTGTTGGCCCACGATGTCAGAGGTGGATGTTGGTGGGATGGCAGCAGAGGTTGAACCTTCCCACCAAGATCCCATTCCATGTTGTTGCTGTGTGACAGACGGCAGCAGAGGGGCAGCCTGACCCAATGGGATCTGATGTGGGAATGTGGATGGAGCAAAGGTGTGGAATTGAATTCCTCCATGTGGAAATAATGGCACCCACTGACATAAACTGACACTTGCTGGACATTGATGGAGACCAAACAGTGGATGCAAGCACAGTGAGGTGATGGTGATGCATTTCAGCCGTGGCAGCAGTGGTCACCGCTGCTGGTGTAGATTTTGACAAGCACAGCATGCAGGCTCTTGGTCATTGCTGGTGAAAATACATAGCTGATAGTGGTGACTATGTTGAAAAACAGTGTTTTGTAGCTGAGAATTTTCTGTCAAATAGTGTTATTGTATTCTTTCTATCTGTTGTAATTTCTGTGGAAATAAATGGGAGGCGTTACTTTCAGGGTGACCTAAGTATATTTCACCAAATTCACCTAAGTTTGTATATTAGTCCAGACTTATAGTTAGTTGCCTGTACCTTGGCAACACCCAGGGCATGTTTGCAAAGATATAAACGTGCTTACATCTTTCCATCTTACATGTAAGCATCAGCATAGCGAAAACAGAAAAGTAACAACATAGCAGGCTGAAGAATATGCTCTACGACTTCTTAAAAAGTTTAAACAATTAATTTTCTAAGCATATCTAACTTAAATAATGCAGTGAATCTAATAATTCTTTTAATGAAAGTTTTAAATTGGGTTGCCTTTGTCTTCTTTTGTTTTTCATTGTTGTTCTGACAATACAAATAATTAACTTTTTTTTTTTAAAGAGTTCCTTAGAGCTACTGAGCCTGAAAGTGGAGTGGCTCTGACCAGAGTGCTTAAACATGTCCATCCTTGCAGGACGTACGTAAGGGGAGAAATTAATGTCTGACATTTCCAGCCCAGGCTTCCCAAAGTTTCCATGTTTTTTCCTAAAATATTTGAACAAATGAGGAAAAATTTAGCGTGTCAGTTTTCAGATGACCAAGCACAATGGGATTTCTTTTGTAGATGTGATTATTCTTCAGAGGTTTTGGAAACTCCCATACATTGGATTTGTTGATCTTTTAGAAGCAAGTTTTTTATTGACATTGGTTAGTATTGAATGTCAGCTCCTGTGTATCCTGTAAATCAGCATAGCTTTGAATTTGTAATCATTGCTTGCTTAATCCTGAGAAACAATGTCAAATTTTACTTGAACTATCATACTTTGTCTTTTTTTTTTTCTCCTCCCCCCATGATATATCAAAAGGAGTTATGAGATGTTACCTTGAAAGAGTTAGCAGGCTTGGGACTGCATGTTAACACAAGATGAGGAATTTCAAAGCATAAATGCAGAAGTGATCACTGATACTAGAATGATTGCAAAGACTGAAACTTGCAGTATTTCAACCAGAACAAATTAGAAATGGATATATGCAACAGGGTTAAAAAATGCGCAAAAAAAAAAAAATTAAATTTGGTGTAGGTTTTATGTTATTCAACAAACTGTGCATGGCATTTCTTAATTATACAATTTAATGTAAATGAGTATTTTCTATTATAAATGCTAGAGTTTCAGTGATAAATTTAGGATAAAAATCACCAATTAGTAAGTATAAAGCAGGAACTTCACTGAGAGGGGACATACAATGACATCTTTATGTCTGAAAATGGATCTACTACCAGTTAATAGCTCTCACCTAAAAACGAAATTGAATATTTTCTTTTTAAATAAGCTCATCACTTTTTTCTTTTATCACAGACTGATTCTTTTAACTAAAGACATTTAATTAGGTTTGGGTTAGCAGAGAGTCAAGGGATTGGCAAAAGTGATGCAGCTGTAGGAGGATTTTAGCCCTGATGCGATGTAAACCTGCAACTCTGACGTAGCTTCTCAAGTGCAAGCTGTTTAGTCCAGTTTGATGCTTTTCAAAGCAGGGCTTTAAATTCACAAGCCAAAAAATAAAAAAATCACACAGTCATATTTCTGATCTGTTTGATAACTGCCAAACACTTCTTTCCATCATGTATGGGCTGGAGGTTATTTTTTCAGCTATACACGTGCTTCAGACTCTCTCCAAAACTTGAACTGAGAATTCATTTCATGGTTGGAGAGAAGCTGTTTTTAAATAAACAAGTTTTCTATCCTGTTGAAATGTGCTGACAGACACAATATGTTCAAGTCTGGGGCAAGAAAAGATCATAGAATGGCTTGGATTGGAAGGGACCTTGCAACCCATCCAGTTCCAACCCCCTGCCGTGGGCTGGGTGGCCCCCCCCCAGCTCAGGCTGCCCAGGGCCCCATCCAGCCTGGCCCTGAGCACCTCCAGGGATGGG
The DNA here is from genome assembly GCA_013396635.1 of Penelope pileata. Lineage (NCBI taxonomy): Eukaryota > Metazoa > Chordata > Aves > Galliformes > Cracidae > Penelope > Penelope pileata. The sequence goes on from WBMW01004029.1 coordinate 249,228, forward strand.
GCACCCACAGCTCTCTGGGCAGCTGTGCCAGGGCTTTACCACCCTCTGAGTAAAGAATTTCTTCTTAACATCTAATCTAAATCTCCCCTCTTCCATTTTGTGGGAAATCCTGGAGTTTATATACATGATGCAATTGACTGTGAGGGTGAGATTACCAAAACTGGCCAGTTTGGTGTGGAGGAACATGAGCTGGAGTGGCGTTCACTTGAATGCTGACTTATTACAACAAGGCAACTAAGCAGACAGTAAGATTTTGAAGTCACGTCTGTTTATTTTTAAATCATAAAGTGCAAAAGCTCAGAAATGTTAAAGTGTTGAGAAAGCATAGAGGGAGAAAGAAAGGGAAGAGAGCAAGAGGGAAAACGAGGAAACACCAGCACTACCCTTTTAAAATCAGACATAAATTTCCATTCCAGGGTCTTAACCTCATCACACTAATAGATTTATATTTAAACAGGCATTTAGCAGAGCAGAAATGTTTTTGCTGTCCAATATATTTTTAACCTTGAAGGACTTTCCTCGTTTCCTTCTTTCTCTTGACCTTTTAACAGAGCAAACACACTTTTAAACTGTGAAGTGGTGAATGCTGTAGAGCTTTGCTGGAGGCACACAAAGTTCACTCAAAGCACAAACGTTACCATATAAAGTTCACAAACTTCCATTTATTTTGTGCCCCAAGAGGAAAGGTTAAATATTCTTTAAGGCATTCCTGGGACAATGACAAGTTGAAAGGCTGTTAAATGCAAATGGCTCTTGAAAACCATGCCTAGGTTGTGAATGGCCACCAAACTGATTGAGAAATGGAAACATTAAATTTCCATGCCTCTAAAATATGAGAAAATGACTCATTTTGACTTTTTTTTTTTAAAAAAACAAACAAACAAACCTAAGATGTTATCTGTGATCAGTGTTTTTGTATAAAAATGAAGTGGCTCGAGTACCTGATGAGGCAGGCTTCTATTACTTTGAACTTGTTCTAGATCAGAAGCATGGACACTGAGCCTTGCTTTGGAGATCGCTCCTCCTGGTCCCAGCTGAAGTGCTCTCCTGACCTTCTAGAGTTTCTATTTTGTCAACTTTACGTCTGGTTTTGCTGCCCAAAATCTGGGGATGTTTGAGCCCTGTATTGCAAGAAAGAATAGGTATTTAGAGTGTTGTTCTTATTGATTTGGTTGATCTGAAGTCTAATCAATAAATACTTTTGTGTCTCTGTATCCATGCAGGCAAGGAACTGGCAATTTCGTAGATGTGTGTCTGTTGGTGCTTTTAGTTGAAAAACATTTTTAAAACTTTGTTTTCACTTTTACACAGGCTTTATAATTCTGGCTTTCAGGGCTCACATGCTGAGTTCCCATCACCTTTGTGCCTCCTCCAAGGTGTGAAATGGAGCCCTCTCTGTAGCTAAGGCCCACCAGAGTGGATTTGCAGAAGACCAGAAATGGTTTCCCACATGGAAGCCAAACCACCCTAGAATCATAGAATCATAGAATGGTTCAGGTTGGAAGGGACCTTAGAGATCATCTTGTTCCAACCCCCGTGCCATGGGCAAGGACACCTCCCACTAGACCAGGTTGCTTAAATTAGTGTTCACTAATGCAGCAAGCACAGAATAAGTGTGTCTTTTTCTGTGCATGACACCTTGAATTTCTTTCCCATTTCATCCTGTTTGTGTGTATGGTGTAACCAGAATTCACTCTGTCAGAAGGAACCACAGAGTATTTTTGTACTGGTTCTTTACATCCTTATCTTTTGGTGTTTGTGCTGCCCGTGTGGCACAGGGATCCCAGCTCTGGATGGCAGCTGCTATCCCCCTGAACACAGCAGTGGTGCCCACCAGGTTGTCCTCTCCAGCTATTGCCTTGGACATGAGTCAATCACAGCTGGCAGTACGGTCTGGAGATCGTCTGCTACAGTTGTTTTTGAGGATCACTGTTGAGTTGCAACAGTTTTGTGGTCATCTTCCTCACGCTGATGGAAATGCTGTTTATTTCTTCCTTCAATCAAATTTCCTGGGAAGCTGCAGCTTTGACAGCCATGCAGCAATTTCAGCTTGGAGGGGATCAGTATTCCTCGAACAGTGTTTGTTTTCTGTATATCAGGCTGGTCATTTTAGCTGAACAATTGGGCTTATTTGACTTACGGATGCGGTAGCTGCTGTAATGAATTCATGAAATATGCATATGGTGGACTAGAGAAAACTATCAAGATTCATGCATTTTGCATGGGACTTGTTCACTTTTTTTCCTCTCCCGGACGATGTGGTTTAGTGCATAGGAGTCTTACCTGTTCAGTCAAGGTATGGTGGGAAAAGCTTGCTTGTGTTTTCAAGTGTGGATATCAGGCCAGGTTTTTTCCAAAAACTGAGCATCAAAGTTTTCCACGTTGGCAATGAGAGCTGCAGAAAGCAGCTACGTTTTGCTGTGTGAGGATTTTTGGTGCAGCTCAGACAGCAGTGGGCAGTGTCCCAAGCAGAAAGTGTAGCAGCGCATCTCCTGTGCTCTAAATAAAGCCTGGGTGCAGCCCTCCAGCTGCAGCTGGCAGGAGGTGCCAGCGTGCTCCTGTCCCAGCTGTCCTTCAGCTTCCCTTCCCACGCCTGCAGGTTTCTCCTGCACTTCTGTCCAACTCTGAGAAGAAAAAAATATCTGTCTTGGGCTCTGCTGTGCCAAGGATGGAGTCACCTTCTCACTGCAGTGCTTAACTCAACAAAGACCAAAGAGAGCAGGGCAGGGTTTTCTGGGGACAGCAAAGGAGGGGAGAAAGAAATCTCTTCCATTTTTCTTCTCCAGACTACAGGAATGATCAGAATGAGCGGCAACAGTACTTGTCTGTCACGGATCTGGTTATAAAATTTGTTTCTTTTGGGCTCTGTAAAAAGTTGAGATTTTAAATGAGAGGGAGCATTTTAGTTATGTGAAGAGGGATGTCAGCTGCTTCCAAAGCAAAGACGACAGCAGGTGCAGTTTGGTGGTGCAAAAATGAAGGGTGTGGTTTAGGCTGCCCCACATCTTTGTGCTCCTTTTAGCGTTTGTCTAGCACCTGTATTTGTGTTATAGTTAGCATTTTTATCTTTGTCTCTGGAAGGGTGAGATACCAGGGGGACTGAAGTGAGAGAGTGCATTTGAGGAAAAACTGAAAGAAATGCAAGGACGAGCTAGGCTTGGAGTTTGAAGTACTGATTTGCAGACACAATGCAATAAAATATCACTTGCAGCCAGATTTGGTCAGAAAGTTGGATTCTTCTCTTATGCTTCATATATATCTGCACTCAGAAGCTTGCAGCAATGAATGTTTGTCCAAACGACTTTGCCTCGGTATTGTTATAAAGATTTCACTTAAAATGATTGATGTGCTCAGAATTAATGGGTGATGGTGACATACGGCTCTAACAACAGCCGGCAGAAAACCTTGAGAGATGCAACATGATGACTTGCTACTTCATTTCTTCTGCAAATGCTGTCTGATCTGGTCTGTGTATTGTGGGTATCTCTAGTCCTTGTGTCCATGGATAAGTGCTGATGGTGTGGGTTTACTTAACTTCTCCCACTGAGACCAGCTGTTTGGGTTTTTTTTGCTTGCTTGTTTGTTTTTTCCCAGATTTTTTCCCCCTTCCTTCCTTGTCTTCCTGTTAGCAGAAAAAAAAGTGTGGCTGAAGTACTACAGAGGAGATTTCTGGTGGAGTTCTGTTGAGAAGCTAACAACAGTGTTCAAAACATTGTACATATTCAGATTAAATGGCAACTGCAAAATGAAAGAAAAACAAGTAAGGGGATTAAAACAGTGTTCAATTTTGACATATTACTTTATCTTAAGAAAGACTGTTAAAAACCCAAATCTTAAGCAAAAGATCTTGTGCTCACTTTATCTTTACAGCGATTAATTTCTGCTGCTGTGCTTTGTGTGGTTTTTGAAAGCGACATTGCTGTCGCAGATTTGCCACCTGAGTACCATAGTGTGCATATCTACACTGAACAACAGTTGACATTCTGAGTCCCAGTCTTTTCATCGTATGAAATGTTGAGCTTCAAGAAAATTTACTGAGTCTATAGAGCTCTGTAGGATGGGGGGTACTGTTACATTCCCATCTACACTTTGATTTTGGCCTAGGCTTAAGAAATTTAATCAAGTTGGATGTTCAACTGCCCAGTGTGCTACTTCTCCCTAGCACATAGAAACCTGAAAAGGTTTCAGATGTGTTTGCACCCATGCTCTGAATGGCACAGCCCAGAGATGTTTGTGCTAATGAAGGAGGGAGGTCTTTGGGACCGTGATATGATTTTAATCTCATGCTCACTGCAGGTACGTGATGACCTCTTTGTTTATCCATGCCTTCATTTGTAAAATGGAGACAGCAATGCTCTTTTAATTAAATGTCTTCAGATGTATAAAAGGGAACTTGCTGTGTAAATGCTTGGAGCAAGTCCTGAGGCAGACAGCAGCAGAGTGGCAGTCAGCAAGGCTGAGACGAGGAGAGCAGAGATTTTCATGTGCTTAAACTGCAGTGCTGCCAAATGCTGCTTTGAAGCTGCGTTACTAGTACTAAGAAGAGTTTTGGACTCTGATGAAAGAAGTTTTTGGCTGATGTTAACTTGCTAGGAATTACTTAATATTAGAGAACGATGATGGAGACGCTTATCAACTTTCTCTCGTCTGTCTTTGGAGCAGACTCTATAGCAGATAATTGCTTTTTATCTCCCTACCCCATTTTCTGAGCATTTTTGAAGTGCAGATGTCCACGGGTTTCTGACTATCGTTAATCAATGGGACTTGCAAAAGTGGACTTGTGAAAAGCAAAAAAAAAAAAACAAACTTCTCATGCATTTATAGGCTTTCCTGTTGGTCACTGGCACCTTCCCAGAACAACAGACTTCAAGGACGCACCAGGTGCTCTCTATTTAAAGGAATAGATTTCTTTTATTTTTTTTGGATCCGATGCCGTTTTGCTGTGCTTATGCTGCTCGACAAATCTCAGTCTCTGAAATGCAAAATGGATTATTTGATAATTAAAGTATTTCAAGTTTATGAGGGAGTTTGAAATCAATAAAATATTCTTATTTCAGTGGAATGGAGCTATATGTCTGTTGGTGCAGAATCCTGTAAGTTATAGAGGAGCAGAAATAAAACTAATAGCTGGTTTCCATCTCCTTTGGGATTGTTCTCTACTATATGGTGTGTCAACTAGCAGGTTTTTTTCTCTAATTTAAATATCCCAAGAGATGGGCCTTCTCATAGTACCTTCTAATGTACCTATTACTTCATGCAATCTTAAAAAGTGCCTCTTCAGTGGAATCCTTCAGCACTGCAGTTGTGAGGTGTGGTACAACTCAGCATCTGCAATACAAAGCAGCACAACTCTTAGCACCAAGACCCATGGGCAGCCCAACGCCTCTGGCTGAGGCCGGTGACTGAGAGACCTCCACAGCAGTGTCCAGGAAAATAGACACCAAGGTGTCTTGTAGTGCTCTGAGATAACCCATTCCAGAAAGCAAAAATGAAAGAGAAATAGAAAAAATAACCCTTCCTTTTTATGTATCTTTGTTACCATAGTAATTCTTGTCGCACGCTTGATAGAAATGTCATCCACCAGAAATACAGAAAATGCCTTTTTGAAGAGGAAAATAATTTGAGATGTATAATTTCATCAATGGTAATGTTCGCATTTATCATGCACAAATCTTTGCGACTGATAAACATTATTCTGCTTCTAGTTTTTCATTTTCCCATACTGACATTTTTAAACCAATATCCTCTAAATGTCAGTATTGTTAATTTTTCATCTTGAAAGGGGAGAGGTTAGGGCTACATTTTGGTTATGCAGAAATAAAATAGAAATTTCATTGTACTGCAGCACTTCTGCCCACAAAACCTTCCTGTTACCTAATTTCCTGGTTTGTATTATTTTATAAGGAAATACGTCTGTAAAGTCACAGAACTGGCAATCAGTGGAAGCAATATTTCAAAATTATATTTAAAGCTGATGGAAAAAGTAAGCTCATTTGAAAATGACTGCGAGGATATAAAACTCGTTATGGTGGAAACAGGTAAGCACTGAGAAAAATCATACTTCTATTGCACCTATTAGAAAAGTTGTCTGTAAGAAAAGAATGCTTGGATAATTGGAGGGAATGGCATTGACAAGTAGGGATGACTATATCTGTGTAGTAATTGCACGTGGTGACAGCCCTCAGTGGGTCCTACAGAGGTTCACTTCCTATTTAAGAACAAAACTTCTTGGCAGATCTGTCTTCCTCCAGTCTTTGACATAGTGTGGCATGATCTTACCTCTCCCATACCGTGGATTAAGGGTTGATGCGTGAGCTGCACGGGGGCTGAATGTGGACATTTATGGAAGGTGAAGTAGAAAAACACCCTTAATCAAAACGCATCAAAAAACCTGCTCAGTTACAATTTGTCGTGTCAGTCATTTTGGAAATGCAGCTGTGATGGGGAAAGAAATAATCCTATTTCACTTCTTAGAGATGCTCTGAACTTTCATTAGAATAATTTCTTTTGGTCTTTGCTGCTAAAAGTGGGGTAAAGATCAATTGATTATCACAGCATAAAATGTGAATCAGCAAAGATTTGAAGATGTAATGCAGCATAAAATTAGCAATTTGAAGACATTTTTGAAGTACTTTTCCCACAGGATTCTATTTAGGGCAGATCTAAACTTCCAGGACCCTTTCTAGATGCTGCAGATACTGAAGGGCAGGGATGACTAATGAACAAAAAGAATTAACAGCAGTAATGCAGAATTAACTGGATTGATGGCTGAGTGTGAGTATAACAGGAAAAAAAAAAAGTGACTGCTTCTGGAAAGAAAACCAAAGTGAGAGTGTGAGTCCATAGATCAGAGAGCTGCTTCGGTAAATATACCAAGTATGAATGTTCAGCCAGAGGTTTGAATACTGAAATATCAGGACCTGTTTCTTATTTCATCCATATTCTGAGGTTTGTGACAAGAAATGTTACTCAAAATACATAGAGCATTTTACACAAGATAGTTGCACAACCAAAACACAAGACTCTGTTGTGTTTATTTTTGTAACATTGTGTAGGGGCTCATCCAGTTTTTCTTTCTTTCTTAATAGTTATGAATGTTTTTCTTAGGCACCTTGGAACATGCTGCCTTCCTGCCTTGTTCATCACAGCTCAACACCTTCTGGACCATCTTCTGGTTTTAATGCTAATGCCATAGCAGATTTAGGATGAAAATGTGTCGTTTTGAGGGGTAGGGTACTTCTCACCTGAATCATTTTGGTGTCTTAGTTGATATTCCAGTCTGCTGGCACATAGGAGTGGGAGCAAATTGGGAAAGGAAGAAGAAATGACTGCAGGCCATGCAGGTGTTGTGCTCTGAGGCTGTGCTTGTACCTGCTTTCCACTCCTCTGTGTTATTCCTCCAAATCACACGTTGAATTCTTCAGGAGCTCACTACTTCTAGCTGAAAAAGCAGGGTCTGTCCTTTTCAATACTCCTGCCCTTGGAGGGATCCATTTGGCCAAACTCCATCTCCTAAGGCTCCCTGGTAGCAGTTGTGTCCCTTGGCCTTCCACTCATCTCTCCCTTCCTTCCCTGTGCCCAGGACAGATAAACCCAGCACTGCTCACGTCTGCTGTGTCCCATCCTCCTGCCTCGTTTGTTCCTTGGTTAGTAATCATGGGCAGGGGGTGACTCTGGCTAGTTTCACTTTTTTTTTTTTTTTTTTGAATGTATAACTTAAGAAGAACACAAATATTTTATAGTATTAATCTAGGGTTACATGATGCAGTGATCCCACGAGGAATAACATAAAAATCCAAATAATTTGGAATCAGGATTCTTCTGTTAGAATCTTCTAGTATCCCATGGCTGTCCTCCTATTGAGGAATCTGCTTTCATGGAGAAGAATAATACTCAGATTTCATATTGAAAATTATCAAAATATTCTTTTCTTTTGTCTTCTGAGCATATGTGAGAAATAGGATTCCAGAAAAAGAGATCGTTTTAATATTGCAAAAGTGCTACTTTTATTTCTTCTTTTCTTTGTTTCGGATTTAATTATTACTTTAGGAAAGTTACTAATAAAGTGTGAAGAAATGTTCCCAACTGCTAGCGTATGATGGGAACATTTCATACATCACTATGATCAACATCTGTTGGGAAATATCCTACTCTCTCATCAGTTGCTTTTTTAAAAAACATAAACTCAAAAAAATGTTTGCTGACTATACATGAAAATTTATCTGACCTTTCTGTTTAAAATGTTATTTCAAATCAAATGTACCCATGAAAAAGAGCTATGCTGCAGGTTACCAGTGTTTACAAAACGTTTGAGTATGTGCTTGGTATCTTCACGCACATCTCTCAGCTTATCTTCACTCTGTCTTCCAGCCATCTGCTCCTTTCCTGTGGTCATTGTTTTCCATATTAATTAGCACAGTGTCTGCTGACTAAATAAAGATTTAAAGACTTAATTCCTATGTGCCTAACTATTCAGGGAAAAAAAGAAAATAGAAAAAAAATGCAGCAATGCTGTTTGGAATTTGCAATCATTAATATAAAGCTGTGAGTGCACTTCTGGGTGTTTAGGCAGCTTGAATAATTTAGAGCCTTTATACAGAGCTGACTTGTCTCATTTGATTTATCATCTTCACGTAGGATTTTGTACTATTTCTGGGTATTATCTCCATTGTCTCTTACGTTTATAATATGGATAGAAGCAGGGAGCATGAGCGAAGACGGAGGGCGGCATCTGCTCACCATCAATTGATTTAGAAATAAGTGATATATAAGCACATTTAGCCTTTCCTGTCCACTACAAAAATTAATCTCTGACTAGGAGACACCAGATCCTTACTTCTCCTTTCACATTTTTCAGCCTGCTATTTTTCCCAAGTTTTTTCTGCTTTCACATTAATAGCACTGATGATCTCAAAGAGGGCAGCTCTCTTTCAGTAGAAGTCATTCCTGTTGGTTCCTGTGACTGTTCTTCTGTAAGGTGTTGCCATTCGCTTGGATTCTGGCTCCTCGCAGTGGAAATCCTGTGTGAAATGAAAGGCAGTGTTTTGGGTCCTGTGAAAACTCTTCACCTCCTCTGTCATGTGAAAATTATCAGCTGTTTCTGCACAAAAAGTTATCTTTTACATATTTGGAGAAAAGCTGCGATGTTGGTCCTAACAACAGCTAACACGTGGTGATGGGCTGCGCTGCCCTGGAGGGTGCTGGTGTGGGAGGATGGGACTCTTGGAATAGATGCTCAAGGAATGAAGGACACAGTCCTGATGTAGTTGGGCAAAGAGTTGGCTCAGCTTCAAACTGAAATTTGATTGTTGGGATTACAGCATGTCTCAGATTTTTCTTTAATTTCTTTTAAGTTGCATGCTGGAGTTTGGCTGTGAATGATTATCTCAGAATTGGTATCATTGAAATGCAAGTCCATCACTTTTCTGGCAACTCCATCTGTTTGAAAACACGTTACCTAATTGTGTTACCTGTTTTCTATTCTTTGGATGATTCTCTAACCTCATTTTAAGCAACCTGATAGTTTGGGGGACTGACCTCACGTGTGTGGGAGATGAGCAGACAAGGGAGTGTAGTAGTGCTGACAAGCAAGGTGTTTGCTCTTCTTCATCCTGGTGTTCACCCTTTTTGGTAAAGTGACATTATAGCCCTCAGTGTTGAAGTGGTTACCCCATTAGGAAATCACAGAATCACAGAATCACAGAATTGCAGGGGTTGGAAGGGACCTCAAGAGATCATCGAGTCCAACCCCCCTGCCANGTCTCAGATTTTTCTTTAATTTCTTTTAAGTTGCATGCTGGAGTTTGGCTGTGAATGATTATCTCAGAATTGGTATCATTGAAATGCAAGTCCATCACTTTTCTGGCAACTCCATCTGTTTGAAAACACGTTACCTAATTGTGTTACCTGTTTTCTATTCTTTGGATGATTCTCTAACCTCATTTTAAGCAACCTGATAGTTTGGGGGACTGACCTCACGTGTGTGGGAGATGAGCAGACAAGGGAGTGTAGTAGTGCTGACAAGCAAGGTGTTTGCTCTTCTTCATCCTGGTGTTCACCCTTTTTGGTAAAGTGACATTATAGCCCTCAGTGTTGAAGTGGTTACCCCATTAGGAAATGAATGTTCTTAATTTATTGCGTTCTCTAGGAGTCCAAACAAAACTTGCATCATGTACATTCTGGCAGTGCGTTCTGTTAAGTTTATCTGAGATGCTGGCTTGGAAAACTGATGGCCATTTATTTCCCTGGGTGTAGAATAGCTTGCAGCTGCCCTGTTGCACAGCCATCATGCTTTTCTCAGTAGTTGCTGAGATTTTCCTGAAACATGACAGGGCTGTTAGGATGAGACCCTGAGGCAGGCAAGGCTCTGGGGTCAAGTGAGTAGGAACAGATATGGCTTATGAAGAGCTTTCAACATCTGCAGAAAGCCAGGGGAACAATCTGTGCTTAATGACAGCTCCAGCCATCTCTGTGCCTCCTCACAAGTGCAGTTCTCTCTCAGTGCAGTGCTACCTGTGGTGGTGGGCTGGGGGTGGGATTCTGCTGTTCCTTGGTGCATTCCCACTGGGGACGTGAGTAGTTTGGCTGTGAAATTGCACGTGCTGCCAGGCAAACCTTTGAAACTCCCAGTCTTTCTTTTGCACGGCTGTGTAGAGCATGCATGTCCAGTATAAACAAACAAAGAGTTTAATTATCATGAATTTTATTTCATGAACCATGTGAGTGAGGAAGCACATCATTTTTAGCGTTTAAATCTATTCTGCTATTGTATCCTATGTTTTTGTAGATATTTCATTATAGGCACTATTAGGTTCTGTGTCCAAAATGCAATCGAAGGCATATAGTTAGCTGTGGAAAGTTTCTGCCTGCTTCTGCTGACACCTAACAAGTATTGGGAATGCCTCATATAACAAAATAAAAGCCATGCGTTTACTTGGTTCCTGCAAACCAAGTCTTCCAGTTTTGAAAGAGCTCATTTTTAACATATTCCAATGGAAAAAATGTGCTTTGATTTCAGTAGCACAGTCTCTAAATGCTGCTTTTTAAACCCGAAGTTCTCCCATTCAGTTGCAATCGCTGATTTTCAGTGACAAAGCCATCATCGGGATTGTAATTAAATATTTATCACACAGTTCCCTTTTGTCATTTGAATGTTACAAGGCAGGCAAAGATATACTTTAAAGGCTGAGTAGTAAGCTATATTGTGATAGTATATCAGGCAAATGAGTGTTTGATGGGCTGTGTTAATGCGAGCTAAAAATAAAACCCCATCTGTTCACCTTTCAAACTGCATCAAGACACTGCATATGGGTTGCAGAATAATTTAATGAAACGCAAATGAAAATATGTTTATTTCCATCTCAACGAAACAAGTGAAACAGGCAACTTGTTAGTAAAGATGTTTTAACAAGCAAGGAATTGTGTGCTTATGGTTTTTCTAGAATACAGTAGCGTTGCATTAATTTGAGAGCATGAGTATGTGGATAGGGAAACAGAGATGCTCGCCAAAGGCACAGCCTCCGATAATCATATAAAGTTCAAAGTCTTGATTTCTGATGCCAAGAGTTTGTATTGCTGCAGCAATTAAGGATGTGCCCCCTTTAACGTCATTTTTATAGAAAATATAGGGTATTGTGATCTTCAAAATTACTGTTTCTCAGGACTCCTTTTTCTTACAATCTAATGAGTTCTTTTAATTCATTGGTAGACTATCGAGAAACTCCGGAGTCCTATGCTGATTTAGCCCAGCTGATCATTGATCCATACAAACTGACTGCCTCGAGGTACGATGCGTGCTCTGCATCATGCAGAGGTGCTGTGCAATGGAAGGGGAGAAAGGAAGGTGCTGCTCTCTTTGGGCTCTTGGTGGCTGTGATGAAGCTGCTGGGCTGACAATTACTGTGTGCTAAGGATTCTTCCACTGCTCTGGCCATTCTTTTCATACTTTCAGCTTTTAATACTTTGACAATCACTTTTCCAGGTGATTGTATCTTATACCTGATTTGTCAGCTTTTCCAGGTCTCAGGAGTCTGAAGCTGGTTGGCGTGAAATGTTGGGCAACCGCTTTCTGTCAGTCTTCAATGTGAATTTTTAATCTTTTTAGTTTTAAAAATTTGTGCAGGCATTATTTTTGGATACTGGGAGGTACAGAGAAAAGTGATCGAAAATACATTTTATTTTTTTGCCCCTGAAAAACAAAGAAAAACCCCATTGTATTCAATATCAAAGTGTTTTCATGGAAAACTTCAAAGAAAAAGAGAAGTTTGTACTCGTGAAAAAGCGATTTCATTCTTTGACTTCTGTTCACATGTAGTTTTGTGAAAACTTATGGAAGACATACTGTCTTCAACTTGGTATTCATCCACACCACATTAGATCATGTGTCCAATTTTCAGTGTTTTTTTCTGTGCCTAAGAGAAAAATACTGTGTGTGTAGGTAGAGTGATTTAAATACATTATTGACATTGATCTTTTGCTCTTGAAAACCTTATGAAAATAACCTAAGTAGATTAATGGTTAGAATCCTAAATTTGTGGCATGACTGTACAGAAAGTAAATTCTTGCATTTGAGTACTTATTCAGTTGCTGTGTGTGCAAACATGAGATACTGGTCATATGAAATCACTGCTCTTTCATTTATTTATATTTTTTAATTCAATATTTGTGTTTTCTTGATTAGTGTGATAGTTTTCCATTATCTTTCATTACTCGGTGCTTTAGAACACGTTTTGTTTGTAGACTTCTGGATTTTCCTTGGATGAAAACCACAACATAAGGTCCCATAAAAACATTATAGAAATTCTCCCCAAAGCATTCCAAAAGCTTGGAACCATTTCTCGTCATGCTCTTTACTTTTGTATTTTTTCATACTTCAGGAAAACCAGCTCGAGTGTCTTGACATGACTGAGAAATCCCAAATAATGCAAACAACTACTGAAGTCCTTCCTAGATGTGGAGATGAATTTGCTCCATTTGAAACTCAGAACCCTGTTACAGACAGTTATTTAGTATTCGTTAAAGGCTTTCAGATGCCGATACAGTTTGCTACTAGAAAATGCCAAGCACTTAAATTTATGAAAACAATTCTACACAGGTTTAATTATGAGTAAATCTGTTCTTGCGGAAAACAAGGCATGGCTGCCCAATGGATCAAGCAAAGGCTAAGCTATAAGAGCAATCTAGGAGAGGTTCACTTCTCATGGTCTTGTTCTGCGTTGACACCGAGTGTCATAGTGTTTGTATGATTGCTTTTTAGAAAGGGTCTTGCTCTGATTCTGTGGTTTGTTGTGTTTGCTTCTGTGAACTCGCATGCCACCCAGTACAAAAAGCTATTTCTCTGCTATTGCTGAAGTCTACTGCCTTATTTCTTATAGACCTAAAGGTAGGCAAGGCAAGAAGGCAACCCAAAGATGTTCGTGTGACCAATGTAGATTAATGGTGATATTTTCCGGTGGTGATGACTAACACAGAAGTTGGGGCATGTGTTGTTTATCAGCTACTTTATGCATTAAATTTGTTTCTTTTTCCAAATGAAAAGCCCAAGTTTCCTTATAAGTTTTCTCTTTTCCTCTTTATTCCACAGCTAATCTGTTGAGAAAACTTGATGAATTAAGTCTATTCAGCAATTGTATTCTTCTTTCCTTTGTTCTGGCAATGAGCTACAGTACTGTATTACAAGTGCGTGCCGTTCCCAGGACTGTTGAGGTTTTTGAAATCTGAAATTTCTTTTTAATTTTCACATACAAGTTGAAGAAAGAGTGTTACCTTAAAGATTACTTTTCTTCTGAAGATACAGCCAGGAAGAAGCTTTCGTTGCTTTACACTGTCATTCTCCTTTTTCCTTCTCCTCACAACCTCAGGGTTAGATAGGTAATTCTCTTAGTGGTTTTGGGATTTTTTTTTTTCCTCTCCACATCTAGGACACATTTTTCTCTTCATTTTGCTGTTTGATATTGCTTGTTTTCATCTGTATCTCTTGATCCCTCGAGAGCTGTGCGCTAAACTTTCCTTGCCAATATGGATGCGTGTTAGTGCATTGGATTGAATGTATGCAGAATAAAACAGATATCAATAGGTGTGTGAGAGTCCCAGAGGCCTTGCTGCTGGCAGGCTGTTCTCTCCGGTGCTGAGGGCACCTGGTCTGCTTTATGTTTCTTCTTCCCCATTACAAACAGAATGCAGAAGAATGAGAAAAATTGACTGTTTTGCATAGGTGAGCTTTCCTTGAGTTCTTTCCTTAGCCGCCATGTATGTTGTTAAAAGTCAGCTGGTACCAAGTTCTCTTGCAGCCGAGCCCCTTGATTTGTGTTTATATACTTCAGCCATTTGTTTCCATTCAAATCCTGAAGCCAGTGCTAGATATTTCCCTTTGCTTGATTCTTCCTGGGAGCTGCAGCCCATTAATAACAGTGGGCGTTCGGTAACATCCGAGTGATGTGATGCAGGCTGGCACTATGTGTCCTGTCTTGCCATTACCTCTCACACCAGGAGGCTGTGTTTCAGGAGATGTAATGAGCCGTCATTGCAACTGATAATGGACTATGAAAAATTTAGCTGACAGTCTATGGGATGCCTGCACAGAATTTATTTGCGCAGCCTTAACTAAAGCTCTGAAAGTTCAAAGGTAGCTCAGTTGCTTGCATGGGAAATCTTGATTGGAAGAACCTGGAGACCATATAGCGAAGAGCTGGGTTAAGGACATCAGTCATCATTGAAGGTAATACTGGATGTTCTTTGAAAATAGTCAGCAGAACTTGGTGCTGTACTGGTCCTTATTTAGCAAAAATAAGATTTAAAGAAAAGTATTTCCGGAGTTGTAAGAGATGTGAGAATAGGAAAACTAACTTTATTCCTCGAGTATAAGCACTTACTCAGCATTAACAACTTTTTAAGTTCTATAAACGTACCCTTTCTTGATTTGTTACACATCTTCTAGTTCGTAAGGTGGAGATGCTATAGAAAATATACATTAACTTACTGAAAAAATGTGGAATGCAATGGCAATCTCTTTCCCTCTTTTATCTGATAGTCTACTGGGTCGTCAGCGTAATTAATACCCTGGAAGCAGTATCTCATGGAGTCTGATATTGCTATTATTTAAGGCTAAACATTTCTAATATTCAAGTCAAAAAATCAAGTTAAGATTCGTGTTGCCTGGAAGTAATTCAGGTGCTTTAATGAAATGTGTTTGCATTTCTCCCAGAGGATAGGTTGGGACCGTTCCTCTGTTCAGTGGCAGGGATTTTGGACAACACAAATACCCATACGTCACGGTACGTTGCGTTAGTGCAGGTTCCCACACCATTAAGAGATCTTACTCCTTGGGTCGCAGTGTACAGAAAGAGGTTTGGTGTTCCATTTTTAAAGCACAATGAGCATTTTTAAAGCACAATGAGCAATAAAAAATAGCATAAGTAACACTTTTTCAATCTATATGTTCCTCTCTACGAATCCCTGTGGTTGCACTTAAGTCATCTTCCTTGTCTGCTGTGACCACTCTCGGGTCAGTTGCAGATACTGTACTGTAAAGAAGAAGAGTTGTGTACCCCGGTAGTGTGGTATTGCTGGGGAAAATTCTGGTCTGTGTGCACGGAAGGGGTCAAGATCTTTACTGACAAACTAGAAATGCATATTTTCTGCTTGAGAATAAAAGTATTAACGTGCATCTGAAGCTGAAAGGTCGTTGTAAGAGCTCATTGATTTCAGCTTGTGAGTACACCCTGGAGTTTCTGGAGTAGGAGGGTAGGTGTAGACCGTGGGTGGAAATGCACAGCTGGCTGGCTGCTATATTCTTGCCCCGCTGAACAGATACTTTGCCTGCCCCAAGCGACGTAGAGGCAGTGATTAGATTTCAGTGAAGCTTGGATGTGGTTTAAGTACAATCCATACTTTTTTGAAGCAAGAGAGGAATGATAATTAGGAAACTATTTGGGGCGCTTCAAGCCTAATGTAGGACTGCCAAATTAATTTTGTATCTAAGATATTACTTGGTAAGTATCTGATCTATTCTGTCAACACACCAAATTCTGTTCTGATGCAAATGAACACGAAATTAAGTTAGCCATATCCTTTTGTGTCTCTCTCTCCTTGTACCTCCTTTATACCACGTTCTAGGGATGACTATGGCAGGCTTAATAAAGGGTTTTATTTCAGTGAATACTACTGTTATAAAATGAGAACCTTTATTCGTCCGCATCTTGAAAGCATCTCACATGAGAAGAGACACGTGTATAGATAAATCCAAATTACACCTGAGCACATAAGGTTTTCCTGGCTCTGTGGCCTTTCTCCACAACCCCAATCATGATTTCAACTTAAATGTTGTTATTTTTTCTCTCCTTCAGATACTCTGATCCTTTTGTTATAAGGTCATCTCATTATTCCATCCCCAATGTTTGTCTGTATGTAAATACGCGTAACTTGCATGTGTTACCTCCCATCCTATGAACACTCACAAAAATGGCTGGCATCAATCCCACTATCACGTGAATGCAGGAAAACACAAAGCTTAATAGCTCAAAATGTTGGCTGTTTATGAAGAATAAGTTTTGGTCTGTAAAATCATCTGCAATGCTCTTGAAGGTCTGAGTTTGTAGAAGACTTATGTATAGAGTAGCATTGAAGTAACTCGTCTGTTAAGGACTGAAGGTAGTAGTCCTCATGTGGGTTTGGCAGAAAGCATTGTCTTTTTGGTAGATGAGCTCTTAGCTAGATCTTTTTTTTTTTAAGTTGTTCTTTTAAGATTAGTGTTTTTAAGACGATAAAACTTAGCTTTGAAGCTTTCTGCAAACAAAATGTGCAGTTTTATAACAGCGGAAGTATTGAGGCAAGCAGACACTGCAGTGCAAACTGTCCAGAAAGCAGCAACCTCCTGGGGGTGCCCCAGAGCCCTCCTGCACTGGGGGTCTGTGTGCCTGGGGCCCTTCTGTGGGGATGGGATCAGGGGACAGGAAAAAGGAGGAGGGGGGAGGAAAAAAATGAAAAGTAAAATTCTGCTAATATAAAATGAGTACAGCAAATGGATGCTCAACAATGGCAATACTCTTTGAGGCAGTATGATAACTGAGGAAGGGGTTGCAGCTCTGCTGGCTTTATGTGGAAGGAGAAGTGCAACAGAGGAGACAGACATAAAGAGAAAGTCCTTAACTCTTGAGAGTCAACCAGTTCCTGAAGGATCCATATTTTTTCTTATACAGTTGTTCCTGTAAACTTCAGTTGAACTTTATTCTGAAAGTGAAAAAAGCTGTAGAGCATAAAAGGCTGGAATTTGTAGAAAAGAAAAATTAATCTTGCTGCCTTCACCCTCCTTGCACTTGCCCATATTTCGTGTTCCCAAATCACCAGTCCTATATGGGACAACAGAAGCTCATCCAGTCAAGCTGCCAGACCAATTCCATGGTACTTGTGTGATCAGTCATATACTAAAATTGGTCAGTGCTTAAGTTCCAGCTGAAGTGAATAATTTGATTAAAGGAAAATCTTTAGGTTAACCTAAATATTCACATCAAACCTTAGTTGCAAATACCAAATGTATTAGATGAACATAAGACAGCAGCAATTTTGAATCATTTGCTCAACTTTACAGATGAAACAATGAGATGCGTTTTGTTGAAATGTTTGTTGCCAAGTCCTGATCTCTAACACCTCTTGGAAAAGCCAAGATTTTATTTGTAGGATAGAAAGAGGACTGTTTCCTCTAAATGCCATGAAAACCCCTCTGCCTCAGACTACTTTGGCCAGTCCCAGGAGCGTGGGAGTAATATGAAGGGTTTATATATACTTGACAAAGAAAAATAAGAAAGGGATAAACCCTCTGACCAACTCTTTCTCCTCGGGTCTCTCTCAAGCACTGAATGCATAGCTTGTTGAAAGTAACTTGAACGGGAGGGACTGCATTGCCATCCAGCTCTAAATGCATACTTTGTTTGGTGAACATGTATGTGCTGAGAATGTCTAAATATTGAAGTCTATCAAATATGCAAAAAACAAACAAATAAACCTACAACTCAAGTTTTGAGCAAAATTTAAAAACAAAAGCAAACTCAACAAAGCACCCTCAGAACAAACAAACAAAAGCTTTCCCAGCAGTAGGTGCTTCAATTTGTCCAGAGTTTGATTTTCTGTAGGGAAAATTACCTCTTAAAAAATTGTTTATTTCCACAGTTAATATATAACCCAGAGCTTGAATTTTCAGAAAAGCAAAAGGGAATAGATTACATTAATTAGGAGATGGGAAAATAAAAACAAGTTGTTTTTCCTAACGGTTTTGCATTTGTTAAAGTAATTTTCTAGTCAGTTTGGAATAGATCTGAATTGCATCAACATTCATTATGATTATTGCTAATATCTGGACTTGAACAATCAAAACAGAAGCATAAAAATGCTTATGATGGGGGGAGATGGAGTTTGTACACTGTCCCTCCCCTCCCCCAAATAATCAAGAATTAACCAAAGATTCTATCCAAAATGAGCTGGATCCTCCTTAATTTCCTGTTGTTTTCTTCTAGACAAGCCAAGCTTAAGAGAGACATTGATCTAATTTGGTAAAGAATGCACTGCCTGCTTGATGCCTTGCTTTCTTCTTACTCCTGTCTTGCTAACAATTATCTTGTCAAAAGGTAATGCAGGCAACAGAAGCAATTAGACAACTTGTGATAGATGGAAACTTTTTTTTCCCTTGCAGCAAAACTTTATCTAAAAACAATGAAATGTTATTACTTAAAGATCTTACCTAATTGTTTTCCTATAGGACAATCATTGCCTTCACCTTTGAAACTTTCTGGACCCGAAACCTTGCACAGTAATGCAAATTATGGTGCAGAACAAATTTAGTTATGTTAGAGAAACACAATATAAACTGAATCTGTGCTGTTCTTCGGTGTGGCCCCCTCAGGAGGGTGTAGCTGGAGTTTTCCTGCCCTCGAAGTGTCCTCCTGTGATGTGGGAATGTGAAGCCAGGGCAGCACAAATTGCTGACTCCAGTGGGTGATACCTGTAGGAAGACACGATCCCTTCCATTAGACTTTGTATTGATTAGTATAATCAGCTTTAAGCTCTGAACAATCGTTCTCCATCTGCTCTAGCTTTTAGGGTTTCTTTTTCTGGCTCAGATCAAAGAATGCTTTAGTGTCCAAAAGATGATCTGTTTCTTTCCAAAAATAGTTGTTGAAAACACTACCTCTCCCTCTTCTCCTTGTCTTATTTATATCCTTATGTCATTGTGGGTAAAACACTGCTGCTACTTCTTGTGTCTATATGGCTATTTGTGAGCTGCTCAGGGAGGAGCTGGGCTTTTGTTTCAAGTCTAGGCAACGTACAGACTCTATAAATATACATTTGGATCAATGCAAAGCCAAAGATCCTTTTAGACATTGGATTTCTTGATGCAATGATGTCTCAGGCTTGGCTCTTCTTCCACCAGCTGTATGAGTTCAGGGGAGAAGAGGAATCTTCCTGTTGCAGGTGCACCTTGAAATGTTGCACCTTGGGGTCCAACATTTGATCTGCTATGGACTTTAACTCTGCAGAGTAACTGTTGATGATATTGTTCTTAGCCGCTCATGGCGAGCATTAAAAATTTTGGCTTCAGATTTGTCTTGAAGATGCCTTCTACATTCAGAAAATGCATGGATTCAGGCTAAAAGGTAGAATCAAACTGAATTTACTGCCTAGATTTTTCTTTTAGGAAGACCTGGAAATTGACTATGCCTTCAATAGCACAGAAGAACATGAGGGCTGAAATATAATTTTCTTTCTTTACCTTTGTAGTTCTTTTGTAAAGGTTACAATAGCAACTGTTGGAGCAAGTTGAGGCCCTTCTTTATAAAATAAAAAGATTTTTTTTTTTTTTTGCATTTACTTTAACTGCAAATATTGAAAGTATGGTAATGTTATTTGCCTTATATTTGTAGGAGAACACTGGAGTTTAGTAATAGAAGGAAAAATTTACATTAGAGAGTTTGTATCTGTTGATACTTGTAACGTGAACAAGTTTTAAGAAAAAACTTTTTTTTTTTTTAAATGAGAAAGATACTGGAAGGATCATAACTAAAATATTTTAATCTCATTTACAAAGCTGAGATCTTGATGATTTCTTTTACCTAACAAATACAAGTTAGAAAAGAAAATATGATTCAAGGAAAAAATGGAAGAAGAGAGAAAGTTAGAAAGCGAGTGGAAAAAAAACCTTCAGGCACAGGTTCAGCCAGAAATAGCAGTGTCCTATTGTTAGTATGGTCATTAATATTGGCCTCCCTTCTGGTCTGACAAGTCTTGAGACGTAAGAGTGAACTGGCTGGATAACAACTAAATGGTAAGTATACCGTCATAACAAATTTGCTGTGGTATATTCCAGTTCTGAGGCTTTTAAGAAAATGATTTTAAAATATGCTTATATTCCCCCTGTATTAGCTTTTGGTAGTTATTCTGGAAAACTATTTCCTTTTTGCTGAATGAGAGTTTTGGCCTTAAATTACAGTATAACTGCACTAGATCTGCAGAGAAGGTATTCCTCTGTTTCTTCGAACAGGGGAACTGAACTGTGACTTCCACTTCCAATTGAACTAAATCAGTTTTCAGTGTGTGATGTTCTCTTGTAATGTGGTGATGAATAACTTGTGATACTTGCCAGTGTACTGAGGCCACAACCATCTTTCTGTTCTTTGTTTTGGCGGTCTGTGCTGCAAGGTGACCTTGTCCCACTGTTCTGAACTCTGCCTCGAGGCTGTAATTCAAGTGCATTTTAATAATAGCAATTATTTGTTGAATATAAAAATAATTGTGACTAATGAAGGGCTGTAAGAGAATCTTGGTGGTACTCATAGCAGCTCGTGAGTTGAAAGAGAAGCAAAACGTTGTTACAGAAATGTTTTGTTTTGAAGTTTTTCAGCTATGCTTAGGTATTGCTGAAAGTTTGGAGAGGCTTTCTGGATCCTAATTGTCATGGAGGCCAAAGAGAAACCAAGCCGTACTTACAGCCACTGCATTTATGTCAGTCTAGGTGGGAAGGGAATGTTTTGCATTCCGGGTTAGCCATCAGTAGTGCCTAGCAGCAGAAGACACTGGAAGATGGAAGAGTGGTAGACATACACGAGAGGAAGAAAACATTGAGGGAAATGCAATTTTTGGTTGTTCTTCACAGATTACAGAACTGTAGGGTGCAGCAACGGCTGGGACTGCCTCCTGCCACAGCAGAGATGTTACAGACAGCACGTTGGCTGATATAGAAGACTTTTTGGCAGCACTAATGCAATGTATGGTATTGCATTGTGTGTATTGACTCTCTGAACCTCAGGATCAAAAACTGAGTATAAGGTTTTTTATTTCATACATCTTTTTAATTTTCATGAGGCTTCCTTTGTCTAAAACTTGACTTCTGCTTGAATTCTTGTCTAGATTTATTTTTTACCTGTTTGCTTCATAATGTCAAAAATCTGCCGCAAAAAACTTCGAAATACAAACTAGAGGCTGTGGTATTTTTAGTGCTGTGAGGAAAGCTTAGTTTAACTGGGCAATGTTCCTGTTTGCTCTGGGTCTGTATGTCTTTTCAGCCTCCTACGTTTCTGAGACTTCAGGTTGTTAAATAAGGATTGTGTTCTCCAGATAGATGCATTTTTATTTTTATCCTTCACACTTCAAGAAGTGTTATAAACAGTGGGAAACATTGAGTCGAATGAAGGGGCAGTGGAAAACAGATCATGCAATTCAATTACCTATAAAACCAAAGCAGCATGCTTTGAGCCCCCTCAGCACAAAGGCATAATGTGGAAACAAGTCTCAATATCTTTTCGTGGAACAGGTGGAGGAAAGGACAGAAAAGCACTGTGGTCTTATCCCATCTTCTTTGATTCAACACTCAGTGCAAAGTGAGTAGTTCCTAAATACAGTTCTTGGCTGAGTTGTCTTGTGTCTCCGTCAAATGTGCAAGTCAAGCTCTACCTACGCCTTCCAGTAGATACTTTCAAGGATTGTGATTGACTTTATTACCTTGTGAACAGATGCACACTTCTGAATTGTTTGTTCAGGCAAAGAAACAGGTTCCTGGCTACCTTCGTTATTAACACCCAGGTATTGTGGGGCAAGAAGTTGGACATACAAACGTGAGCTTATGGGGTTGACCAATGGTTGGGTTGTGTAGTGTCTACAGTCAGACCACTGCTGCCTCATGCTAACTTCATGCTGCAAGGCTCAACAGTTCTATCTCTTGTTATTGTTTTCTTTTTCTTTTATACTTTTAAAAATATTAACAAAGGTGAATTGCACTAATTTAGTTATGTACTTATTGAGAGCTTTATCCAATGTACACGCATTTTACAAAATGTGTGCTGTTTAGCATCAGGTGAAAAACATTGAGGACAAAAGCACAGTAGCATGTCCTGACTCATAGATCAAGTTAGAGGTATTTGTACAAGTGATAATGCCTTTTTTTTTTTTTTTTTTCCACTGACTCCCTTTTTGCACTTGTGCAAAGAAGAAGCTGTGAGCAAGCTCTAGCACTGCTTCTTGAGCACAGCTCCCAGGCTGTTGGGACATCTGAACTTTTGGATGTTTATTTGGATTATTTCTTTTGGATTTCCCCACTGGCAACCGTATAGTACTGTGTAAAAAAATGATGGCAATGCCCAAAATATGATGCAAAGAACAAAACGCCATGAAACTAATGTGAGCTGATGTAAGCTGCCAAGGAAATGAGAAAGGGGTAAAAAATTGGAAGAATTTTTTTGACAAAAAATAAAAGACAAACACAAGGTAGAGGGCTTCAAAAAGACCTTGTGCTTTTCTCCTGGATCTGCTTTGTCCTTATGGCTTGCAGTAAGATCTCCCCTGGCAGAGTGTGTGAAGGATATTTTTTGTGAAAAGCCAATTTAAGAAATGAAGTAGTAGAGAAAGTGGAATTACTATGAATTATTTCTCTCTAGTTTCCATCTGATTTAATTTCTTTCTTTGGCAGTCCTGCCAGTTGCAGAGCAAGGCAGACAATTCTCATTTGAAGATGTAGATCTTTATTTTCTTCTGAAATTTATGTTAAAAGTAACACATTGCAGACTTGCAGTCAATGAAGTTTTCCTGTACAGTCAGTAGGATAGCAACCATCCATGACCTTTTCCATTGCCACCCATCTCTACTTTTGCCTTATCTTGTAACACTTGTTAGCAACAGAATGTTTTGCAACATGCAGGGAATATCATACATCATGTGATAAATTTTGAGGGAAAAATAATTTTGCTAGTCTTGAATTATCTGTCCTGAGATATCAGTTGCACTCTTACTTACTGCCACCTTTACTCCTTTGTAACAGGGAGCCTTTGCTAGATAATGAAACCATAACCACCAATATGAGAGCTGACTTTTCTGTGGGTGAATGTTATGATGCTATTTAAAAATGAAGGATAGAAATAAAATAATACTAATATAAAGTGTCCGAAGCAGACAGAGCTTGTGATCTTGATTGAAACCTGATATTTTGCTCCCATTTTTATAAAGCATTTGGCACATGAGATGATTTCTGTCTCTAAAGTACATGCTGTTTGGTGCTGGTGCTCCTGTTTGTATGTAGCAGTGTACGACTGATCTGTGTGTTGGATTATTTTGACTCTGCTGATGTTCCTGTCTGTCTTTCACGGTCACATTCAAAGCTGAAGCACTTTACAGCCTCTGGCAGTCTAATCTGATTTGATCTCTTAGAGGAGCTTAAGCAAATTTGGCAATTTTGGCTGTTCATAATTTCAAAATCCGTGCCGAGGCTGACGTGACCTCCTCTTTGTCAAAGCTTCCCATTTCCATGGCGAGTGCAGGCTGGAGCCCTCAAACCTTTCTCCAGCACAGATCACTTCATCATCCATCCAGCCGTTGTCTGTTGCATCATCCTGGCAGGGCAAAACCAGTGTGAACATACCGTGATGACAACAACTTATTTTCTAAATCACCAAGATCAACCCATGTGTAGTTAGTTGTCTTTTAATGGGCATTTTAACAGTCTACCAGGTGGTTTTGCAGTGTCCTGTGACAGGTGCCACTGGAGGGCTTGCAGCCACTTAATGGATATTTGCTACATTATCATACCCTAGGGAAATCACGCACATTCATGGGTGGTTTTGATTGGACTAAAAAAAAGTATTCTAGTAGTTATTGACCAAAAGAGCTCTCGTGATTCCCTATCAGGTCTTCAGTGCTCTGCCACCAATTGCTTTGGTCTGTAGACCCATTCCAGAAGTCACATGGAAAAGGCTGAAAGCAGAAATACTATTTGTATTATCGTTGTTATCCATTACTGACAGCCATTGTAATACAGCTCAGGAAAGCAGTGTCTTGCCGAGCTAGGAGGTAATTGTCTGGAAACTTGGATGTGAACTTTTCTTGTATGTAGGAGTGCTGAGCTTTAAGCATGGGGATGCAATAGACAAATGCACAGCACAAGAAATAAATAATTAAGATAATACAAAATAGAAAAGAAGGAAGCAGGAAGAACTGAGAGGAGATGGTAGGAACCAGACCACCCCATTGAGCCCATAATAGGAATAATTTTCAGGGCAATGCAGAGGACTCTGCGGTTTAGTTGAGCCTAACAGAACAGTGCTAATAAGAGAGCTGTACCTGGACAGGCAGCTGCGTGCCAAAGGAAGGAGTCAGGAAGTCAAAAAAAAAAAAACCCTCAGAAAATCAACAGAAAGAAACGACTTCCCATCACTGAAGAGCTGAGGCAGAAATGACAACTAGTTAGAATGACAAATAAATAGCAAATTAACTCCTTTTCCTTGTTTCTCTTCATAGATTCCGGACAGGAGCCTTGCCTCGTTTCTCCAGTTTTCCCATCACTTACTTGATCTGACATGACTTCTGTGTGCGAGTGAGTACTAATTCGTCACATATGTTGGACAGAAAATTGGGAATATGTAACAGGTGAACCAGAAAATGCCACATTTTTTTCAGCCTATTTCATTTCAACATCATTTCAGTGGCGTTCAGTCCTTAGGCAAATTTGATCTAAAACTGTTACTGTGCCTCTTTTTTAGAAAAAATTAAATCTATTAAAGCTATTTAAGGTATGGGTATAATTCACAAATCCCCATGTTTGATCAGGTAAGGTCACTTTTCAATATGGATTTCTATCTGTTTTTTGTACTATAGAATGTTATACAGCTATATCAGTTAAACCTATAGATATTTGTTATAGCACAAAGAGAGAAAAATATCTTAGGAAGCAAGCTGCTTGATAGTATGCAATAATAGGAAGACTGGTTAAAAAAAATCAATAATAAAATAAAAAACAGTCTAGTCTAAAGCATTGAAATTAAAATTGAGGATCCAGTGTTTAGTAAAAAAACAAACAAAAAAAACCAATAAACCAGTAAAGGGGCATCTTTTCAGTGTGGGCTTTGATTAATGTAGTGAAAGGGTGAAGAAGCTATGTAAATGTGAAATCAAAATTCAGTGCTCAGTTTACATCTCTGCAAAAAAGGAGCTTTTCTGATCTGGAAGCTTCTCCAGTAGGATTTTTTTAAAAACCACTGTGTTTTTAACCACTCTGTGGAGTTGCCTGTGCTCTATCCTGAGCAGACAGAGATCTGCAGGGCCTGCAGATCTCTAAAGAGAAAAGCATTCCAGATACTTGTGTGCAGTATGGGGCTGGTTTGCATTTTCTTCCTCAAGGGAATCCCACCAGACCTCAGACACCTCATCAGTTTGGTCCCCAACAGCTGTAATGGTGTTGCATGAGAGCGGTCTCATCCTCACTACATCCTCATCTCTGCATCATTGGTGCAGATGAGCCCAGCACAGTTTTCAACCACAGCTAGGTTCACAGCTCCATATAGATGTGTCATTCTTATTAATTAAGATAATGGGGCCTGCGTTGTCTGAAACTCTCACAGTAAAAGACATACAAGCTGTACGTAACAATTTTTGATTTATATGCTGTGTTGAGCCCAAACAAAAGCACTCAAAACGCTTTCACCTGTGATTACTCCCACAAAATCACTGCAGGTTCACATCTACAAAGTCAGGAGGGAAGAGGCAGCAGCCGTACCAGGCACCCTTAGCTGCTTTAAATGAATGGACAGGAAAGAAAAAAGGAGAAATTATGAAGGAAGTGTTATAATTGGGTTAGATTCTAGCCTAGGTTTGTGCTGACAAACGCACAAGAGATGCACCTTACTGGTTTGGAGCTGCGTTGCTGCTGTGTGTACTGCAGGAAGCATGCTTTCATGACATGCAAACTAAAATACCTCGGAGAGCACAGGAAAATTAAGATCCTTAGGGGGCTTCCTCCCTGTGTTCATAATTTCACAGCTTCACTTATTCACAGAAGGGCTGCTTTGCCATGCAGCTGGGGCTGACACTGCAGGGGCAGCAGACCTGCAGGATTGCAGCTCCTCGTGCAGCTGGGCCTTCTGCTCCAACCACTGGCTCCATCCTGCAGTAACTCCTGGCAATAACAGCCAGGATTTGCAAGCTTTTCAGAAAAAAAACTAATCTCTTTAAGATTTACATGTTTTTAAAATCTGGGCTTTTGATTCCACATTGCTTAGGTGTTGCTGGAAACCATAATAATAATGTGAGGTAAAATAGGAAAAGAAAGGAACAGTAGGAAATCTTTTAAATGATGCTTTTAATACTGCTTTTACTGCAGATGCTTTCTGTCTCGCAGCTAGGTGCAAATAAGACTGATCAGATGAGATTTGTATGGAGGAAGTGACTTCTGTGATGAGGGCAGGGATTTTAATTATAGAGAAATGCATACTGCTTTACTCATGGCTTTGTTAGAATCCTCCTCCCCCCCTCTTTTTTTAAGTAAGTTGTCTTTAGGCAGTCTTTATGTGTATTGTACAGTAATTGGGAACAATGTTTTCCCTGCAATAGAAATGCTAAGGAAAAAAATATTCTTGTGAAGTCCATCAGGTAATGCTGTTAGTTTCAGATACATCTTCTCATAAACCAGCAAAGCAAGAGAGGAACAAGCTTCCTTATGTCATGTGGAGCAGATCCTGCCAATCTGTGTCTGGGCTGTTCACATAAACCCCAGCTTTTTGGAAATTTTGTATGTCCCCTTTTGCTTCACTCAGGTGTCAGGCCTCCAGCAGAAGAGGTCCCCAAGCCCTCCCCTTGGAAGATTGGTCCAGAGGTTCCCACATTTCACTGTGAAAAGCAATGCTTGCTGTTTAGCCTGCATTTCCACTGTCAGGAGCAGTTCTTGATGCTCAGTCTATGTTTGCCCTTTCTTAAGTTCCTTGTACAGGCTTGAATACTCCTGAAGAACTTATAAATAAGCTTCTGTGTAAATCTTTATTCTTACTGATGGTTTTTTCAAGGCTCACTTTCACTCATCTTCACTAGGTCCTATTTCTAGTTCACCAAAACAACTTTTTTGATCCCTTAAAGAATTATTTGTTCTTGGAGGTAGACTGTGTGAAACACATGGAGCCTAATTGCAGTCTGTGTGTGTGCATATGTACGATATGGATCAGAAAGCTGCAGCAAGAGGGTGTTTGAGATGAAATGCTTCCAGGGGTCAGTCTGAACACAGGAGGTTGTATTAAAGATTTATGAGTAGTTTGTATGTCAGAAAACATCGACTGGTTTTTGACCAGCAGTAAAAACGCAGTCTTGGTCATTGAGTGCTCCTCAAGATCAGGAGTTCAGTTTTGGTGCACCATCTGTCAGAAAGCAAGGACCAGTGTCAGTAGAAAGCAGAGCAAGGTACAATGTTTCAGAATGCTTCCTGTTTAGACAAATAATGGCTTGTAATTGATTAGCAACTATGTTGATTAATAACTGATAGCATTTAATTCTGAAATATTGCTTGCAAATGGCTTTGGCCAATGAATGTGCTTGGTTTATTGATCCGTGTCCTGTTCTTTCATCTCACTGCAAGTCCGTTCATTCTTCTCTTACTACTGGCACTCATCAATTTTCATTTACATCTGCAGTGGCAGGTGATACTGAAATACAAGGTGCTGTATTTCTTGGAGGTGGCCAAGTGTCCGTGGGCTTCGCTGTGGGTAGAATCAAAACTTGTGCTTGAAGGATGCTAAGATTTGTCTTCCTGCAAAGTGATACTTTGCATAATTAAAAAGTCTTAGTGTATATTTCTGTAAATTTTAGTGCTAGTTTTTACTTGGTCTATTTTTTTCCCCTGACAGCAAAATTTAGCTGCAAAGCAGCAACAGTCATCTTTTGTAAAAGTGGAAATTTAAACAGATAGAAGCCAAAGTGCAGGTTAATATTAGGAAGATGTCTAAAATGTATTTGGGACATTCAGCACGCATTTGCGTAACCTTCTGTTATCAAATAAAATCGCAAACAAAATAAAATCTCTTTCTGAGACAAATACGACTGGAATCCCAAGAAAGACTCTAAAGGTCAGACCAGCTGTTTTGAAATATTGCTCCCCAGTATCTACAAAACCTTAGTGACATTAAACAGTACAAAGTGGAGTTTGCTAGAAGGTACTTGGGTGTTGTATGTTTAAAGAACAAGCTGTTACCTAGAAATAATAATAACAATAAAATAATGGTGAAAGGCTTCTAACTCTGACCGGTATTTGTGGAATAAGGATTTGTGGAAACTGTCTTTGCTTTGGCAGCAGGTGAACTCCACCCTGGCACTTGGTCTGCTGGTTTGGTCAGGCAGTGCCTCTCTGCCTACAGAGACTGTTGATAAAACAGAATTCCACACTTATTTGTCTTGGGAAAAAAAAAAGATGGCTATATGGATAAATAATAGCATTTTGTAATTGTTTACACAGATTAGAAACCTGAATCATTACAAGGCACTTTTCTTCCTTTGAAATAGAGTAGAATTTTAATTAGCCCTATTTTCCTTATTTGTGGAGTTAGGGCAGCATAGGAGACTTGCTACTCTTATTAAACGTTTTACTTTGAAGTGAGTTTTTCCAGGAGGCTTCTTAAGTAATATTAAAGTCTTATCTTGGGCATCTACTTATTTTGAATTAGAAGGTAATTTAATCAAAAAAAGGTAGAGAAAAAGCCAAGTGTATACAAAAACATTAATTGGAAAAAAGATTTTGTTAGGGCTTTGTATGTGGAAAACAGAGAGATGGCGATTTTCATGTTTACCAAGTTCTCAAAGCTCCCTGCCAGCACATTGTACATAACGCAGCCGTCAGCTTAACAACACGTAACGATGGAGCAGTGACATGTATGGATGAAAACCAGAGGTTGGTTAAAATCTTTGGTGGTGACCAACAAAGCTGTGCAAGTGTTAGGCAACTGATTTCTATGGGACAGAAAATTCAGTGGAAGTTGAGCATGAAATCTACATCGTGTCCTAGAAAATTTCCTTCAGTAAGTGGGAAAATATCCGAGCAAGTGGGAAAATATGTGTATTTAGGTAACTACAGGCAGAAACAGATACAGCTCTGGTATGGCAGTAAGGCAGAGTCACACAGAGGAAGAGCAAATCCAGACAGCAAGCAGAGCTTTGTGTTTGTGTGTGTGTGTACAGGGGGAAACCTCTGTTGAGGGGAATTAGGGATGAACCAATGGAGATTTCTGAAAGTGGCTGCTTCCATCTTAGCACAACAAGATTACGTTTAACTTCTCAGGGGAGACTTTCTATGATTAGATTTTACTCCTGAACTACCTTGGATTCAGCACGTGATGGAGTCACCTTGAATCCAGTGGTCGTTTCAATGAGAAAAATCATATTTAACAGTAAAACAATCATTTTTACTCCATGTAACTCATTTATAACGTGCTTCTCTGTTAACACACTGCTGCCACAAACAGTTTCCAACTGTTGGAAAAGATAGAGAAATTCAGGTGTAAATGACATTTTACTACTTCTAACAGTACAAACAGACTCTAAGCATGTTTTTTAGGACAATTGTCAAACTGCAGAGCAAATCTGAAACATGATTTTAATGTCAGCATACGGTGTTAAAGGAAGCGTTTGATTGCCTCTGTTGGATACACCTATATCACTTCTAGTGGCTTGATAGTTTGATAATGGATAATTTTACCTCCTGTGAGTGGTTTAGTACAGCTTGGCAAAGCTTAGACATACACCGTATATTTATAGGATTTCTTGTGCTGTCAGGTGCTGAAGACCACCAAGCTACAGAGCCAGCCTTTTCTGTCAAAGTTAAATCCTGCCTTTTGTTATCTTTTAGGGAAACTCTGGAAGTGGCCAAAAGCTTAAACTTGAAAACTCCCATTACACTGGAAGACCAAACCTCAGCCTCTTGCTGTTGGTCTCAGATGTGCAGAATGACACATGGGGCTGTCACTGTGCCGGAGTTAGGGTCACACTTCAGACAATTGAATTCCTTGGTTTTCTTTTTTTTGGTATATTTTCTCAGTCCAATTGAGTTACATCCTAAGTGGAGACCTCTGGTTTACCCACAACACCAAAAAGAAAAAGAGCCTTGCAAGTCCTAACTCTTATCCAATTATTATCAGTGGTGTGAGCAGCTTGAAGCACCATTAACCTGTTACCAGTAGCGGGTTTTATTTATCCTGGAGCTCAAAGCATTGATGTTATTGATTTGCCTTAGCACTAATCGCTCTGCTGTGTAATCTAGGAAGTTACATGACTCCTTATCATGGCGCGTGGTTTCCAAGCGGTAGATGGGGACCAGTGTAGTCTGAACACTGAGAATTCCCGTGATAGGGTTGTGTGCACCACGGAGGTGAGGACATTTTCTTGCTGATTGTGAAGCAACCACTCACCATGACTGTTTATTGTGTCTTTGTGTAGTAACATTCCCATTTACCATCCCTTATAATCATTTAAAAGAGGTAAGAAAAATTGTCCAAATGTCAAAATGACTAAATATTTTTCTGTACAAGTACAGGGCTAAATACAATTGAAACATAAAGCTTTGAGCCTCTCATAAGGCTAGAGGAAAGCTGTTGAATCATTCTTTCTGCTGAGGTATAATTTCCCATGGTATTTTTGACACATATTTGAGTCTTCAATAGACAAAACACCTGCCTGAAATAGTGTTGAATCTCGAAATTGGTAGATCCATGTTGATCTTTGCTGGGTAGAAATCAGATCCCGGTAAAAGAAGTAGCTATTAATGGAGGAGGCTTCCTGAAATGGTACATTGAAAAAGTCTCTGCCTACGCTTCTTAATCCATCAATGCTGAGCATTCATTTTATGTTAAAGGTTGATTTTCTGTAATTACACATTTTTCTTATCTGAAGTGAGTAATCAAATACTATGTCTTCCATCCTCCATTTAGAACGTATAGCTAAGGTTGTGGATACAAGGAGAACATGGTCAGAAATGCAAGCTACAGCGCTAATGGAACTAAATTATGCATATAACTTGGAATATTCAATAATGAAATGTAAAAACCAAGGCAGGTTGCTGAGTTTTCAGTGAGGAACTGTGAATTGAGACAGAGACATCTAAACAGTCCAAAAAAAGTCTGAGATTTCAGTGCTCATATTAACAGACATTCAGAAAGCCAAGTCTGCTACTGAGAGTAATGATGATGTTACGGATCTGTCTGGGGCACTATAAAAGAGATGCATGATTATTATCAGGAGGCAATAGCTGGAATCCCACAAAGGTGTTTTGTGGTTGACATTCCATTATTTTAAGAGATGGAAAAGTAGCCATTGAGATGTATTCCTCCTTACCCAGCAACAAAATTAGCTTTCACACGCAAGGCGTTATAAAAAGATTGCTGCATTTTTTTTGCAGGCAAATCATTCAGTGGCCAAATTAAAAAGAGAAAAAAAAAATCTAATTTTTGCCCACAGTATTATTTATCACTGTAGCTGAAAGTGCATTTCTAACACAAAAATAGCTGCTAGTGTTTTATCTGGAGTTACCTGATTTTCAGTCAAGCATTATTTATTTAGCTTACCCTAATGACCCTAGACTTGTTGGTGTTAATTGAGACATGCTGGACATACGATAGTGATTGTGTGTCAGTCTGTGCCATTGCAGAACTCGTAGGATTGATATGTTTTTATCTTATGGGTTATATTTGGTGTTTAATGACAGCAAAGGATTCCTTTTCAACGGTATGCTACCACAATTTCTAATAGTTATCTTGGAACCTGAACGTGCAGAAAAAGGTTCTATTGCTCTATGGAATAGGAACTTTGTATGACAATGTTTGGCCATTGAATTTAAGGGAGGATTTAAAATAAATTAGTGTTAAACTAGTGCAAAATTAAGTCATGAGAAAGGGGAGCAAATGCAAGTTGCAAAATATTAACTGTTTACTCTAGTTTGGTTTTCCCATAAAAGGTTAATTATTTTTAGTACAGTTAAACAACGGGGGACAGAAACAGGGTAAAGAATGGGTCAAAGAGTCTGTACATCAATTAGATGCATTCAGGTAATGAGGATCTGATAATTTTTATTCTAGGGCATTCAGAACTTACTAAAGCATTGTTCACACTTAAAATTGGGTAAAATCCCAGAGAACTAGACAAGGCCCCAAATACACCTTATTTCCAAAGGTGGATGGAGTATAAAGAGCTTCAAGAAATATTAAACAGGCAGTCTAATTACAACATGCAAAGAAAATACTTTGAAATTAAATGCTGCGTATGTGAATATGCAGAAAAAGAATAAGGTGCAGATATGGTGTGTTGTTGATAACAAACTGTAACTCTTTGACTCTTGTAATATGCTCATATGAAAAGAATGGAGTCAGGTAAAGTAGTAGATGTTAATATCATTTTGGTAAAGCTTTGGTCATAGCCCTCGCTAACTACCAGTAACTGCACATGAACTGTTTGTGGTGGGACATCTCCAGAACTGAAGGTGGTATGTCCTATTGCAAAAACATTCTGCCTTACAACTTTCCCCTTATTTTTCTTTGTTTATATGGTGTGAGAATTCTTTAAAACAAATTAGAAGAGGCAAATTACTGACAGAACTGATAGGCTTATGCAGGCATAATGCACATCCCTTCAGTGGATTTTTGAGAAGCTTCCACGCTCCTGGAAGTCATTTAAGACTGTCATTTTCAATCTGTAATTTTTCTGTTTTCTGCAGTGATAGAGGATTAGAGACCAATTAGGTTTCAATCTGAGCACTAATCCAAGCTTTGGACAGTTTTCCATTTTTCAGACTTACATTAAAACGTAAGCACTGTTCATTGTTCTAGCTAACTTTTCTAACTTAATGTTTACTGTGTCACTACACAACAGATAAGATTGCTGTACTTCCCATTTTTTAAATAAATGTAGCTTTTTTTCAGACCTATGATATCTTCTCAAGTTGAGCCTTTAGTATTTTAAGACAACTATTTATAAGGGATTTATGAATTGCAAAGAAAATTCTTAAAAGCTGATTTGCAGCATATAGGATTTACATTGGTTTTCTAAAGACTTGGTTCTCATTGTGTACTGCCATATAATTATGTCACTTTTTGGGCATTATATAACGCTTTTTTGGGAACAAAATGGTGATGAGTAAGACAAGATGACGCTCATTTTTAATTGCTTTGAATCCAGCCCTGTAGGCTGATGCGGAGTGGGTGGGGAGGTGTGCGCTGCATTCCTCAAGCTGGGAACGCTGTGGCAATTACCTAAACTGTGTAGAGACATTTAAAGAAATCTTTGATATTTAAAGCACTTTCTGTCAGTTACAAGACAGTAATATCATCTCTGTGTGGACAAGGGATAAGCTGCTCTGAAATGTTTTTTAAGCACATCTGGAAAAAGCATGAGGCTCATGGAGTTCATTTCTTGACTTCCTACTTGGATATAGCGTTTGCAAACTCCCTTAGCAGTAATGTTGAATTTCAGAGGAGTAGGATTGTTTATTATTCTGAATCTTTTTTTTATTTTTCTTCCCCTCCTCTCTTTGCCTACAGTATAAGCAAAGTTTCTGCTCTAATATAATATTATTTCTTCAGACTCAGTGAAATAGTTGACCTGCAGGCATTTGCCAAGAAAACTGACGGGAATGCTTGTTGGATTGGCAAAAAGAGTGCTTTGAGACTTGCTATCCATTTTGGATAATGGCTATCATTATAACAACACCCTGTAACCCTGTAATTGTACTGTTTTGATTCCACCGTGTCTTGGAGTGTTGCACCTTTGGGAAAGAGGCAAATTTGGGAACTGGGACTGACGCTCATTACATGTATCATTTTCTGCTTGCAGCAGAGGCAGTTTGCCAGGGAATGCTTATTGCCTTGTAAGTCATAGCCTGACTTATGAATCTTAGCATTCAGCTGCTGTGGTTCCAGGAGAGTCTCTGAACATGCTCCCAGCAGCAGGAGAATCTCGGTCATCTTTGTGCAGCTTTGGGCACCATGATATAAGAAGGATATAAAACTGTAAGAGAGCATCCAAAGGGCATTTACAAAGATGGGAAAGGGTCTAGAGGGCAAGATGTATGAGGAGCAGCTGAGGTCCCTTGGTGTGCTCAGCCCAGAGCAGAGCAGGCTTAGGGGAGGCCTCATGGCAGCCTGCAGCCCCTCACAGGGAGCAAAGGGGCAGTGCTGAGCTCTGCTCTCTGGGGACAGTGACAAGGCCTAAGGGAATGGCATGGGACTGTCTCAGGAGAGGTTCGGGTGGGGATGAGGAAAAGATTCTCCATCAGAGGGTGGTGGGCATGGAATGGACTCCACAGTGTCAAGGCTCCGAACTGCTGGAGTTCAAGGAGCATTTGGACAACGCTCTCAGACATAGGGTTTGAATTTTGGGTGATCCTGTGTGGACCCAGAAGTCGGATTCAATGATCCTTATGGGTCCCTTCCAACTTGCGATATTCTGTGATTCTATTGTGTCATTCTTATCAAATTTACCCATAGGATTAGTCTACTTCGATGCATTTCCCTCCCATGAGGCTGACAGGGGCACCACATCATGTCCATGCAACAAGAAAGAAAGATTAGAGACAGCTAGGCCACCCAGCTACCCACCACACACACTTTTTCACTTAGACTTGCCTTTCTGATGCTCATTTTTTCACCTTAAAGTAGATTTTTATGTTGTCAGAACTATCTGTACAAAATAGCTAAATAAAGTTCCAGTAGGTAGCAAGAATATATTTTGTAAAAGCTGTACTAGGCCACACATAAAGTCTTCTGGCTGCTTCTCCTGTCTCCAGCACTGCCTACCTGCAGATTCTTGGGCAAGGGCAGAAACAATTCTGGCTACTTTCCAGGCACACCCTTCTGACCTTCAGTGATTTAGGACTCGGAGTGAGGTAAACATGATATTTATTTATGAATATTTCTGGGCTGTTCATTAATAAAATGAAGTTCTAATAATTAGACTGTTGTCAAAATTAGATATGCATCAAGCAATCCTATCCCTCTCTAAAAATGTAAATGATCTTTTTAGTACTGTTTTCATTCAGTAATACTAATATTAACACCAATTTAATAGTATTGCCAAGGTTCTTGTCTCCTGTGTTGGGGAAGTGGAAAATTGTGTGATTATAAAATAATTACTACTGACATTTTACCGAGGAAAAAGCTGAAGCACAAAGAAAAAAGTGAATTCCCTAAACCTGTATGATACAATGTGTTCCAAGAAGCATTAAAATCAATAGGCATTGGCCTTTTAATCAGCCCATCCCAGCACACCATAAGCTGGTATTTGCATGTGAATACAGGAGGATTTGTATCCAGCAATTACTGGCAAGATGGAAATAAAAAATGTCAGACTTGCATTGTCTGACAAAAGAAATTCAGGAGACCAGGACAAGTCCAACAGGAGTTATCATTTATAGTGATGCTGCATCATTTAGTGTTGTAAAATCACATTTGATAATACCAAAACTGGAGACAAAGTTTCCAAAAATATTTTGTGACATGGTTTCCATCATGCATTGGTTTAGAAGTGGAGGTGAGAGAGGTTATTCTCAACAGCAACTTTGGGAAGACTTCACTCCTTAGGTTTCTTCCTCCTTGAATGAAAGAGGGTATCTAAAATGAAGAGCCATCAGAGTGGCTTAAGCTAAAACCTGACTCTGAACCTTCTCCTGGAGGAACTCGTTTGTGTTGTGTTGTCTGGAGAGGGAACATAGATCAGGAGAGCTAAGCTAAATTGTGTATTTCTGAATGCTTCTGTACTGGCAGAAGCTTGTTGCGTGCCACAGAGTATCTGCACTGTAGTAAATTCAATACAGCCTTCCAAATTTCTGCTGTTATGCAGCCGTAGCAGGCCTGTTTTCCTTATTTTCTGTGACCTCTTTGTGCTGTTGGAGCAACAGAAAGTGACTGCAGTGGGCAAGACTGCTTACTGCGGAGTTTTTCTGTTGGCATAAAGCTGGCAAAACATCTCTATACTTTGTAAAGGCAGTCACGTTGTTCTGTCATTTTAGGAGGAGAAAAGAACTGGGCATTGGGATAGAGGGAAGTCAGGAATCACAGAATCGGAAGGAGGAGTGAAGCAGATGTTTTGAGAGGTGAGGAGGGGATGGCAAATGTGAGACCTACATTTATATTGGTGGCAAGCCAGGGTGCAAGATGCTCCATCTGCTCTGGGTTACACATGACCCAAGCAGCACTGAGCTCCATATTAAGTGAAATTGACCCTCTAGGGCCGTAAATCCCCCTCACAGCAGAGGAGAACAATTAAAAGGGGCAAGACTGGGGTGGGGTAGGGAAGATAATAAAAATAAAGCAAAAATTGTCAGAGGTTGCTGAATCACTGATGATGACATTGATGTGTATTTAGTGAAATAAATTAAGTTTTTTTAAGAATTTATTTATTTATTAAGCAAAAGCATGTTTTCCATTCAACTGTTCCCTGGGTGAGGAACGAAATACGCTGAAGAGATGGGATAGTTGTACTTGGGGTGCTCAGTGGGAGTCTGGGTTGTCACCCATTACAGCAATAATAGCATAATGCAGCAGAAAGCTGATAGGAATGGCAGTCATGCATATACAGGAGATGAACTTTCCTAGGTAAAAATGCAGTTCTTGATAGTTTGTCAGATATATACGTTTTTTTGCAGGAGGGTCTGCCACAGGGCAATATTTCTGGTTTTTGCTGTGCTTCCAGCAAGGACTTCCTGAAGTCTTCTATGTTAGGCAAAAATTTCTAAAAGTAGACTATCTTCATGAGTGCTGTTCTGCTTCCTTCCTTCCAGACTGCTTTCAACAGAACTAAATTAAGTCCCATTTAAAGCCTATCCAGATTGTATTTTTCTTGTTTTTCCTGAAAGCCCAGACACCTACTGTCCATTGGTGGAAAGAGAGTGAAATTAAAGTCTGTTTATGAGAAACACAAATGTATGCCATATTTTTCAAAATGTTGTGAATGTCCTAATATTTAGCACTAAGAGAGCTTGGCTGGCTGGCTGTGATACCTCACAGAAATGTGCATCTCCTCTCCTCATAAAACAAGGGCTGCCTCTTTAGAATAGAAGGAAGGTTTATGGTGGGAACATAAACTGTTTGTATTTATCCTAACATTTATTAAAGAAACAAGAAGCAAGAAACTTTATAACAGCAATTACCTTGCTATCCCTTTCAGTAACAGAAAACTTTCAAGATCGTATCAAAATTTCAAGATCGTACTTTCTGATTTATTTGGACATCAGGGGGATATCAATAGATGGCCTTTTTTAGATGTATATAATCAGTACCCATGGCAAATTAGAAGGGTTAGTTCTTAAGAATGGCTTTATGTTGCTCAAAGGAAGACTGGAAATGAAATATTCTTTGATAATATAGTATTAAAGGAAGTTTGCATGACTGTGAAGGAAAAAATACTAATGAAGTAAGTGAGAAATACACGTGCATTTATAAAGTATAAGCATCTGTAAAAAGAACTGCTAGATTATGAAAGAAAGAAGTAAAAGACTTATTGTTCCAGAAACAGGGATTAAGGACTGAGTTAGTAAAATTCCTGCTTATTGCTTTGGACATGGCTCTGTATCTTCTGATCTAACCTTGCTAGTTTCACCTCTGTCCTGTGATAAATGCAATGCGTTCCTTTGAGAGGCACTGGATGATAATTAGCAATAAGTCATGAAATAAATTCTAATCTAACATCTTGCAATTGTTCACCATAATTGATTACGTTATTGAGAGCATAAACATAATTTCCTCTTCTTTATAGCAGGAAACTTAATCATTGGGAAAAATAGTCCAGCAGTGCTTGGGTGCTGGTGCACTTCACTTTGTTGCTGCCTGCATGGTGGCAGTGATCCAGCATCCTTGTACTTGTTCTGTATTCCAACGGTGACATCAATGCTTTTGTGATAGTACATTTCTCTCGGCTCCAATTCTCTGGTCTTTTGGCTTCTTCCATTCCTCTCTACGGCAGTGTGGCACTTCTTGGAAATTCTTGATTAAGATGAAGAAGGACATTTCAGATGGAGAAACTTTTTATCCTTTTTAATATGCCTTTGATATTGAGGCTCTTCTTTCATTTGGAGTGCTGGTCCTGAGAGGACCCTTTGTCTGGTCCAACAGGAAATCTTGACATCTTAAAGGAGACTGAGTAGGATGCAGCCATGTGAGTCAAAAGAATTTTGTTTCGTATCTCTTTCTGTCCTAGTTCTGTAGGCACATTACTATTCTGCAGTAATATTCACATGAATCTGCATTTACTTCCTCTTATATCTTCACATTCTCTGAAGCCTCCGACAAAGACCAAGACCAGGTGGGATCTGGAAATGTAGGTGACTCTTCATAAGAGCTCAGTTCAGTCAGCAGTCTCAGAACATGCCCTATCCCCGAGGGATCTCCCTCTTGTTGAGTCATAGGTAGTTCATGGTCATGATGTAATCTTGGAATGGAGGACCTGACTTCTCTTACTTTGATTCCAGGGCTCACAACCTGTATCTCCCAAGAGATTGTGTCAACGTTCAGGACATAAAGTACTTTGTGATTTGAGTGTTTTTGTTCTATTGTAACTTTTTGAATATGTTGTTTCTAAAATTGATTTTTCACTGGATTGCTGCCATTTTTCAGTTGCTCCAGACTCAGATGGATGAGCGTATTCCTCTAAAATGAGAGCTATAACTAAAGGGTAAATTCATCAACCTTATGCATACGTGCCTTATTCAATACAATAATTGATTCACCTTTGTCAAATTAGCCCAGTGGTGTAGGTGTAAGGGGAGTGGAACTTCGATGTTCTTTTTTACTTTGATATACAATAAATTCATATCTACTTTCATTAAAAATCAAAAAAAACAAAAAAAACTGCAAACAACTGAGAATCTGCTTTTGCTGCATTCTCTCTTTCTATGCTACCCGAGATTTTCTGTAATCCAAGATATGAAATTTGAACAAGACAAGCATGAATGTGTCTGAACAATAGATTATTAAATTTACAGGAAGACAATAGGTATTTAAATTAAGGAGACAAAAAAATCTGCATATGGAAAATGTTTAGCGTGAAGATTAAAACACCTAATGTGATGAGGCAAGCAAGAACTCCTCAACAGAGGGTGGCTGTGATTGGAGTGGCACAGTAAAAAAGACAAAGAAAACTGACTTTTGAACCTGAGCTTTTTTGTTGTTGTTTCTGAGGGGGAATCAAGAAACCAAGGTGAAATCTTGTTTCACTATTTACTGCTGTATCATCAAGGTAGCAGAACAAAAAGTGTTAAAATAAAAACACATCAAAGAAATTTTGTGAAGAGAAATAGTCTGGGATAGATGAAAATGCTCCCTCTGAGTCAAATCAAGCCTTAGAGCAGCGTAATAGACTTTTATGTGTTATCTTCATTAACGACTATTCTGTATCCTATTTAACAAGTATTTCTGTGAGTGGCAGAACGTATCATGCTTCATTTTCTCCAGTGCCATCTGTTGTGTGGAATTTCTAATCATGGCTAAATCTGCTCTGCAAACACTTCTTTCAGTGGGAGAATTAATCTGGATCTCTCCTTGGTCATACCATGCCACGTCTTCTGACTAAACTTGGAGCTGAACACCTTTGATACTTCAGTGTCAAATGGGGTTTGTCTTGACCTAAGCATGGGTGGGAAGGCTGGATTTATTTGGAGGATTGCAAGGTGGAGAAAGATGGGAATTTATAAGCATTGTTTCCTGAGAAAGGAAGGGATCTGTAACTGGGATTAGTAACTTCTATAGTAGTTTCACACTGTTTTCTAGAAATGCTGTATTTGTCAACAATCAGTCAATAATGCCACGTGACTGAGCCATGGTCAGGATGCCCAATTAAATCCTAATGGGCTGACCACATCTCTGCACATTACGGCACTTGCTCTGTCATTAGTCGTGTTTGCACTCAGAGTAAATGTGATGTTAGGCATCTGTTGGTGTTTCCACAGACAAAATTTCAGACTTTGCCCAGAAAGAGCCCCTGCTGTGAGCCTGATTCAGTTGTCACATATAGCAATGTAATTCCATTAGCTCAACTGCAGTGGGGTTAATCCTCATTTCCATGAGCATCAGTGAGTGGAGAAGAAAGTGTTCTGTACCTCATTTGAAAAATGTAATTACTCTGTGCGTATAGAGATTGATCAGATCCTTCCGGAGTCGAGGAAAAGCTTCCTACTGATTTCTGTAGTCTTTAGACCCTTATTAGAGATTTCTGTTTCGTTTTGAGGTACAAATAAATATCCTTTACAGTGGTGATCAAGCAATGCTAGTCGTGTTTAGGAGGTGAATTCATCAGTGAAGAGAAATGAAAGCTGATAGAAGAGGTATTGTAGTCTAAAGGATACAGTGTAGTTTCCTTAACAGCAGTAGTTATTTCAGTGAACAGCGCTTTCATCACCAAATAATGAACCCTATTTAACTCTCTCCTCAAAGTTGGCTGTCACAAAAACACTGGTAATGCTCTGAGCAGGTAGAAAAACATTGTCATTAAGGTCAAGGATCGCAGCATTCTCTTTGGCAGGGAAATCTCCATCATATGAATATGTCTCCATTATGATAAAATAAGGAAGTAAACTACAAGGAGGTCATTGACTGCAAGAAGCAATTTTCGAGCTCTTATTGCTTCTGATACTCTACAGTGTAATTCACAAACAAAAGCATAAATCAACAGCAACCTGTTCCAGCAGGTTAGTGGAGAATCAGGAGAGATGAAGCCAACATAACACAGGATATTAAATTGCCATGACCAATTTCCTGTAATTGTTCCTAAAAGAAAGCAGAACGCTTCTTCCTTACAATTACAAAGATATTTTGTAAAACCCTGCATATTTTAGAAATGTTTCAGAGCAACCAATACAATAAGTCTCTCTGCTGTAAAAATAGGAACAAGCAAACAAACAAATGCAAGCGTTCATATATATTCCCCCGCCACGCTACAGAATTTTCCTATCACATGCATGGCTGCTCCCTGTTCTGGTACTTAGTTTATCACAACATTTACAAAGGGCTTCTAGGCTTGCAAGCAAGTATTTTCAAGAAAAGTATGTGGAGGTTGCCATGTCTCATAAATACTATCCATTTTCTTTCATTTCTTGATAGTGTCTGCTCAGCTATAACAATTCTGCAGACTCAGCGACTGGAAGCATTTAGAAATTGTATGGGTTTGTTTTCCAGCATCTCTCAAAGAATAAAAATAGTTTAATGAACATCTGGATGCTACTTCAGCGTGCTGTGCTGCTTTCAGTCCTCACAGACACGTATGGTTGAGGTTAATCTTTAGCTTAGTGCTGAAAGCAATGGTAGAATCATGACCCTTGGAATTTTTAGTTTAATTTCAGTGGTGTTGGGTTTTGTTTTGTTGGTTGCTTTTTTTTCATGAAGTTGCAACTCGCTTGTTATTATCAACTTTGTTTTTGGGATACATGTTTTTAACAACTCCTTCCTCCAGGACTTCCCTCCACACCTGACTTTCTTAGAAGCAGTCTAATATTCCCTCCCAGATGCACCATCTTGTAAAAGGTCGATATTTTCAGAGAAGTCCAGATTTCCAAATGGTCTTGCTAGTTCCTTGTTGAATTATATAGTATCTTCCATTCTTATATTTAAAAAACTGATTTTTTTTTCCCTAAAAGCCAGGTGTGTAGTTTGCTTAAGTAATGCTGAGAACACCTAATGAAATTAAAGTTTTCTTTGATATCTTCCTATAATACAGTAGACTCAATGGCTCTCAGATGGCAGCATGTTGCCACTAATGCAAGTGATGAAGTTTGTGCTGTTCCGGTGGAGCTTCCCAGACCCCTACGGAATATATTTTTAGGGGTGCATACGTATACGCACACATAACTTTGTTAATTAAGAAACAAACCTTACTGTTAAAATCTCAGCAAAAAATTGCCATTTTAGAAGTTCTCAGGGAGAAATGGAAATGAAAATTTGAACATAGAATTTAAATAAGCTTTATAGAAACATCAAATCATAGAATCATAGAATGGTTCAGGTTGGAAGGGACCTTAGAGATCATCTTGTTCCAACCCCCCTGCCATGGGCAAGGACACCTCCCACTAGACCAGGTTGCCCAAAGCCCCATCCAGCCTGGCTTTGAATACTTCCAGGGAGGGAGCATCAACGACTTCCCTGGGCAACCTGTTCCAGTGTCTCACCACCCAACATAAATAAACATCATAAATAAAATTTTTCTCTCACATTTTGAAATTAGACTGTACATACTTTCCCCATTCCTTTTAAAGTACTCAAACTGCGAGCATGGAAATTCATGAGTTTTGCTCTTCAGCTGATACAATAAGCAATTTGTAATTGAATATATAATTGTGTCAATTTGTTCAATGCCAGCATTGGAGATAGTTTCTTTTAAAAAGCTGGTCTCATGCTAATGTGAAAAGCCAAAGTTTGCAGGGGAAAAACAAAATGGTGTGAATTGCAAGTGTTTCAGTGTGGTGTTCGTAAATAGGTTCCAGCCCTCTGGAGAGGGGATGCCTTGCAGTAATGGTGCTTCAGGCAGTGACAGAGCAAAGGCTGCGATGGGCTGAAATGTATCCAAGGAAGATGTGCTGATGTCTTACGGGTTGTTAATGAAGAATATTTAGAGATCTAGAGATTTAGAGTTTTAGAGAGATTTAGAGATTTAGAGTTCTAGAGATAAAACAACAAAAAGGGTCTGGAACAACTTGCTAGTTAGTACCAATTAAATTGCAGTCCTAGTGCATGCACGCGTTCTGACACAGGAGATAGGA
This sequence comes from Penelope pileata, assembly GCA_013396635.1. Lineage (NCBI taxonomy): Eukaryota > Metazoa > Chordata > Aves > Galliformes > Cracidae > Penelope > Penelope pileata. The sequence goes on from WBMW01004029.1 coordinate 292,234, forward strand.
AAATGACAAGGGCATGGGATATTTGTTCTTTGTTCCATGCCAGTGCTGCTCGCCTTCTATGTGGTCTCTTAATGTGTTACTGTTCCCACATAGAACTTGTGTTTTCTCCATCTGCTTGAATCATAATCATACAAATCATACAAATAAATTCCAAATTAGCTGTCGTGCACACACAGCGAAGTAGCTGAGCAGGAGCAGCTTTGCCATGCTGTGTCCTCACAGCACTTGCAATTATAAATAGTTGTACTCAAAGAAATAAGCAAACTGAAAGGAAATAAATGTTTTTGACGTCCCGGAATCTTGCTTTTACCCTAAAACCAAGATTTGCTCTGTTTAATGGGTAAAATTTGAGAAGAACCTTCTTCATTGCCTGTAGGAGACTGAGTTGGGTGTAATCTTAGAAGTTCACCTTCTTTTCTTTTGCTTCTCCTTAAGAATCATTTCAAAAAGGAGGAAAATTTTTCTTTTTCAGCATATCCTGGCCTAGGAATCTAGACCAGAATATTTCATTTGTGAAATTGAAGTTCAAGAAATAACTAATATTAGCAGCAGTCTGCTAGCAATTTTGTTGTTTGACTAGAACAGAAAAATTGCAAAAAAAAAAAAAAAAAAAAAAAATCTCACACAAACCTATTTAATGTTTGCAATGTTGCTTTTGTAAGATAGAGACTGAAAAAGAGAAACTTCTGGAGAATATACAACCATTTTTCTTTTTATCTGAAGCAGACTTGGTTATCTGTGTAATCTCTGGATAAAACTTTTCTGAATAATAAATGATGAAACACAAAACTAGTAAAAATTAACAGGCAAATACTCTTTCTAAATGAAAGAAGGTGACCACTAACATGTTTTTATTATAAACACACCAATTTAAAATGTAAATGTGGAAATAAACTTTATTTTAGATATGCTTTAATCTATTTCTTATGTCCATGTATTTTAACATGTTATGATATTCAGGCCTTCATAAAAAAAATGCGATTTAACCCTTGCTAAATGAGCTAAAGCTGCTTTGCTGCTTTATAAAATAGTGAAAATAAATGGTATTTTGTTATTCAAATGCCACCGGTTGCCTGCAAAATCTCCATGCCAAATCAGTGCTTTTGTTGTGGGTCAAAGCAAGTTGCACTTTGCTGATGTAAAAGTTATATTTCTTAAGTAGTTTTGAAATTGTATTTCCTTGTGTATAAACAGAAGGACATAGCCTGCAGGACCCCTGTTTTTAGGCAAGAATCCCTTCTTATAAATTATCCTAAGTCTGCATAGTAATGAGGCCATTTGTATGGAAATAGATGCGCTACTCTTCTTTTGCTGGCTCTCAAGCAATTCATGAACTGCATCTCACATTATGAGAAGTGCTTCATGAATCAGATGAAAAGCCAAATTGAGACGCTGGTAATTTCCAACTTCCGCTGATAAATATTGCTCCAAACATGAATTTGGTGAAAGAGCCAAGAGGTGCAGTACAGAGGAGGGGTAAGTGATAATAATGTCAGTAGAATCAAAAGCTATTGCAGATAATGGTCTCTTCTTCCTTGGCTGATAAATACGGAAGGACAGCGGAGATATTTATCAAAAGATAAGCAATGAGCCCAACTGAGGGTGTTTATTTTCACAGAGGGAGATGCCTTTTATCTTCGGATGATGATGATGTATTAGTGACTTATGGATTAAACTCAGTAATGTCTCCCAGTACATTAGCAGGGCAGGTACTTATCCAACTAAGAAGGCTACTCATTCTAATTTGCTTAGATAATGAAGATTTCTGAGATATAGGCAACACACTATTCATAAAAATATAGTTTAAGCACGAATTGCAGGCATGGGAACACACAGAGGAACGTGACAGGTTTTCTTTTCAAGCACTTCCTAGAAACTTTCTAAGCACATGCAAGTAACTCCAGGCAGAAATAGCAAGTGTGTTAGGTGTGCTAACTCCAGTGAATAGCAATAACTGCAAAAAAGTCGTGGTAAAATTTACCTTGCATAAATTCATTTTGACCTTCATCCTGTGGTAAATGAAAGTTAGTGAAGGCTAGAATTTGGGTAGGAATGCCCCTGAGCGATAAGTCTGTAAATAGGTAATTTGGAACTAATTTCTGATAGAGGAGCTGCTGAGCTAGGAATTGGTGACATTGTACTCTCACCTGCCAGCTTTGAATATCATAACCACTTTTTAGTAATTTTTGTCATCATATACTGAAAACTGCTAGTCACATGTAGCATTTCATATAAGAAAAGAATGATGCTACATATACCTGTATGTTGTCAACTTTTGTCGTTTTGAATTTCCTGGTATTGCTTTTGGTTCCTACAACCATTGTCCCTTGAGTCTTGCAAATGATTGAAAATAAATTTCTCACGGTGGAAAGGAACACATTTGGAAAGCAAATCAGTGAAGATGAAGCAAAGATCACGTCTTAAATCTCAGCATTGTAAAGGAGAGGAGACTGACTTTTCTGGGGACTGAATTACAGTGCATTATTACTCAGGTTGCTATTGTAAGAACTTCCATATTTTTTTAAATTTTTAGACAAGTGGGGACTTGCTGGAGTGGGAGGGGAGGTTGTAAGGAGGGAAAGATATAAAACAAAAGGGTGGATGAGTATTTCTCAATGTTTACTAGTGATAGAACTAACTGAGTCTTGAGTATTTGCATTAGAAAGATATGTTGGGCTGGCTACCTTAGTTGACTGGTTGAATAAAGATTTACCAAAACCTAGTAAGATTGATCTTTTGCTACCTGTTGTATTTTAAGGGCTCCTGAACAACATATGGAAAGAATTCAGGGTCACTCTGTTTCTCAGATAGGAAGTCAGGTGTTGGAACTATTGGGCTTTATATTTTTTTCCCCATAAATGAAGAAACTGTGTTTAGGATATTTAATATTTTCCTTGGCCAATGAAAGAGTTTCATTCTCACATTCTCTCATTCTCACAACTATTCTAGGAAAGCTAAATGAATTGGAAATTGGAGGGGCAAGGATGGAGGGAAAAAAGAATGAAAGATTATTATGGTCCTTTGTCAGTAAAACTAGCAATATATTTGTGCCATGGAGGCCCAGTCCTGCTTGTAAGAAAAGGCTTTCTACCTGCTCTTGGCAATGCAGTATGATCTTAAATATGATATGGAGAAATGGTGTTGATTTAGGAGACAGACTCCTTGGCTTAACTTTGCTTAACAGGCTTGAAGTGAAGGAGAAAAAGGCTTTACAAGCACCTTCGTTAAAAGTAGTTGATGAACTTGAGAGTAAACTCAGTGGATGCTTAAGGATGTGAAATGGGGCTTTGTAGCTCATGGAGCGTACACCAATCACATTTGGCTCTTATTGCTTTCTGTGGAACCAGGGATTTTTTGTTTGAAGATATGAATATCATTTTAAGCAAACTAAAACAAAAATACATGCTTGTCTTTCTCAAAATATCGTCTAACAAGTACTGCTTTCTAGATGAGATTTTTATTTTCTAGGGAGGTTTATGTATGCAGGTGTGTACCAGTGTGTCTGTATACAGAGATCAGCCAAAGATATTCATTGTCCACTTGGTTATTATTGCATCAGGATGAAATATTTGGCAAAGGTTGTCCTCCTTAAAAACAAAAACAAACAAACAAAAAAGCAAAAATAAGAAAAAAATAGAATAAAAACGGAGATTTTTCTATGTCAGCTCTGTCTTTGCCTGCTGTCTCCTATTTTTCCTCAAGAAAATGCAATTCAATATGGAACATACAGAAAGGATGCTTTAAAGAGTCTTTACAAATTGGCAGTACATTTATTTATACACATTTCACCCTGACTCATTACATATCATCATGAGGCTCCCCAGGCTACACATAAAAAGAAGAACAGCCATAAATCAAACTGGAGGCAGCTCTTCCATTTCTTCACTGATTTTAAGGGTGCTTTTTTTTTTTCCTTTCAGTAACACACAGAGAGAATGTATTTTTTTTTCCTTATTGCTCACAGAGGGAATACCATCCTTCATATTATTGTCACTCTTTCTATCCAGCAGTAATGGGGGTAATAATAATCTTCATTGCATATGCACTTTAAAGCAGGATGTAATTCTGTGGAGACACAAACACATTAGTTTTGATAATGTTGATCTAATCTCTTGAGAGTTTGTTTTTCTTTCTAGCTGAGAATTAGTTGATCTTAAACTTTTCTGTGAACTTCTAAGATCAGAGGTTTCTCCTGAACAACTCCTGTTTAGGTGTTTTATCTTTTCTGATTTTCACTATAACTGGAAAAAAAAATTCAAAATATGACCTATGTGCATCTTTTTTTCTTTTTTTTACTTTTATATTAGTCCAGTGTTATCCAAAATAAATTTATTTTGAATATTTGATTGTGTTTAGAATTGAATTCAGTGTTTTCTGGGCAACTTTTTTTTTTTGCAACGACTATCTTCAGTCATTTTTACCATTTTACTGCAGGTGGCATTCCCTTTGCCCCATTTAAGGCCAGTTTCCTGAAACAATCTGTCTGGACTCTTACAGCTCAAGGAAGTGATAAAGGCTATTCTGGGTGATTTGCATAGTACCTAAGTGAGGGTTCTGCTCTCTGTTTCTCATTGGGGAAACAGGGCTGTGTCCCTTGACCACATAGGAAAATGTCTCTCTTCCCTGCAGGAAACAAATGACTGACATTAGTGAGTGTGAGTATCTTTTTCTGAGTTTTTTGAAATTTTTTCTAATTGAGATGTTGATCTTCTGGGCATTCAAAACATATTGCAGAAAGGCCCTGCCAATGCAAGCCATGAAGGTAGGGGCTCCCATAAGCCCATAAGCTTTGTGTAGTTCACCATAAACATGACAGTGTACTTTCAGAGGGCTGAAAAAACAAGGGTTGCTTCATGCCTGGCAAAATTTCACAAGCTGTAGTTCTTAGAAAGTGACAAAATGTATGAGTGTGAGACATGTTTATGCAAAGAATGTAGAAGGGAACTCTGGGCAAGTCTTTTTTTTCTTCTTTTTTTTTTCAGGGATAGGTAGGGCTAAGGTAAGCAAGGTTCTCTTTCAAATCTGGGTGCTAGCGATGACATTTTAAACTTATGAGCTGAGCATGAGTAGAGGAGTTTGTTAGAGCAAAATGTGTTTAAGATTCAGGTTTAACGCACCAATAGTATTACATGAGAAGAATGGGAGGGGCAGAAATGGTAAGAAACCCTTCCTCAAAACCCATTGTAGCCGTCTTCCGATAAAAGAAGGATTATTCTTTGTTGAAGGGAAGTCTCTTGGGACTATTACTGGGACACGTTTGCTCAACAGCTTAAAGATCGTGCCAGGAGGCGGCCAGAATAAATTTTAGACATCAGAGGAGGTGAGAATTGAATCTCACTGACGTCCAGGTTGGCAAAGATCATCCAAAATGCTAAGCATTAATGAACGTTGTTCTTTACCCAGTGGAGCCCTGAATAGTATAGATTTGGAGGAATGTTTTCTATTTCCAAAGAATATTACAAGAAATGTCCTTTTAGGCACCAATTCTGATGCATTGTAGTATTTTTTTTCTTACTGTAAGTGGTTGATGTTGTTCCTAATACTAAACGTTTGGCACTTTTTCCATCGGTTTTTGGAAATAAAAAATAATGGAGCGTTTCTTTTGGAAAGGATCACAACAATAATTTTTAATCCATAGAGTTTAGACAAATGTCTTCGATATATTTAAATCTGTGCATTGCTAAATCTAGACTTTTTGGTCAGATAATACTAGGTTGTATAAATGACAACTTTAACAATTTAAAACGTTACAATAGAATATAAAACACTGGTGGATGATTAAATAACATAATTTTTAGGGTTTTTGTCTTCCAACCAAAAAATTGCACCTACTTAAGTGAATGATAAAAAGAGATCTTATCTTTGAGTTTTATCCAATGCCAGTCTGCCTTTCCCTTTGTTTTTTTTCTCTTTGATAGCATCATTATTTTAAATTATTATTTTAAAGGAGATTGGAATAGTGGGTAACATGACCCATTTTGAGGGGTTTAAGCTGCTGAATAACCTAACCAATTGTGGAAGAGGACACAAAAATCAGGATTTTTCTTTGGATTACAGACTTCCTAGCTGTTAAGACAGATCACTTCTTTTTGCAACTCTGTAATATACTGGCTGTCTCGTTGGTGTCTTACTTGAAAGAATAAATGCACTCCAAAAGGAATTACTACCAGGAGGGAGATCACTTCTCTCGACAGCTTCTTGTGCTCTCCTGAACTGGAGGAGGGCTGCTGATTCTGATGATGCTTCAGCTCACAGGGCTTCAGGAAGCTACAAGGCCATGCTAATTTAGAGAGAGCAGAGGCCAATGAAATAGATTTTTGCATCTCATGGCAGAAGCACTGAACTTGGTGTGGTGAAGAGTGTACAGGAAACCTTCCATGAGAGTTATTTCCAGAACAATTCCAGTCCAAATTCTAAGCTATCTGATAGGATGTCTTGTGGGTGTACCTGCCTCTTTCAAACACTGTTCCCTCAACTGAACAGTGTAGCCTCAGTCTGTAAAAACAAACAAACAAGCAAAACAAAACAAAAATATATACCTTAAATAATATCCTTACATAGTTTTATATTAAAAGGGTACATTATTCAAGTTTTATTATATATATATATAAATTTGACTTAAAACAACGTACTGCACTTCTACTGTGATGTGTTCTGAAAATATTTTTTTTCTGCAATGCTTAATTCCTTGTCTCTTTGCCCAGTGCTTTACAAAGTGTTATCTCACTTTGTCAACTTGCATACCTCAAATAGTAATGTACAGCTGTTTTATTTAATTATCACCTTGTGTGAAACCACAAGAGGTGAGCGTGGGTTTCTGGAACCAAGTATCAACATGTTGATGCTTCACCACGTTGCTGCTTTCCTAGTAGCATAATAAAAGGTGTGTATTCTGTGTTTGTGAAAGGCAGCAATATCCAAGGAAGTAGGTGCAGAAAAATAAAGCCTACACGAAGGAGGTGAATCTAGCCTAGGGAAGCCTTGGGAAATAAGTGCAGGTTTCTCTCACTGATTTTAAGGTTCAATCTCTTTATTTCTAGATCCTTCTAGTAAGGATCCGACATCTTCTCATGCTTTTGTTTTTAGAAGAAATAGGAATAAACTTTACAAAAAAGGGAACTTGTCTAGATAGGGCTCAGATCAGTTTTGCTGGAGGATGCTTTCTGGAAACCCCATTACGTTCCGTCACAACACCTAGCTTCTTGCCTTGTGTTAGATCAGATCCCAGCAGTTTCAGTTATTGTTTCCATTACTTACTGCATGGTTCTCCACTGCTCTAATTTGAAAAGATGTAAGATCTTAATCCTAACAGTTATATGTTTTATATTCAATTAAAAACAAATCACAATCTCCCTCTTCAAATTACTTCGAAGCAAGCTTAACATTTTCAAGAATAATTTAGTATATTTCTGTATGATAAAAATAGGAGAACTAATTTCAGGATAAAAATGCTGCTTCTGGAGATCAACATTGATATAAAAAATCATTAGAATATGTTTAAATCACAAGGTCAGTCATTACCATGTTGATGTCACATTTCACTAATTTTCACCTACAAGCTGTGGGTGAACTTATGCTGCTTGGGCTGAAGCTGTAAATGTGATCATGACCTTGCAATTTCTAGGCAGAAAATATTTGAATAATATATATTGTTCTCTACTAAGTATCTTGCACAAAGCTACTGTGATAGTTCTACTCTTTTCTCAGTACAGTTTAAGTAAGATCAAATGTTTTTAACTTTAGGGGATCAAGTGCTTTGTTTCAGTGATGCAAACTGAAAAATGTATAAATCTTTACCAGTATCAACTTGCTTTGTGCTAGGCTTCACTGTTCTGAATTTTATTCAGAAACCTGTGGTCTAGTCATGCAAAGAAATTATTCAGGTTACCTAATCTTAATGCATATACATAATATATGTGTGTGCATATATATGTATATACAAATACACACATGTGTATTAATATTTTCCTATTGTCTTGAAAATACCTCTTAAGCAAATCACTCCTTACAAATGCTTGTTTCCCATCTTCCCATACACTCTGACACGAATAAAATAATTGTATACTATTTTTACTGTTTAAAAGCCTATATAAGGGAGTGTATTTCCTCGCAGTTTGTCATCTGCTGTGATACAGTGCAGGAGAAATAGCTGACATTTCCCTAATTTTGCAGTGACAGGCTGTCATCTATTTTGATCAGTAACCATTGCAGATAAAATTTTCTCGATTTTAGAGCTTTTGCAAGGGAGGCGGATCTTCCACGTATTCGGTGTCGCAATTAGACCCATTTCTCATTAGTGAGAGTAATGAGTTTCTGGCACTGAATAAGCAACAAAACACTGCGGCAAACAGTGCTGATCCTTTACGGTGTTAGGAGATGGCAGATTTGGCAAGACTTTAAGGACGAGTATGAAGAGGGCTACATGACTGAATAGCATAAGAAAAAGCTAAATCTTGTTTTCATCTACTTCCCAGTAAACTTAGGGCAAATAAGTCCTCCTACAACAATAAGGAGAGCTGGGTTTATGCCGTGATGTGAACACATGCAAGAGAAAGCAAACTTTGCCCAGTGTGGGAGCACAGAACATCCTACGTGCCCGTATCAAATGCCATGGCAAGAAGAGAGGGTGGTTAAGCTTCCTACTTTTTTTATATTCTCTTCATTTGTTTTCCATTTTGCTATCCCTTGGGGATGGGGAAGATCAGTTTCACAATAAACTGTTTTGGGAAAATTGGCACTAAATTTAGCTTGCTAACTTCACAGGTAAAGGAGAAAATTGTGCTTGAATGTCTGAAGAAAATGCAGATTTATTTGCACTTTTGTGGCTAGATTCAGCTTTTAGAAATGGTCTGTCATTGCTCTGTGCAATAGTGCTTGGATCTGACTTACTGTTTTCTTTTGATCAGCAGCTGCCAACATGACTGCTGCACAGCTGACAGCAAGTGAAAAAATCAGTTTGTTATTCACGTGGATTCAAATTCCAAATTTCAGGCATGCTTTTGTCCATTTTTTTTTTCCTTCTTAAACCAGATTCTCTTTAAAGGATTATAGTAATTCTGTGCATGGAGATTGTATGTTTGCAGTGGGTTGTGTTTGTATATATCACACAAATTCTCATGTTCTTAAAATTCGTATTTCAAAGTGAATCACTTAGGTGGAGTTCCTCTTGAGGTCTTTTAGTCCACCAGTATTTTCCAGCTGGATTTGGTCTAAAGGTATGTGATCAAGATGTCTGTTTCTTAATTTTGTCATATAATTTTTTTATTCAATCAAATGGCAGAAACGACATTATATGAATAAAATCATTGTCAATAAATTATCAAAAAATGAGTTAGTGAATGGTTTAAATTGCATAAAGGTTGACAAATAGTACTAATCCAAGTTATTAGGCAATATTTAAAAACAGTAAACATCAGTATAATGGGATTACCAGGTAATGTTTAATTTTGTTTACCCATACCTGTCATAAAGAAGTAAGTGCATGAGCAATAACAAATGAAACAGCCCAGACATGCAACTAGGGAGATGCATCTTCCAGAAGCTATTACCAGGACAGACCCCTGAAGCAACAAGCTGGTTTTTCTTTAATTGAATTCCCCTCCCAGTCTGGTTGGTGTTTTGAACTGCTATTTAAAAGACTTGTCTCCGGGGAAACAAGATCTATGTGGGCCTGAGAGACTCTGACTGACAAATAAACGTGCGGTTGTAGTCAGAAAAGTGACTCTGGAAAAATGACATTGTGGGGTTCCATATTTTTCTTTCCCTGGGACTTCCAGATCAAATTTGCTCAGCTGACAAGTCAATCAGTGCTTTCCTAACTGCCAGCATTTCAGCTCAGCGTGGGAACTGAAAATCAAGCTGTGATAGTTCTTCCTCTCATTTCATTGCTCGTGATGCCAGCCATCAAAACGGAGCTGGCATCATTGCTTATGATGTGCAGGCCGAAATTCAGCTCCACCTCACACAGCAGAAATGCTCCTCAGTGCTGCTGGCAGTGAATTAATAGCGAATGTTTGGGCCTGGGTGTCAGGAGGGCAGCTCTCCAGCACTGGTCTGTTGAGCCTTTTAGTCTTATTTTATTACCCTCACCTTCTCTATATTTACACGGGGAAATGGTACCTGCTTCTTTCTGGGTCCTGTACCTACAGGCTCTCTATAGTGTCCACAGTTCAAATTGAGAAGCTGTGACTTCCTAGACTGTGGTTAATTCTTTAGTCTTTGTACTGATCCTTGGTTAGAATATTCATTGTTTTCATCTTGTGGGACAAAAACTTCCTAGAAGTTCCTAACTTGGAGCCGGTTAAGTATGTAAGATCGTTCTTGATAGATAATGTAGCTACTTATTCTTAATTGGGTTTTCACATGTTGCTGCTTTTTAATCTCTTTTGCCTACTTTCATGGAGTAAAGGTGGAGGGTAATCAACAGTGGAGAAGATAACGATGAGTGCAGAGCAGGAATCTTCTGGGAAACTTGTCTGAGATGTTGGCTAGAAGATACAGACTTGTCATCCAAGAATAAGCGCTGTTTCATGAGCTAATAAGAAAACTCGCATAGAGTTTGGTTATGAATTTGTTAGAGATCCAGAGGGGGCCAAGCTCACAGGTTAGCAGAGTGCTTCTTGGCTGAAGGGGAATAATTAGTATGTTGTGATGCAGGATCCCTCTCGTAATGCCTCATGGAGCTGCTCCTGCAATGTCTGACCCCTTCCCAGATCTGCGTTAAGGTCTCCTGGCCCAGGTGGTGGCCAGAAGGCTGGGTCTGCCCGCAGGATGCTTCCTCCCCACTTGAATTTATTTTTCAAATCATCTTACTTCTATTTATTTATTAACAAAAAAAGAAATTTTAGGCCTTGCATTGCTGCTGTAGCACTCCACTATCTCTTCCCCAGTACTGGACCAGAGGATCAATATTTCACGCTGAACTGATATTAAACTTCATCTTGACTTTCTACAAAAACAAATTAAAGATTTGTTCTGAGGCTTATCCTCCCAACAAATGATCTTATCCAGGTGGTGTATACCTTTCTGAACTAGCTGGGTTGTCTCTCTTCTCATGTGCAGTGGGAACGGTTGTTTTTTTCCACCGAATACCTGTAGAGTCACAGTTCTTTTCTGGAAAATATAACATGAATTCAACACGAGCACTCTTTTTAATGCTCGATTTGGATGAAACTTAATTGCATTTGACCATTTAATACCAGAAAGCGTAGTTGTGTAAAATTCATCCAAATCAATAGGCTTTCTTTGTTACATTGAAACCATTACTGCCACGTTAACGATAGCAATCTTGTTTCATTTTTACTTGTTTTGTAATCTATTAGAATAAAACCACTTTTTCATGCTATTTTTTTCCGTCAACCATTGTTAGACATCTTATATTTTAAATTTATTTACATAAGTATTATCATTATTCCAAAATAATCCCTTCTGTAGATGAGTGCTGCACTAAAATTTCCTCTAATTATTACTTTTGACATCAATACTTTATTGAATTGGCTGTTTCCAATTTAATTATACTTGCTTCATTGTGTAGGTCACCTTTTAAACAAAATTTGTTTCAGGATAAAATTGCTGGTATTACTGAATTGGCTTGTGATGCTCTATTCTTATGAAGATAATTTTCCTTTTTCACTTCTGTTTGGGCAAGCTAAATGTATGTTAATTTATTGAAAGAGTTTAGAAATTTAGTATTACTGCAAGTAAAAAAGAAATGGATATAAATAATATTTGCTTGTTTAGTTTTAAAAAACATATGGAATGTATTATTGTAATGAAGTAATCCTTTGTTTAATTACTGTTTGTTCCAGAAAGCGAAAAGATGAAGTCATATATTTTTATTTTTTCCTTTCTGAGAGATGCAATTCATTAGGACTTAGAAATGAGCTAATACATTGGTCTTTACTCTGGGGAGTGTAAGGTAGTGGGCAGCTCTCCAGCATGTGTCTAAGCCCCCAAGCAATCCTGCTGGACTTCCTTGAAAATAATTACGTGCACAGTTGTTTCAGGATTAGGTTCTAAGCTCAGATTTGGCACAACAAATAGTGGCCATAAATAAATGAACTCGAATGTAGGAAGCAGGTTCGCTAATAGAACAGATATAACTGTGGTGACAAAATAAATGCTAACTATAATAAGACCATGCTGGTATTTCAGACTACTTAGAAACATCTCTGTAGTCTCATTATCTTTTCCAGCTGAGATGTGTTTTTAATAAGATTGATTTGAGGATAGTATTAATTATGTTGTATTAACAGAACTAGCGTTAGGCTGTTCACCTTACTACTCATAGTTCTTCAACTAAATGGTTTTTTATTCATAGTAGATGCCTTATTGGCAGGGCTATGGTACAAACCACTTATAGATTTGTATCAATATCACTTTGTTAGCTTATGAGAGTTTGCATAAATACCATTGTTTATATCCGACTTTTTATTTAAACAATTTTCATGGTAACATTCCTGTAGTCAGTTTTAAAACATTTTTTTAATGACGTATACATGAGCACATTAATGTATGTTTACCTCCCTATGAGTGGTGCATATGGGATATAAAAGCAGTTAAGAAAAGTTAAGAAAGACAAACCATGGAGAAGAGGTCACATCAGGGAGTTTCTTCTGCATGCCTTTCTCCATTTCAGATGTTTTCTTAACCATGCCTTTGAAAAATGTCTCTTATCAATTCAATGGAAAATTTGAAGAGAGGAGGAAATTTCTTTAGCGTGGAAGAAATCCAAATGAAAAAGGTTTTCATTATCTTCACTCTCTTTGTTCTTCTAGTTCCTTTTGTAGGTGCAGGTTGTATTCAAACTGACCTTACCTATTTTTGTTTCTGCCAGCAGCTGTTGAGGTTTGGGGTTCATTTGGAAGCTGCATATATCAATGTGATTCCAACAGGAATGAATGGATTCAATGATTCTTATGGGTCCCTTCTAACTTGGGATGTTCTATGATTCTATGGGTGAGTTACAGCTCTGTGCAACATCTAAAAATGTTTTATGTTATGAATTAAGAGAGAACCAGATTTCAAAATATCCAAACCTCATGTAAACTAAAAATGCTCCCTGCCAGCCAGCTCTATTCAGCACTCATCTTCTGACTTCTGCGACAGAACAGCCTTTATCGTGATCCTGGGCCCTCATGCAGCAGCAGGCAGATATTTGTTGGATTCCCTTTGGTTTGTTTGCAGCAATGCTCTAATTTCCTTGATGGAAATATTGAATTAAAACAGTCTTGACTGAACGCCTAATGTTTCCAATCTTATGGAGAGGTTTAGTAAATGAGGCCCTGCAACTTTTATTTAGTGTCTTCAGGTGGTAAATTAACTACAAGAGGGCTTCCCTATTGTTCCCTGAGAGCAGTGAAAGCACAGTGAGAATTAAAACCAAAACACTAATTTAAATCTGAGTGTAAGGGCTAGAGAGTTCAAACAGCCTATCCTTGGTGCACACTAATATCCACACAGAGGCAGAACTTTACGGAAGCTAAATTTAAATATAGATTATACATTTGAATATATGAGCTCATTTATAAAGCGTAGGTAAGTGCAATGCATGTTGAATGGTAGAAATTAATCTAGTGGATTTCCAATATAAGCTCAGGTCATGTGGTTGCAAACAACATAGAATCATAGAATGGTTTGAGTAGGAAGGGACCATTAAAGGTCATCTAGTCCAGCTCCCCTGCACTGAACAAGGACACTACAGCTAGATCGGGGTGCTCAGAGCCCCCCAGCCTGACCTTGGGTGTCCCCAGGGATGGGGCTTCCACCACCTCTCTGGGCAACCTGTGCCAGTGCTTCACCACCCTTATCATAAAAATCATTTTCCTTATATCCAACCTATATCTCCCCTCCTTTAGTTTGAAACCATTTCCCCTTGTCCCATCGCAACAGACCTTGCTAAGTGGTCTGTCCCCTTTCTTACAGCCCCCCTTTAGATACCGGAAGGCTGCTCTCAGGTCTCCCTGGAGCCCTCTCTTCTCCAGGTTGAACAGCCCCAGCCGTCCATGCATACATCCATATTTCCGTAGCTTTACTTTTAAAGCATTCTTTGCACCTGAAACTGAGAATAAAGTTTGTTTTACAGCAGTTGGTCTCCCTGCCAGATTGTCGACTGATGCACAGAGGAGCCTGACCACTGAGGTCAGTGCTGGGTGGCAGTTCAAAGCAATAGAATGATAGTTTTATGTGTTTTGTTTTCATGATTCATGCTGGTCAAGAGCGAAGAGAAAGAAATCCCCTTTGCTTTGCTTCCTGTTTGTTTTCTCACCTTCCTCTCATTCATGGCAGGTGCACAAAAGCAGGCTGGGAGGGGAGGATCAGCAGCTGCATGGAGAGGAGACCTAGCGTGGCCGTGTGGTAGATGGACAAACATGTCAGCATTGCCCAAAGTGTGCAGCAGTGAAAATACAGAGCTGTGTTAAAACATTTGAAAAACGCATGGAAGATGATCTCAAGAACTACAAAGGTGTGGTTCCCTGCATTTTTTATCTGGCTCCTTATCACAGCAGCTTGTGCACTCCTCTGGGGCTCTCTGTGAGTCTTGGGTGCCTGTGAGTGGGCTCACAGAGGAGCTTCCCAGAGTGGGAGCAGTAACGGGACATCTATGTCCCTCTAAGAAATGTTGTGGAATTCAGAGGGATCTAATGATGTTTGAGAGTCCAGTCCCTCCACCCCATACAGCCATGTTGTCCACTGCATTCCGTTCGTTGTAAGGAGCATGTAACCGGCATCTTTTCCTGGGAAGCTGAACTAAGACTATAACTTGGCAGACAAAGAAACAGAGAAGGATGCAGATAGGAGCAGACAGGGTGGCAGGGGGGGACAAAAAGACCAAAGTTATCAAAAGAAGTTATCAAAAGAGAAACAATGCCAATGCCTGGGAGAGTCAGACCATCTGCTGCTGCTGCAGCATCTCAACGTGATCACATCTCCTCTCTTTGCTGGTAAGAGGGGAGGAGTTATGCGAGGCTTGACATGAAGGCATTGGTGTTTGGTGTGCGAAATGGATGATGGAATAACCTGCATTAGGAAAAGCTCATTTTGTTTGCTGTAGTTTGCAGAGGATCCCTCTGAGCAGTGCAGGCTGTGGCAGCTATGCGCTCTGTGCAGTTTTGGTACGGTAGCAATAGCTGTTTCCAACCTGGTCTGTTTCTACAGGGCTGTATGTGTGGAAAACCATGAATCCCTTGAGTAAAGCAGCGCCTGCTATGGTTTTCAACGTCTTGAGTCTAGCTAGAGCTAACTGCCCGTACCATAAATGATGCAGCTGAGTACTCCTTCCAACCTGCGTGATTCAGGAAGCTGAAGGTCTCTCCCAGGGACCGGGCTCGTTCGGAGAGTTCATAACAGACTACAAAGCCTTTCAATCCTGGGATGCCCATCTCAATCCATAATGACAGAAAAAACTGTGTTTGGATGGCCACTGTGCTAAAAGCAGGCTGTTCTACAGCGTCCTGCAGTATAGCTGACACATTATAGCAGGCGCTACAGGAAGACTAATGATCCTGAGTTCACGCCACATAAACTACCCCTGGTGACTTCTTTGGTTTCCACCAGGTCATGATGGACACAGCTGGGCACCTTGGGTAGGAACATGCAGTTCCCTTCCATCCTCTGGAGCTTCTGGGGAATAAGGAGGAACTGCATGTTGCAGTCAATCCAGCGCCTTTAATGGGCCCTAAATTGACTGAGAAGAATTTAATAGACCCCAAATGATCTCCATGTCCTGGAACTGGAGTTTCAGTGTTTTCAACATAAGGGACATTTTACACGAATATAAATTTCAGGAGAAGCATCCACAGCGAGAGTTTAACATACCGTGAGCTTCTGATGGCCGATGGGAGAGCGGAGAGCAGGCAAGTTTCTCATTTAATTAAATATGAAGCCTGCGTGAAGATTGTACCACCTCTGTGAGAGGCTCTGTAAACTTTTAGGATTTGGCATACAGCACTGTAAATGGGGGAACTGGTAAATGCCAGCCTCAACACCATGTTACACTGCTCAGAGCAGTCAGGTGTCAGCAAAACGGATTGATTTCTGGTAGGCAGCTCTAAGAGAGCGTTGGATTCAATTAAACGGAGTAAATGTGCTGCAACCTCTCTGAAGTTACCTTCGTTTTCCTGTAGTAGCACCTGAGAGAAGAAAAAAATGTCTGTAGGTTGCTCTGAAAGTAATGCCTCCGATTTATTTCCATGGAAACTACAACAGGTACAAAGAACACTGTTTGATAAAGCACATTTTCAGCTACAAAACACTGTTTTTCAACATAGTCACCACCATTAGCGGTGCGTTTTCACCAGTGATGAACAAGAGCCTGCATGCTGTGCTTGTAAACACTTGCACCAGCGGAGGTAACACCGTCACTACTACGGAAACACACCACCAGCACCCCACTGTGCTCGCATCCACTGTTTGGTCTCCATAAATGCTCAGTAAGTGTCCATGAATGTCCATGGGTGCCATTTTTCCTGCATGGAGGAATTCAGTGACATGTATTTTCCCCATCCGCACTTCCATGTCAGACCCCATTGGGTCAGGCTGCCCCGCTGCTGCCATCTGTCACACAGCAACAACATGGAACAGGATCTTGGTGGGAAGGTTCAGCCTCTACGGCCATCCCACCAACATTTGCCTCTGATGTCATGGACCAACAGAATAGAACAGGAGGCATTACCTTCAGAGCAGCCCTCGTATGTACAGATATTAAGGCATTAGCAGAGTATAGACACTGAAAATAATGTCTAGGAGTCTATGCTGAAGCTGTATTCATGGGTGCTGTTTGCAACACTTTTGCACAGGATGCAAATTTCTACAGCTAAACTTAAAGTGGTATTTTCCAAAAGGCTCAAGGAAAGATGCAACTGCCATGGAGAATGCAGTTCTTTATGATAGGTGAACCTAAACCATCTCAGGGCTTTGACCATAAGTCAGGGAGTTTAGTGTATATGCAATGTATTTGTTTATTCAGTGCTCTGAGTCTCACCTGCTGTGTGTTTGATCTTGAAGTCAGCAGCAGAGAACTTTCCATTCCTGCAGGAATCCAAGGGTGGGCACAAAGAATCAGAACAAGAGTGTATCTCCTAGGAGGACCTCCTGGTTACAATTACTGAATAAAGCAACAGCAACGAGTTGCAACAGGAGCTGAAAACCAGTGCTTGCTGCAGGAGCTGCTGTGTTCCCGGCCCCACTGGCAGGTAGGCAGAACCTGGGAGCTGGGCTGGTGTCCATGCTGCTGGATTTCACCTAGCAGCCACAGCTCGTGCTTGCATTGGGATGGTTTTCAATTTATTTCTTATAGAAAAGCCAAGTGTTGTTCTCTGTTTAAAGTCTGGGTCGTGCGGTGTAAATGAATTCTTTTTATTGTTTTTTCTGTTTTTATTCAGGCATGGAGACCTGAGTGGTTTTATTGCCATTTTCCATTCCTGAATACTGCTGGGGTGGAAGATGTAAACTCTCTTGATTTTGCTTCTCTTGTTCATTCTGAACATTTGAATATGCTGCTAATGGAAAGCCAATTTACCACTGCTTGTCATACCGTGCTATCAGTGATCTTATTTGTTTTCTGAAGAGAAGAAATAGATATTAGAGGTTGTTATTGTATATCGTGATTCTTATTGTGCTTTTATAGAGGCGTAACTCACTTGGCTGCAGTTGAGATGCTTCTGGTTTATAGAAGGAGAGACAGGCTATCCAGGTCATGATGTTTAAGGGTGATATCTGTAGCAGATGATAGCGGTCCACGTAGCAAACTGGATAGATGCAAGATATTAAATCAGAGGACCCAATATCTCAGTTTTATTTCTTTTGAAATT
Source organism: Penelope pileata (assembly GCA_013396635.1). Taxonomy (NCBI): domain Eukaryota; kingdom Metazoa; phylum Chordata; class Aves; order Galliformes; family Cracidae; genus Penelope; species Penelope pileata. Next base: position 310,044 of record WBMW01004029.1, read on the forward strand.
TGGAGCTTTCTTTTGTCACAGTTACTAGGGAGAAATACTGTGTGCTCACAGAAACAGAGGAAGGGAGCTGAATTGTTTGTATATCACGCACACGAGTGTGGTTTGAGACTTCTCTCAGAATGATGCTGAGGGGTGTGATGGACGCATCTGTAAAAGCTCTGAAGTGCAGTTATATGCATCCTAAACAGCAGAAAATTATGGAGGTAGTAGTGCTATGATTTGATGGCCTTGTCCTGAATCAGCTCCGAGCTGAAGCTGCAGATGCCAGAAGAGACTGATTAGTATGAATAACTGTAACTGAGGTATCCAAAATGGTCAGAGAAAGATCGGAAGAAAATAACAGTAAGGTTAGAACAGACATTAATACTGAAAAGCTAATGTGGGAGCAAAGGGACCGTGGGCATTACAGTGCAGCTAACCATACAGCCCACAACAGCTCTGTAATTAAGAAGCCATCAGCAGTCTCCATGCTGGACAGCACTATCCCAACTCCCACGTCACGTCAATAACACGCTGTTGACGTTTGATGCGTTACAAGGTAAATCAGAGACAAACGAAGAAGATACATTTATGTTTTTACAGAATTTCTAGGGTTGGGGAAGTTTTTGCTCACGGTACTCAAGGGGAATGTTTTCTTGCCTGGCTTCCTAGTGCAGAGAGTTTGGGGCTGAAACTTTGGAGAAGAAGGGTTCTCGGTCCTGCCACAAACCCACTGAGTAAGCTTGTGTCAGGTGTATTTCCCTCCAATGAGTCTCTAAGGTTTTGTTTGTAGAAAACAAAAATAATAATAATAAAAAGGATTTCTATGTTTGTAAAGTAGTTGGAGTACTAAAGGTTAAAAGTGCTTTGTTAGTGTGTATGTATCACCCGAATTGTTCGGCTTCACACTTTGACAACGTACCCATCTGTTTCCTACTTCCTTCATCAGAACACCCTCATTTATTAAGATGAGAGGAAGTGGAAGCAATTGCAGTGCTAATATTAGTTTTAAAAGTTAAGCTGATTTTAAGTGTTCCATAGAACAAATATCAAGGGAGTCTAAAGCATATATAAACCTCCTGGATATCCACTGTGATTAGATATCACAGAAGAGTTAGAACAAACATTAACAGGAATTAAGCACGGATCTAAAGATTTCTAAGTCCCAAAGGTCTGATCAATAATAAATTAATAGAATAGTTTCAAAGCATGCACAGGAATAGTTCTCAAAATTGGCTGATGTGCCAAAATGATCTTAAAGGGCAAGCCAAGTGTTTCAAATAGAAAAACAGAGAAAAATGGGACTCGGAGACTTTGTCAATTTTGTGATGTACTGTGTGCATTTTAATATTAAAAAAAATGAAACCCTTGTTCAATAAGCTGTAACAGAAAATGGATGAAACAGTATACGTTTCACATGGGTAAAAGGCTTTTAAAATGCTGCACTATTTCTCAGATGTTTCTAGTGGCTTTGAATGGGAAAGGATGACATCTCAATAGTCTTGAGCTTATGAGATTTATTTCTCCATTTAGCTTCTCCGTTAATTAGTCGATTTTACTAACTAGCCATTTACGTGACAGATGATTCCTTAAGTAAAAGCAACAACAGTCGTGCAAGCTTAGAAATGCTTTTTAAGAAGATCTGCCAATATTGCATTTAGGGGCTTCAGAGATTAGTGATTAGCTGATTAATACGTACATTTATGTTCCGAATGATAACCACCAGGGATATTGAGATGTCTGGAGTTCACACTGTTAACAATCGGTCTTTTGTGCTGGAGGATTGCCTAAAAGGCACCTGGCTTAGCACGTTGTCAATAAGTAGGGATGAGGCTTTATACGTTACTTGAAATAATAAATATATCATACTGCAGTCAATAGTTAAGGGAAGTGAAAGAGACTGTGTAATTGTTTGTAAGAAAATATATATAACTCTGCCCAGAACTACTGCAAAAGGAAAACCAAATCTATTAAGTTCTATTGCTTTTCTCATAGCGAAAAGCAATGTTTCAAAAACCCTGTGGCTTCACAGAGTGAAAAGCTGGATGTGTTCAAATCAACGGGGAATATTGTCATTACTTTCAGTACAACCAGGATTGCACCTAGGGTTCAAGCAATAGGAGCTTAGCATGCAGCAGGGAATGAAGGCATTTTCCTCGTGATCTATGAAATACATCTTGCTGGGGCAGTTTACTGGATTGTTGTAGGTTTACGGTAACAAAAACAGTCAGATCTCTCTGCTGCAAATGCTCTGATGGCTGCCATTTGATCCAAAAAATATCTCCATCCATTACTGGCAACGTGAGATTGATGGCATGGATCCCAGCCGTCATTACAATTCCACATGAAGAGCATTGATACTGGAACAGATAGCACATTGCAGTTCTGTTGGGGTTTGTCTGTAACTCCTGATACACAGAAACTGGGAGAGTGTGTTAAGGAACTAAGATTTCATCCGTTCCTTTCTGTCTTTCTTCTTTCCTTAAGCATCAGCTGGCCACTGTTGGAGACCCACAAGTAGTTCAAGTGAACTTTTTTGGCTGTTGTATTGCAGTTCTCATCATTATAAGCTTTTGAGAACAATATCTCCCCTTCTTCTGATTAGAAACACAGAGAGAAAGAGTAAATGTGTAAGTCATATGAACAACTCATTCTTCCTGAGCATGGGGAATAGTCCTGTCTTCGTGCATGAGATATGGGGAAGCTGTACAGTTTTAATTGCTGGCAAGGTAGTGATGTATCTAAAATACTCCAGATACAAGCAAGATGAGCAGGAGAAAGTAATAGTGATCGATCATTTATTTTTAATTGGCTTTCTTGGCACACATCCCTAAAGCACAGACCTGTGCCAGCCAAGGAAAGGTCAGTGCTCTTCCTGTACTAAGACATTGCCTCTATATGTGCACGTGGGGCATTTTGCAATGTGAGGCACGGCCTTCATCTGCAATCCCTCGGATCTGTTCTATTGAAATTGTTGACCTCCCAGTGCAGGATCCCTGCTTTTCTGCCCCACTGCTTGAAAACCTGCATTTACTCTCTAATTCAGCAGCAAGAGCAGCTTACATGCCCCTTGTCCAAGGCTGCTGTGCTTCTGTAGCTGCTCTGTATCAGCACAGGCTACTTCCCAGGTGTTTTCCAATATCATCTAGTTCTCAGCTTCAGGAGCACTTACCTGCCACGACAAGGCTCGAGCACCGAGGCACAAGGGAAATGTGCTTTTGTTGAGTTTAATGCTGGGTGTTAGGTGGCAACTGAAGGGAAATGACTGCCATGGCTATCTGAAAGACAAGAACAAATACATCTCCTAGTCAAACAACAGCAGATGGTAAGCTCATGGACACTGGTTATGTCACAGTGGTGTATTATTGGTGTTTTTCAAGTACTTGCACCCCCAGGAGGCCTATTGCATGTCCTCTCTGGTTATCCTCTCAGGAGCTGGACTTGATGATCCTTGTGGGTCCCTTCTAATTCAGGGTATTCTATGATTCTGAATTCAGGTGAAATTACAGCAGAAAACTAAAAACATATGGTAGCTTGGTGGGATGACAAGTGAAAGCCATCAAATCTGAATAATAAAACTTCATGCAATATATGCGTGTAATTTAGTGCTTTGAGAGCAAAGTGCTCCTTACAAAACAAGAAGGGATGCAAATCTCCATTTCAAATCCAGAAAGAGGTGTTATTAAGGAACAAACAATAACTACAAATCGTATGATCTCCATTGCTTGGGTTCATTGGGGTGAATGTGAAATCTGAGTGGCTCAGAAGAGGAGGGCAGATACACAGGCTGAGGCAGAGGACACGTGAAGTTACACACACAGTGAGTTGAGCTCGTGCTCCGTGTGCCCTGAAGCCATCCTTTCTGCTTGCAAAGATGGCACCAGATCTAGGGGAAAAAAAAAAAAAGGTCTATTTCTCTGCTTGTAATGGAGAAAAACAGAATTTGGGATAAGCCTAAAGCAGTTTGTTAGCTTGCTATTCTGTCTTGGAATTAGTAAACTCCAAAGTTAGCTTTTCCACTATGTAAGTTAACGTACTGTGGAAGAAATAGCATTTTTTCTTGACCTTTCAGTAGAATCACTGAGATATTTTTTTTTTCCATCTAAGAGCCTACAGACAGTAAGGCTATATATATGGAAATATTCTTACAAATGTAATGTATGTTTATTTCTGACATAAAACATTCCTGAAGCTCCTTACTGCTTCTGTTAGAAGTGTCAGATTGTTTTGGCTTGGACTAAAACTTAGCACAATAAAAGTAAATGTAAATGGCATCTCTAAAAAGCTAGGTGTTTCACTCATATGTTTTCTTAAAGATATGCATATAAATTTTAAGTGGATCAGAAGACAATTATTGTAGTAAATTCTGACTTAGTAAACAGATGCTGAAGAATTAAAAAAATTATTTTTTGCTTTTATGGAGCAAAATTGAAATGATAAAAATGCACAGTATTCGCAAACATTTGTGTGGGCTCCTGAAGTTTCTACATTTCTGCTTATTTTCAAAACAATAAATGACAAAATCCTTTCTAATGGGAAAATAAATCCCATTCTAATGGGAAAGGAAAAGAATTGCAAAAAGAATCTTTGCACCTTAGTGCTGGAACACTGGTAGGTTGTTTGTGGCCAGCTAAATTGTTCTCTTTAGATTCTTATGAATCATTTTTTAAGTATTCCAAATTTCTTATCAAGGGATTTTTAGTTTGCTTATATATAAATGAGTGCACTTTCCACTTGTTTGAAGGATTTTTCCTTCTACAAATGACAATATCTCCATCTATAATCAGAAATATCGTCTAGAAGAGTCTAGTGCTAATGTGTCATAGAGATAGAACGTAGTATAGGAAAAAAGACAGTACAAAAATTTTAAAGCTGATATGTAAATTTGCCTCGAGCAACTTGTACACGGCGTTTGCCTAGAACTATTTGTTCTGTGTTGTTTCATCATCTTGCGAAGTCTTATCAGTTAATCCTGAATTCTGCAGTAACTCCTTGGAGGAGATTCTTCCTCTTGGACTCTGCAGAACATTTCACCCTGTGCGTCAGCCTCAGTGCAATGGACTGAAGGGTGCATGGTAATGGTGCTCTGACTGTAGAAAAGCACTGGCAAATGTATGTGAGAAAGCCATTTTGTCTGAGGTGTGAATTCATGGCTGTTTGACAGGTGCAGTCTGAAGCTGGGTTCTAGAGAAATTAGCAGATACACAATCTACAATCCCACTGTTTTGTACATATTAAAGGTCTGTATGTAGTGCCTGATGCATCTGTACCTAGAAATCAGCATGTCACAAGGAATATCTCACAGCTGTCAAAATAGATTTTGAAAGCCTCTAAGAGGGAGGCTGCCCTCCACAATGCAAAATTATTACAGCTTCCTAGGAACACTGACCAACAACAGCAAAAAAGAGAAATACAGAGTACTGATAGAAAAGCATGCTGTTCAGAATGTGTGCAAGATGACACACTGCAAGCATATGGAGTCCATTGGACTCTAGTTATTAATATTCTTGGTGATTCTTTGATTTTTTGTTCCTCTTCACACACACACCCATTCCCTCTTGACTCTTATTTTGTTGAGCTGTGATCTTAATGCTGACAAATCACTTTTATTCAAAAGTTAAAAGAGAAAGAGGTCACTGTGGGACCTCTATCTAGGCATAAGCCCCAGGAGCTGCTTTGGCTTTTTGGTAACCTCACAATTGTGCCCACGTAATTGTAAGGATTGAAAAAAAAACACCACGTGGACTGTTTTGGGGCACGGCTCCTGAGTTTCATTAAGAAAGGTTCACTGTCAGAATGATTGACAGCAACTCAAAAAAAAAAAAGTCAAAGTTGTTTGTCCTTGATGACCCGCTTGTACAATGCTTAGAGCAAAATTACCCTATAGTACAAATTTTCCCATAACTCCAATATAAAATTTGGGAAAAAACCCACAATTTTAGAAACAATCCCATAAATGATTTGATAATGCAAACATAATTGCAGCTAATTAGAGCAGACAATTAAATGGATCATGTGTGAAGACTTTAAGCACGAGAGTATAGTACAGGTAAAACAATCTTCCTTCATTTCTTCCTTTGAGTTTCCAAAATGCAAGTCTTGCTGTGGGACACTTTAGAGGCGGATTTTGCTGTCACCTGCGACAGGGTGAGGTGAGCTGACATCATAAGCACCAAAACCATCATGTATAAAATCAGAATAAAATATTTCTCTTTGACAGTTCAAGTCCCAAAACAGCATGGGTTCTGCTCCAAGAGAAGGATATAGTTATCCCTTTCTTAAGGTAAAGTTCATTATCATTTAATTTATATAGATTATGACTTATATAGGTAAATGCAATACAGTCACTATCCATTAAAGATGCTGAGCCTGTGTTACATGAATGTGGACACAACAAGACATTCTGCCTGTGCAATCCCAATTTTGTGCTGTTTACACATTCTATAGAATCTCATCTGCTTTCAGAGAGCATCAGCATGCCAAACATGCTCATATGGAGTCCCCACACACCATGAGAAAGAAAAAGGGAAAATTTAACGTTACTCTTTCTAGATAGATTGTATCCATGAAAATTCAAGACATTTCCAAAAGTAGTCTTAAGGGTATGGCACTAAAACCTAAATCCCTGTCTTGGGAAGAAAAATGTGAAGGTAGATTTAAGATAAATGGCAGCTGTTTACCTGCTCTGTTTGCATTTTCCCCTCGTCCTTAGTAAAGGTAATAAAATCATAAAAGCATAAAAATGAAGGGAGACTCTTCAAATTTATTTTTCTCTAGAGGCTCCTTACTTCTAATTTCCATGTTCTGAACTTGCTTAATTAAATCCTGGGAAGGTTATGTTATTAAACATGGCCACCAAAGATTGTTAGCCAAATGATACTGTAATTTATATATCCTCGGCTCTTTAGGGACACGTATGGGAAATTAGGACAGAATATGACTACACAGCTTTTAATTATATGTACATTTCTGCTATTCTCCACATACAAACTCGAATCTCTAGCCAAGACAATAGTAAAAAATTGGAGTTAGTGTCAAAAAATTATTTAAAGGAACAAGAACTGATCTTGCATTTATGGAATTTTATGCAGATATTGACAGAATGTGATCCTTTATAAATCACTACTGGTTCTGACAAGAAAATCTTTTACCATGTTTATACGTACATAAATATTTGTGTGTGTGTTTTTATTAATTTGGGTTCCATAATTCCTATAGTTCCCTCACTGCACACAAAAATCGAGACATTTTTTGCTATTCTTTCAACATTTTATTTGGTATTCAATTACTCCTAGCTTGAACCAAAGTAAAAATGCACAATAAGGTAGGAAGTTAGTAGAGATCTGGCACTGGGTGTTGGGGGAAAAATGTGTCCAAATAAGAGATGAGTTTATTTTTGCTGAGGTATGTTTGCAGATTATGCTGTCCTAATCCTGTTCAAGTTAGCAGAGTTTTGTCAGCTAAGTCATGCAAGTAGGTACTACCAGGTAAATACAAAGAATTTTTAGTAGAACTAGGTACAGCTAATGATCAGCAATAAATAGCAATACAGAGGGCATTTCAGTGGCATGAGGAGCTACTGCAAGTTTGAAAAGTCAAACCAGGAGGATGAAACCAATGACACGGGATGTTTCCAACATAGCATAAGAATCAGAGCACATAAAATTGAATTGAAAAGCTGAGGGAAACTGTCTTAAAATGTTATCTGCCCTTTAGGCTGAGTGGAACATCAGCGTGGCAGTGACTCATGGTGCTGCTTAGGCTCTTGGGAGGAGCTGCAGAGCCTGGCGTGGGATGGGCAAGAGGATGCAGGGTTGGCTGTGATGGAGAAGAGCCTGCGAAGAGTGGGCAGGGAGGAGGGAACCATTGTAGGGATGCTTCATAACAACCATGGCTGTGGAAACTCTATTATCAAAGTCAGCTGGAGGGAGAAGGTCAAAAAATATGCACAGTGTAATAACTTATCTTAGAAGGTGGAAGAAAAGAGGTTTGGAGGGACTCGGCATGCCAGAAATAGGAGAAAAACCCACCAGGTATACTCTGACTGTCCCCCAACCTGCCATTCTTAGCCATTCATCATGATCAGTTACTTGACCTTCAAGATGCTGGCTAAAGCTGTCCTCTTCATTTACACTTTCCTTGGTTGTAAATTGAGTGTAAAAGGCAATTAAAGGGTAATTTTGTGGCAATTGGCAAAGAAACTCTGCCGTGCATGGTTTTTATGATATTATTGTGGCAGTTGAAAAATGGATCTCAAGGAATTCATTTGTTGACAAAACTGAATGTTGGCAGCCTGTTATTTTTAGAGAAAATTACAGCTCCCTATTAATATGAGTGCACCCAAAGGCCTTAGCAATGGGTGCCTGTTTTCATAAATCCAGATATAATAGTAACAAAGTGCTTCATCTGGGTGCATGGATTAAGGGGACTGTGTGCCTGAAAATGCATGCTCAACAATGTGCATTGCAGGCGATGTACTGCTTACATCACCTTCCTGATTCACTACAACAGCAATTTTTAAAGGAGCATTTGAATGTTGACGTGTTCATGCAGATTTACAAAGCCGTTTAAAAGAAAAATCTGGTATTTGAGTCGTTTCATTATTCTTGCTCATTTATATTTCTTTTTTTCATACTGTGTACTATATTTAAATTCTTCTTCAACATAACACTTTTTTTTTTATATTCTACTACCACTGCAGATAATAGATACATCTTTGTATCTGTTAGAGAAAATCTGTACTTGGAGACCTAAATAGCCTCAAAAGACTGTACCCATCCTTTTAGAAATTCTTTAGAATTCCATGTTAAAGCTTGGATTTCTGCACACTACTCTATGTTCCTTGCAGCTCTAAAGAGAAGTATTCAGTGCAATTACAGAAATACCTAAATGAGAAATATTCAGTGCATGTGAAGGGTTTGTAACAATTCCAAAAGAGCTGTTGCAGCCAAGTAGAATCTAGGGGTGTTAGGTTAATACAGGTAGGGATATTAAATAAAGCAATTGATGTACGTTTCTGAGCATGAAGATCTTGGCTAGCTTCGTATAAAAAAGATGCATTAGATAAGCTTGAAAAATTTCTTAAATCCTATTTTAACATGAACCTAAATTTTGCAAATGCTTTTCTGTTTATTGACAAAGCTTTAAAATAACAGCAGAGTTTGGTGTTCAATGCCCGAATTCGGTCAATTTAAAAAATCCTGCTGCTTGCAAAACTGTTGTTACTCAAATACTGTCAAGAGTTTTTGGGAGGTAATGCCTTTTAAAGCAAATTTTCATAATGGGTTGTTATCATTAGCCAAACTGTAGTGTTCTAATAACATTCCTGTAAAACAGTTTGTGATCCTACTTGGAAACATGGTTCAGGGGCCAAAAAATGAGCAGTTCGTTTGGGTTTGGAGTGTAGCCACAGGAACTTTCTACATCTGTTTGAAAAGCCCAGCAGTGCAGGAAAACTTTGCCTCATGCACCTGGAGCAAGTAAACCACTGGAGTTAGCACAGGAATTTGTTCCAGGTAGAAGTAGGGGTCCTGGAAACACTGAGAAGTTGGCACCAACTAGATATTATTACTCTAAAGAAATCATTAAGCTAAAGAATTAGATATATAGCTTGCATTTTATTTCTCTGGGTAGTGGGTATTGGAAACAGCATGCGTGACGTTTGCAGAATTGCCTTATAAAATATTTACATTTTGTAAATACAAAGCGTGAATTTGACGAAACTGTTTCTTGTTCCTGCAAACAATTCAAAATGGATTATGGAATCATAGATACACGGAATGCATCGGTGGGAGTATTTGCACTTTTGGTTTTGAAGAGTTTGTGGCTAGTCATGGAAAATGTCCTCTTCTTCCTTTTCCCTGTCCTGAGTCAAGGAAGACTTTTAATTTGTTACTTATTCCCAGATACGTCTGATTCACTCAAATCCAGGGCAAAAATTGGTGATTTTTTATGCCACTGAGTTAATTACATACTGAGCAAAGAGCTGTGCAAGCAGAATAAGGAATCAGGATTTCAGATTGGGGTCTGTTTTTGAATGCCAGTAGAGATCACACAGGGTGTGAGTCAGTCATGCCAGGTGCACCGTGCTATCTGTGCATACCAAATTTATTTCCTTGGTAATTCCACATGGCACACAAGCTGTATGAAGATCCCTAAACTTAGGATAACAAAATACAGCAGGTAGTTCCTCCACCATGTAAACATGAAAAAACCCACAATTGTAGTACATACAGAAACTTTGTTGGTTTTGAAGAATATTATTTTAAGCCTTCAACTGATTTAAAATCAAATTGTAACCTGATTGCACCACAATATCTGATTGTAACCTTAGTTATTTCCAAAGCCCTTTTCAAATAGATTAATTGAAGTAATAGGACTTAAGATATGATGTAGAAATTGATTTGGTTACAAAACTCCTTGTCCCTTCTGAAGTATACTAAAAACAAGCAGTATATGACTAAATGCAACTTTCATATCTATTTGCCCATAAGCACTTCACTCAAAATTAGTCTTTAAACCTGATGGTTATTATTTCTCCCATCACAAAATAAGTACTAGCCTCTTTTATTGACCTTCTTTATCCCATCTAGCTTTCAGGCTCCCTGAAGCAGTAATAAAAGTCGAGGGGTTTGACAGTGCAATGGCATCCCTTCACCTGGCGTACAATACCTGCTGGTACACTAATAACAGAAAATAGCAGCTTCTGTTGTATGAATGTAAGATTGCTTGGTGACTGAAGATCAGAGCAACGCTGCTGAATAAAAAGAAAGGCCTCTCTGAGTAGATGCTGGTACTTGAATCTTCTGGAGCTGGTACCTGGCAGCCATGCTTGCTGTTACTTCTCTGATTGGAAGCACAGTGGTCTTTGCTGAATGGTGTTTAGTGAGACTGCATGAGTAGGAATAGATCCGCTCTGAGGACTTGCTGGATCGAAGCAAACTGACCATCTGTTTCAAGGGATTCGTGCCTCTGGTTCTTCCCAGGAAATCAGTGGTTGCAATGGCACGGTGCAGGCTCCCTGCTGCTTCTCTCCTGTTTTCTGTAGTTAATAAAATAAATTTCTTTTGAGTATTTGTCTAGTTAATCATCCCTTAGATAATAATACAAATAATTTCTTTGTTTTAAAAGAAAACTTGCAGTTGCGGATATTTACAGTTCTTTAAACCACGTATACCTAATATTAAACCCTAATAAAAAATGATATGTTTTTTATTTTCCTGTTTTATATTTTCCTTGGATTATCTTGGCCACAAAGACACTCTTAACACCTTGAACTTGACTACATCAGGGTTACTATTTGTCCTATTTCTGCTGGCTGCACTTGGCTCAGAGATCAACAATGCTTTCGCATCAGTGGGAGTATACATATATAGGCAAAGGGAGAATAAAAGAAAAGTTAATTTTGGTTAAAAATAATTATGAAGGGAAAAAAGAATAAATTACAAGAATTCTCAGAGGCTTAACTTATGTTAAAAGTCTGTCATGGCTGGAGATCGGAGTATCTTATTTTGATGCTTATCTATACTGCTTTGTCCTTCTCTGCTGCACAGTGCTCATCACCATTGGCCTTACCTTCATTTCACAATTTTGATGTCCCTTTCAGGTATGAACTATTTCCATCAGAGAGATAGATACCCTGCTCAGGTGCTGAGCTGTGCATTTCTGTCACGAAAGAGAAAGAACTGATAGCATGAAATAAGCGTTGGAGGCCTCATCGCTCCAGATGCTGTACAGAAAGGTAAGCAAACTTTACTTGCTGGCCACGAGTTTGTATCTCCATGCCTACCAAAACCAAAACCTTTTCAAATCATCAGACTTCTGAAGTTGTATGACAAACACATGCTGTTACGTTACTTCAGGAGGAGATGTTCTGTCTTTATACGAAAGGCTGATTCATTAGCTTCCCTAGGTTACACAGAACTACGCAGCAATTACCAGACGTGTATTTATATTACAATGAGCTACTTTTCCTTCATGTTCACTTATAACAAACTTATCTTTAAAAAAAAAAAATAAAAAAAGTGAGACAGAGGGTGTCTGTTTTTGAATAGTTTAAGAAATGTTATTCAGCTCTTCTGACTTTACTTGCTCATTCTCTTAGCAGCATTCATTACGCACAGACCAGGAACGTGAGAGAAGTTGTATCAAGGAGCCATTTAGCTCAATGTCCTGTTTCTGGCATGTGCCAGAAATGGATTCCAGTGGAAGAATATAAACTTGGGACAAATGGTGCTATTTGGTCAGATGTGTCCCAATACTCTGGCCTACAGCAAGTTCTGGCTCAAAGGTTTACTGTTCTAATGGTGGCCTCTTTAAAATTTAATAGTATTTAACAGGAAGTATATGCATAAAACAGCTTCTCAACAGCATAAGTGCTTGCATTTGTATTCAGTAGAAATCTAGGTCTGGATTCACCTTGCTTCACTGTGGTTTAGCTGAGGTCTTTCAGAGGATGAAAAGTGAACTGCACTATGCTACTAAAACAGAGCAAATGGAATTTACATCACATCTTCTTTTGTTGTTTTTCAGCACCGTGCTGTGTTCTGTTCTTTTTTTCCATACTTTCTTACTTATTTTATTTGCTTCCTACTCTGTTTCTTGAATCCCTTCTGTTTCTTGAAGTCAGTACAGTGTTTTAAGAAGTTTGCACACATCTCTGGATGTTGATCTTCGGATCTTCTTTCTTTATGCCATGAAATGATTCCCTGGCACTTCATCCTCTTGTGCCAGGGAAGAGGGACAGGGGTTGGCTGTGAGATGCCCTTAAATCAATGCTGCATTCTTATAAAATTAGTGGGTAGGATCCTAATAACCTTCAGAATTTGGAGAATTGCTGGAAAGGTATTTCTGATTTACTGTGTCTAATAAAGAAAATCCTATGAATAAGTTTTCAGAGGTAAAGCAGTTCTGTAAAAGCCAGTGATTCAGAAATGTGGATGCTTATCCACAACAGAGGTGTAAATCTGAAGGGATCAGGACTGGTCAGGATTTGTTCCAATATTATGTTGCTCATCTCCATCCAACCCAGAAATTCCACCTATATATCTTCCTGAGACGGTTTTACTGCCCTAAGCACATTTCACATACTATAATAAACTGTACTCTAAAACAAACTTCTCTGAGAGTTTTGGTGAGATACAATTTTAATGCCTTGTGTAAAATTCATTGTTGCCTTTGCTTTATAATGACTGCAGCCATACATCTGTGTCTATTTCCTCAAAACTACAAACGTAGAAAAAACACTTTTAAAAAGATCTTTTTAATACGTAAGATAGTAAAAATCAAACTAATAAAATACCATCAAGCTAGCTATCTGAATACAAACTTGGTGCTTTTAGTCTTATCGAGTACATATTTTAACTCTTGAAGAAACTTAAATTTGCCTTATTGTGTAATAATTCCTACAGAAATATAATACTGAGTTTTCACTACTTTATTTGCAAATACTTTTTTTTGCAAATAAAGTAGTGCAAATATAAATATTTTTATATAAACTTATTTGCTGTGTTTTGCAAATACTGACATTCTTAATGTTTTCATGAAATTGTACAAAACATGCAAGTCTCCTTATACCATAGGAAAAGACCATGCAAGATTCATCACCGAGTTTAGTGGAAGGTTTTCTTTCCATATATACTTTCTGTCCTCATCTTGACCATTTCTAGAAGAATGAAGTTTCTGTATTGTTCTTGATGCCATTTCAGTAGTTGTGGTCTGATTTCAGTATTCTGAAATTTTAGGATTTGTTTAGGATTTGTTTTTCAGAAGAACTGGGACTTAAAGTTCCTGTTAGACACCACAACAGTGTTCCCACACTGCAATCCTTCAGTTGGGGGCCAGTAGGAGGAGGCATACCAGAATTTTCTGCAGAGAGAAAAGAGCTTTTCAAAAAAGTTAGAGAAGAAACTCAAGTAACTGGCTAGATATAAATATACTGACATGTTTTGAGACATAAATAAAAATGCCGCTTGCTCCAAAATTAATGCCTCCTGCTTATTTCCATGGAAACTGTATCAGCTACAAAGAGCACAATAACATTAGTTGATAGAACAAATTCTCAGTTACAAAACGCTATTTTTCAACACAGTCACCACCATTAGCTTTGTTTTTTTTTGCCAGTGATGAACAAGGGCCTGCATGCTGTACTTGTCATGCACTTGGATCTGCATGACCATCAGGAATGTGGCTTATCTTTCACATCACTGTTGCCACTGCTGAAATGCACCACCCATTGCCTCACTGTGCTTACATTCACTGTTTTATCTCTAGTGATGTTCAACAAATGTTGATGAATGTCAATGGGTGCCATTTTTTTCCATGTGGAGGAATTCAATTCCACAGCTTTATTTCATCTGCACTTCCATGTCAGATGCCATTGGGTCAGAGTGCCTCTCTGCTGCCATCTGTCACACAGGAGCAAAATTAGGCAATATTGGTGGGAAGGTTCAACCTCTACTGCTACACCAACATCCATTTCTGATGTCATGGGCTAGCAGAATAAAATAGGAGGCATTACTTTTAGAGCAGCCCTCATGCAAGCCATTCTTTAGTGAATGACAACGTTAATATCGTGCTGTCCTTGCTCAGCACCCCTTCACGTTGGATTGACTGCCTGATGACCTGGCTTAAGGCAGCAGAGTCTGCCTGCTGCAGAAAGAGGTGTTACATATCCCGAGGCTTTGGAAACAGCAATACAAATGTAAGTTTTAACATGGCTAAGTTTTATTTTGTCTCAGAATATTAGGTTTGGGTTTTTTTTTTTTTTGTTTGTTTTTAAGCTGAAAGTTTGTGTTTTAAGGAGAACGAAGATACAAGCTGTCATTTATTTTTCTTGACATTGTGCTCCCAAGTGAAGAGTTAAATGCTAGGTATCGGGTGCTTCTTAAGCATATCTTTTCGGGTGGAACTTGCAAGCTGGGAAGGAATTTTAGCTTCTCAGAAATCATAGAATCATAGAATATTATAAGATGGAAGAGATTCACAAGGATCATTGAGTCAAGCTCCTGGTTCTACACAGGACCGCCCAAAATCCAAACCCTATGTCTGAGAGCATTGTCCACATGCTCCTTAAGCTCTGGCTGC
>WBMW01004029.1:325311-370172 GCA_013396635.1 Penelope pileata
CCTCAGCCTGCTCTTCTCTGGGCTGAGCAAACCAAGGGACCTCAGCCGCTCCTCACACATCTTGCCCTCTGGATCCTTCTCCATCTTAGTAGCCTTCCTTTGGATTCTCTCTGATAGTTTTATGTCCTTCTTATATTGTTGCACCCGGAACTGCACACAGAAATCAAGGTGAGGCCGCGGTGACCAGAGCAGGACAATCCCTCCCCTCACCCAGCAGTGCTGTGCCGGGTGCCCCCCAGGGCGCCATTGGCCCTTTTGGCTGCCAGGGCACATTGCTGACCCAGATTCAACCTGCTGTCAGCCAGAACTCCCTGAATCCTCTGTGTGGGGCTGCTCTCCAGCCTTTTTTCCCCCAGTCTGCACCCCCAGGGCTGCTCCATCCCAGGTGCAGAATCCAGCAGTTGGGGGTTAAACTTCATGCAATTGGTGATGGCCTCGCCCTCCATTTTGTCAACATCTCTCCACAAGGCCTCTCTACCCTTGAAGGGGTCAAAAGCTCCTCCCTGCCTATTTAGTGTTGTCTGCATACTTACTTAGTATACCTTCAAGACTTGTATCCAAGTCATAGATGAAAACATTGAAGAGAACGGGCCTATCTGGTTTTCCATCCACCTTCCTTTACCCTGGAAGAAATCAGCTGCTTTTAAGTGTTTGCATTGTCAGATACCAATGTAGAAAAGTTGTACATCTCATAAGGAGACTAAGAACATATGTAGAAGGTCATTTAAAAAGAAAACTCTCCCTGAATTTTACAATATCATTTGAATATCTCTGCAAAAACTTATCTGCAAAATAACAAAAGAATAACAACAGGGATTGCATAATGTTTTCAGAGAGTAAATTCTGTACGCTGATGTGCCCGTGCCTTTGGCTGTAGTTTCACTGAAAATGGCCATTCAGTCTGTCATTAGCCCTGGGGCAAATGACAGTGCTAAAACGGGTGGGAGGCAAGTCACATGTTGGTGCCAGTGGCATGAAATCAGCTGACCTTGCTAAAACACGACAGATTTATGTATTTTTCACCAGGATGATAATGCCATCTTTTTACAGTGAAAAGCCTACTGTGAAGATACAGGTATATCTGAATTCACACAGGATAAAATTCTTAAATAGCATCCCCAACAGCATAGAACACCATTCAAAATGACTCAATCCTAATAATAGCTTTAAAATACCCCTATTAATCCCCTGACTGTAAATGGATTCTTATAATAAAGCTGTCTAAAAGCTAGTGGGACAGCCGAGCAGAGAAGATGTGGAGTTTCAAAATCTTAATGTGATGACAAGCTCCTAAAACAAGCTTTGTGTGGCTGTTCACACCCTTTTGCCCAGCTGTCTCCAGTGATTACACCAGCCTCATGAGGTCATTGGCAACTGATGGAGATTGAGGCCACCCTGCATCAACCCTCATTTACCCTGGCAACAGCACAAGTTGGCCACTGATTGAGCAGACACATAAGTGGCATTTCAGTGCTGCTTGGGAGTTAGCAGTCATTTGTTGCTGTTTCAAATTTCAGCTATCATCTTCAGCTTATACTTGTTATGTGATTACACTGGATATTACTGAATTGATGGTATTTGCTCTAGAGCTACTTTGAGTATGTGAGGGCCTGGTTTGTTAACTAGAAGTAAATTGTGTTTTTTTATTTTCTAGCTAGATAAAGGAAAAAAATAACATTCTTCTTTTTTGTAGGGATAGGATTGCTCACTACCAGGGCTGCGGATTTCTTGTATTACTTGTCACATAAGACACAGAGAGCTATTCCAGTCACCTGCTGCCTCTCTTACCTACCACTGTAGCTACCTGGCAGGCACAAGGCAGCTTGAATGATTCAGAGCAGGTGAGTCATGTCTGTTCTATCTCCTGTAGAGCCATGACTCTTTGATTTGTATATTGACTATGACTCTAATTTGAGGTGAGTCAGTGTATTCACCCAGCAAATGCAAAGTAAGAGTGTCTTTGCTCCAAGTCTTCCCCCCAGAAAGCAGAGGTGTAACTATCCTGAGCAAAACTGAATTCAGTGTAGTATGACTGACACAGTGTTCTTAATTGCTGATTAGGAGAAAACAAACAAACAAAAACAAACTCATGTTATCTGAATTCCCTTTAACACAGGATGTGTAAGCAGGAGCTGGGTGAAATGCCTTTGCGAACGTCAAATTACAACATGCCTTCTAAACACCTTGAGATTTTCCTCTCAAATAAAAAGGAAATACTGAATTTTACTATTGTTATGATGTTTAGCTTTGGGTCCCAAAATCTACCTCAAGGTGTGAATCTTAATGTTAAGCCTTGGATTTATTTGGAGAGACAGCACACTTGGCACTGCAGCCACTGGTAGAGCACAGGTGTAGCTAAGTGTTAGGTGCTTCTCGGCTGAGATGCCCATGGTGATATGAATAGCTCTGCTGGATATAGCAGTAAATGCTTTCTACATGGATGTATCTTGGGCAGCATGGCATAAGTTTTAACCTCTTTTGTGTCAGCATGCCCAGCAGTAAAATAGCAATGGTAGCTTTTAGCACCTTTTAATAGCTCTCCAAGGGTAAAAGAAATGCTTATTTTCTATGGTTAAATTAGGAGAGAGTGAGAGAAAGAGGCAGAACTCTTAAATTCTTTCATTATCTTGATACATCTGAAGTTAAAGCACTTCTTGGAAAAGTCTATTTTTATTAGAGCATAGACTCAACTTAGAAACTGAAACACTATTCTCAATCAGTGAGAACAGTATTCTCACTGTCGTCAATTCTTGTATTGTTAGAATAATAATAGGAAATACTTTCTGTAAAGGAAGGCAGAGAAAATACATCTATATTCCACCAAACACTTTGAAAAAGACTGCTGTCTATTCAGATCTAAGTATTTAATTTCATTGTTGTGATCTCAACTCTGTGTCTTGAGTTTATCCAATTCTATCTCATCCCGAAGGGCTTGATTTTGTTCAGTGAACAGAATGGGCACTTCTAAGGTTGTCATATTTTTTATTCTCAATAACTCTAGTTTGTATATGTTCTCTAAATTCTCTAATTATGTATGGAAAGTGGGTTTTAATATTTAAACATTTTAATAGACAAATGTCAACGTCACTGCTTCAAAAAAAAAAAAAAAAGAAGAAAAATTAGGAAATAATGAATAAAGTAGTAGCTGTAGCAGAACTTCCAGAAAGGCTAGCAAGGCAAACATTGCACTCCCTCTGTAACTTCAACTGTTGCATGCAGTTGTGCACAGGTACCTTGTACATAGGTACTTAGAGCAGCAAGATCAAGTTGTCAGCTATGGAATCAGGTAATGCTATTAATGTTATCCATAAATAACTTTTATACACAGAAAACCATCTGAAAAGGCTTTTTTTTTCCTGCAGTATACCATTTGACATTTAAAATATTATGAAATAAAAGTGGGAGGCTTTAAGATGATACCTGTAAATGATGTGTGTCGATGTCCCTAATGCACGGTTCCATCTCAGTGCCGAAATAGGAGGACGTTTAAAAGGACCCAGAAGTTCTGAATTTCCTTACCTTTTATCATTTGAAATGGGGGAGACTAATATTGGTTTTTTAGTTTATGCCTTGGCCTTTCTTGATTCTTTGGGAGTGGCACTGAGAGGAAGAAAAAAATATAAGCAGCCAACCTTTTCATAAACATGTCAAAGAAAGATTAGCCTAAAATGATATTTTCCAATCATAACAGTCTGCAAATAAAGTCTCACTGAAAATGTCAGAGAAAGATTATCCTAAAATAACACTATCTGCTAGATTACAATTGACATTTGATAGCTTAACGAAGGAAGATAAAATAAAATGGCATAGTTTGAGCCAAAGGCATCTTCTATCTCATCTTACTTGGTGACTAGAGTCTGGAGTCAGAAGAACAATTTCTAAGTCCTCTGTTGATACCAAACTGTGCTGTCCTGCGGCTGTGAAGACCTCTAGGAGAGAGTCTCCTTCTCCCTCTTGATGAAGCTTGCCTCCCCTCACCCAGAGATTGTGGCTGTTTAGCATAACGCTGCTCTGCGCCTCAGCAGCTCATTAGGCTAATAGGGAGCTCCTAGGGGGATATCTGTGAGTGCTGCAAATCTTGTCCCAACTTTCACAACAATAAAGAGAAGGATAAAGTAGATTTGGGATTTTCTTTATGAGTACCAGATCTTTTCAGGTTGAATAGCCTTGAGAAATAACTCATCCAAAATCCTTTTGTCGTTTTTATAACAAGATGCTTAGATACTACCATAATGATCATGAAGAATAGCAGCTTTGTTTTATTATCTGCTAGGAGTGAATTAGCCTGTTCCAGTCGCTACTTGCGTGCACTCAATGACTACAGAGCCACGAAGTCTGTGGCACTGTTATTTGTTTAGGTGGTCATACTGCACTGAAATCTAGAACAGATTTTAAATGAAGCATCTGCTTCAAAATGCTCCTACTTCTGATTACACCACATTGCCAACAGGGCCAGGATTTAGCCTCAAATGCAAAATTGTGTGCAAGCCTGTAGTGAATCAATAAATTCCTGCAAAGCAACACAGCTGTGAGAACTGCAAGCTGAGCATGGTGGTATTCTTGTTCTCTTACTGTAGAGTCTTATCTCTCTACAAATTGCTTAAAACTTTCCTAATTGATGTTGAGGGACACCTGAAAGAGGCCAGAGCAATGCTTTGCTCGAAGATGATAGTGTTGTAAAAGCCTCTGTTTGGTTATGAATATTTTAATAGTGTAGTATTTCTTGTCAGAGAGAAAAGACGGTTAATGAATGCTCTCCCTGTTTTGGCTGCTTGGTAAGCTCCATTGCTTTTTCTTGCAGCGATGCTCATTAGCTTTCTGGCCATATGGTGGTGGCGTATAGATTTCCTTTTTATTCCATCTATTTTATTCTTACTACAGAGACACTCAGCAAGCATGAGTTAATAGCACTGGGCTGAGGGTTGGCATTCACATGCTGCTGCCCTTATATCTGCAGTTAGACCCATAGGAAAAGGGAGCGATGGAGGAGTGAGTCACTGCCCAAGGCATCATCTGCAGCATCTTCTCTGCAGGCGGGTTTTACAGCTAGTTTAAGTCTTTTTGGCAAGAGAATTGTTGAAAAGAAGTAAAAAACAACCAGCCTTTGCAGCAATAAATCTTCAGATGAGATGGCTTAGTAGATCTGCCTCGAGTCAAGGCAGCGCAATGGTACTGTCAGTTGACTGCCAGCTTTGGAGCACTTGTGTGCTTTGAACAGAAGTAAACCCTGAAGTGTAGATGTGCAGGGCTTAATGGGATTGGCAAGTGGTGATTTAAGTAGGAGATACACACAGGTCTTTATTTGAACACCCAAGAAAATGGCAAACCAAAGCTACTGGGGACAGAGGGGTGGGAAAAGCACAGGAAACAGAGAAGTGCAATGTCATGCAAAGGACAGTGGGCCTGTTTCAGGGTAAAGGAGGAATAATCTGGTAATAAGATGAAAGAATAGTTGCTGTCTGAACGGTGTGTTCTGTCTGTCTGGAAAGCTATGCAGTAGCAAGGATTGTCAAGTGACACTGCTGATAACAGATGAAGAAGGAGCAAATTTAGGGCCATCACAAACTTAAGCAAACAGGAGCTCACTGGTTTGGATTGCAGCCACTGGTGAGAAAAGGACCGATGTTTTGGGGAGGAGAAGGACAACTGGTGAAGCAGGAAAGTTACAGGCAACAGTAGTTTTGATATAGATGTGGTGCCTTGGTGTGGGGTTTTTCTTTTTTTTTCTTTTTTTCTTTTTTCTTTTTTTTCCATTGTTTATTTCCTTGCAATGAATTTATGAGCTGCTCTGCTAGATTTGATCCAGTAAGGGATTATGCCAGTAAAAAAAATTTGTGCTGAGGAATTGGATGTGTCTGAGATCTGGCAAAAACATTTGGATTCCTTGCTGCTTTTGCTATCAAGAGTATCCTGCCTCCAGTACTTCCAGTCCTCAGCAGAGCTGAAATATAGAATTAGTCATGTGTGTGCTAACGTATGAAAAGTCAATGAATGCATTGACCAAAGAATACAACCTGTTAAAATAGTCTTCTAAATAAGACTAGAAAGTCAACTTTTAAAGACTAGAAAGTCAGCTTTTAAAAAGTACAGAAAGATTCTGGATACTATTTTTCTCTTTTGAAACTGAACCTTTATTAAAAATTATTTCTTTAATATATAAAACATGATAAGTTTACTCAATTGTCTAACGGAAGTAAAATGTTTTGCCTGTTTAATGAAGTGTGGCTTTTGTCTTTCAAAACAAAGCAGGAGGATTCTTTTTTTTATCTGCTGTTCATAACTTTCTTTTAAAGAAAACAAAATGCAGATTAATTCTGGACTGCATTTCTTACATGGGGAAAGTAAAATGGTTTCTGATTTTGCATTGGAAAATTTGTTAATACTTGGCATAATTTTTATCCAGTTAATTACTGATAGCATACATCACAGAAATATAAGCAAAATAATAAAGGAAAATGTCATTGGGACAGAATGGAAGGTGGTAGAAGATTTAAAAGAGATACTTTGAGGTTTTTGAGTTCTATACATAATCAAAAATGTGACTGTTTTGTCATTTTTGGAAGATAAAATCATTCAGCTACCTTCATTTAAAGGGGAAAGCTTGTGATTGTATTACGGAGCCTAGAAAGTTTTTGTGGAGGTCAGATGATAACAAAAGAAGCACATTCATTTTCTTAAGAAAGTTCACTACATATTTTGGTAGAATCTTTTTTTTTTTTTTTTCTTCCCCAGAATAACTATGTTTTAGGATGGAAAGTAATTTTTTGTTTATTACACAGGTATACATTGAAGTTCATTTTGTTATAGTGTATTGCATTTTATTGTGATACTCTTTCATCAGATAAATCCTAAAGTGTGTGACCACGATATTTATGGCCTGCTTTACAGGCTAACACGTCTTTTTAAAAGATATGTCTTTTTAAAAGTATGTTGTTCCTTACTACAAAGCCAAACACTGGTCTGATTATCCTTGTCTATCTGCACTCGGAGTGATTTGTACAAGAACACACCAACACCTGTTGATCTTTTACCTGCATTTTCTCCCAGGTAGTTAGAGAGGAAAGCAGTGCTCTAGAAAATTCTTGTGCTTTTCTTGGTGAGATTTGAAGCTTTCATATTTCTTTTTGCCATTGTTGAGATAATGCAACGTAAGTTGGAGCAGAGTTTGATTTTTGTGATTGTATATATCTGTTGCACTTGTCATCTTCTTTTTTTTCTGTTTGTTTTTGTGCAATTCCTGTAGTTAGAAATTTAATGTAAAAGAAATTAGTGAATATTAGACTTCTCTTGATAGAAGGATTCCCTTCAGTTTTTTCAGGATATGACTTCCTTCATGAAGAGCAATTTAATTTGGTTTTATTAGGGTATATATCTAAGTAGCATTTCTATTTTAGCTATGTCAGCCATGCTTATTTTTCAGAAAACTCCCATTGAGAGTCAAATTGCCCATTAAGTAGATCAGGAATAGCCTTTATTTCAGATTCTCATCCTCTGCTGGTATGTCTGAAGTCCATGAAAAATGCTGTAAATGATGTGATTAATCTGTTCAGCCTTGTTCTTTCTTTGTGTTGAACTGATGGGATTTGCTCGACGTGCCACTGCACGGCACCACTGCCCAAAAGAAATTGCAATGACTTCCAGAGCATGAATGTTGCTACAAATGGGCTCTAGGGGAGTCGCTCACTAAGTGTTTTGGGCAATGAATCCTGTGTGAAGTGGTCATTCAGAAGACCTGCAAAACTCAATTTCTTAAAGCTTTTCCTCTTTGAAGTCATCTTGAAGTCTATTTGTCTCCTATTTGGGCCTGCTTTTCACATCAGAACTGAGCCAGCTGTTTTTCTTTTTGGCACTGCTTTGGGCTGGATGTTGGAATATTTGCCATTTCAAATATTCACCCATGTGTCACTTACACTTCACCTCATGCTGTGAGGAAAGCTTTCCGGATCATTCCTGTAGGTGTTGAATAGTTTAGGTGCAAAGTGAAACTTGCTTGAATGCCACGGTCAGTTCTGAGTACATAGAAGAGTTGCTGATCAGGGTGAGCTTTTCAGAGGAGGACTTTCAGGGACTTCCTCTTCATCTGTGCAGCTTTTCAGAGACTTATTTGAAATATTTCACTGTCCTTTTGAAACTGATAGTAAAGTTCAAGAATATTAATGCAATACTAATAAGCCTTGATAATGATGATAACATTATCAACAGCAAGATCAATGAAAATAGTGAGGATGTAGTCATTGAACCAAAGAAGTCTTTAAAAATAGTTATTTTGGGCATTAACACAAAGTTCCTTTTTTTCTAATGTCATCTTGAAGTCAGTCTTCTCAGGATTTGGCGACTAAGTAAAACTCTAAGAATATATCTAATATTATCCCCAACTTTTATTTTTAGGCTGTATGTTTCACTGGGTTTATGGTACTCAATGATATAAATTCGCTGTGAATTAATAGTTGGAATGGAGAGGCTGTGCCTTTAACCTGGAGCTTTCAAGGAGAACAGATGCTCTTTTTAAATGCAGTTTACAAAGCATGATACGGCTATTTTATTGTGTTTTAAAATGCTTACCTGCATATAACTTGAAACCAACCTTCATTTAAAAAAATAAATAAATTCAAGAGCATGAATGGAAGTCCCAAACTTGACATAATTGCTTCTGTTATTTTGGTTTGGAGAGAAATGAGGTGGTGTATAACTACATGTAGTGCTTACCTTGTGTAAATGGTCTTGATACACCACGTATGACAGATTTTTTTTTTAAAGTCCCAGCTCCATGTGTAGAAAGTAGACCTACACTTCCTTCAGAGCTGCACGAGATGACAGTGCTCACTTTAAGAACATCTGCTTTTAGCTCACTTTTATGTAAAGCTTGTTGCCGTGTGCTCCACTTAGAGAATCAAATAGAAATTAATCTGTAGGAGAAACTATTCATTATGAACGTGTCAGCTTCCATGGCATCTTATGGATTTTAAAGAGGTATTTTATAAGCTACACTATAAAAGAAATAATACTATTCTTCTGAAAGAGAGCAGAAAAAAGAAGTTCTTTAAAAGATACTGCGTCGTTGTGAAACACGTGCTCACGCTCAGGCACATCCACTTGCTTTTAACAGCTGTGTTTTTATCCTGTCAGTTCTACTAAGGTGAAAAGGTTTGTGCTGATGGATGTGATTGTGGGATCAGAGCACCTTTTACCAAACGTGCCTGGGACCCCCCCGAATACATGCAGTGCACTGGTCGGGACACCTGGAGAACCTGCTGCTCCCTTCTTTGTTGAAACAGAATCACAAAATATCCTGAGTTGGAAGAGACCCATAAGGATCACTGAGTCCAGCTCCTGCCTCCGCACAGCACCACGTGGACAGAGTATGAGTCTCAGGGAGATCTGAGCTGTGTTGCTAGCTCAGCCTTTGCACTTTGGAATGGGCCACTTCCTGCCAATGCTATAGCAGTGCTTTGAGGTCCAAGGTTGAAAATCAGAGCTGGAAGTGATGGATATTGAAACTTCCTTCTGCTTGTATCAGCCTTGTAACAACATCTCACATGTGGAAATACAAATGTTGGCACTCGCTGCATACACAGAACCTGAACTAGAAAGCAGAACACATTCTTTTCAGGGGTAGCAACCTAGGTGCAGCCAGATGCAGCAGGGAGTGCTTACACTGCCGTGGCCATATGATTGGCTTTGGGGAGCTAACAGCTTTACCTCTCTGAGCTGAAATACCGCCCTAAGATCGTACAGCACAAGCAAGGAACAACAGTAGGGAAAAGGAGCTCTCTTTTTAAAGAGGAAAAACATACTAAATTGAAGTTGTCAAATTGGGAAGCTGACCCTTGAGCCGAGGAGAGGAAAGCAGAAGTGTTTGCTGCTTTGGTAGCAAAGCGTTTCGAGCTTTCCTTCCCACCCCCCCCCCGTTTTTCTTTTTCCCTTAAAAGTTTTGTATTGATGCTCATTTGAATTGGGTCAGAATACAGCAAATTGTGTGACAGGTGGAGTAAAGTACTTTGGGTGGAAGTCCTCTCTGAAGGGCGGGTGGGAGCAGCCTTGACAGAGAACATCCAACTGGCTGGCAGAGCATTAAATATTTGTTAGGCTATTTTAATAACGTCGTATCTTCATCTATCAATATAAGGGATGTCTGAATGCTCTCTCCAGCTTCATTCTCCTGGGTCACCTTATTTTATAGCTGACTTGTGACGGATTGTTAGGACGTGAGGAGGTGGTAGCCGTGCTCTTCCCCAGACTGACTCGCCGCAGCAATGCGGGGAAGCGTTCCTCACTTACACACCACACCACAGGCAAAAATCTCGTTCAATGAAATTCTTCAGGCTTATTAATTGAACAATTAATCTGCATTCTCACCTCTCATTTGCAACCAGAACTTTTTACCGTGAAAAATGGTGGTGTTATCCTGGGGCTCAGGCCTGAGAGGGCGATTTGTCAGCACTGAAGTAGATTGGTATCTTCAGCCAAAACAAAACCTGAATCATCTTTCTCCCAAGCTGAACAGGAGTAATATTTCCATGTGCAGTGTGGGAGCCACGTGGGAGACCTTTGTAGTTGATTAAGGCCGGAGAGGAAGATGAGTTGTTGAAAAGTAAGAAGAATGTATTATTTCTTATCATTTTAAAAAATCCTTAGTGTCTCTAGGCAAACGTGATTAATGTGGATGCAGTCCTACAAATCATTTGCAAACTGCAGTGGCTGGTGATAACCTGCAGAGTGTGGATTAATCTGTGCTGAAGATCTACAAGTTTCTCCTAAGCAAAGGAAAGCCACAAGTGTGTGCCTAACAGAGATACAGACGTTGTTCCTCTTGAACAATCCCATTTTAATTCCAGTTTTGGGCAACCCATGCTCTCTTGCCAGAGGCTGCTCTTGCTCAAAGTAGTTGGAGCTCATGGGGCATTGACAGGGCTGTGGTGCATCCCCGCTCCGTGCTGCTTGTGGGTGCTCAGGTGGGGTGGCAGCCAGCAGTGCTCATTGCTGGAAGAAGCTGGAAGAAAATACTTTTTGTTCCAATGTGCAGCTTGTCATTGTCACCAGGTGCTCGTGTTGGCCTCAAACCCTGCTATCGGAACGTGGGGCACGGGTCCCAGGGTTTATGCAGCAGGTGCACCTCTTGGGAATCGATTCCAAGGTTGTTTGATCCCTTTTGAAATCACAATTTGTCTGTCTCGAGCAAGATGCTGACTCTGTGTGGTGACCCTGTGGCTCTGCCCTGTGCCAGTATCTGGTGAGCCGGGAGACTTGGTGCTTCCTTTTGCAGAAGCTTTTTCTCCAGCTGTTTCTCTCCTCTTGCCACTGGCTCACGCTGGGTACCCCTCCACACTGACCTCATTTGTCAGCCTGAAGCTGTGACTTTGGGCACCCTGATCTGACTGTACGAGGAGGAGTTCTCTCCTATCCTAAATGCTCACAAGGCAATGTAGCACTAATGGAGTGATGCCAAGTAAGCCCAGGCATATACTGAAAGATAGCGGGTTTATCAATCTGCCTGCTATTTCTATTGCTTCCTTTACTATAATAGATGGCACAAGGAAAGAAGCACAAATTTCCTAATCTGCTTTCTAATTAATTAAAATATTGGCTGCATATATGCAGCGTTGTTTCTCAAGCTGCACAAATCCTGTGTTGTGCAGGCTGCTCTGCAAGTCCCATTCTTCTGTGTGCTGCGTAGAGGGGAAGATGTATTTATTGCTCAGCCCCACAATACATTTATATTTTAGCTCTAACACTTCACCTGTAAAAACTCGGATAGAAATGTTACAGCACAACTGAAAAAAGATTCAGTTTTCTTAAAATTCCTGCTAGAAGGAGTTGCATCTCTAATGTGTCTGTCTTCCAGCTGCTGTTTGGTATTGCATCAATCTTGTAGCATTATGACAGTGACAATAACACCATGGGAGGGGCCCAAGTTGTTGGCATACAGCATTAGAAAAAGATTAATCTCATAAAGCTTTAATATAAAAATAAATTGCATTTGCAATTTATTAAGACACCGTTCCTGGGCTGTTACTGCTTGTTGGTGGAAATGATCTTCATGTACAGCTTTATATAATCAAGAACATGGCAACTGGAATTAAAAATGATAATAATAATAATCTGTAGTTGTGTGTTCTCTGAACACTTTTTTCACAGATGTATTTACTTATTTTTGCTGCTTAGATCTCATGCCCTTGACCTCAGGAAATACACAGTGTTCACAACACGTCTGATCTTTGAGTCCTCAATGCCAGTAACAAAGCATTACCTTGAGCTAGGAAAATGCAAATCAAGTGGAAAAGCATCAGCTGGTCCTGATCAGCCCAGTATACATCGTTTCACATCAGTCATTTTATAATGATGGTGCTTTTAGAAACAGCTTTTCCACCCAAATCACCAAAGGTGTAGCAATGACAATCTCCCTAAGGGGTCCCCAGGTGATTCTCATTTTAAGACTATTAACCTGGAAATTATTTCTAGTTATTTCTAGATGGAGATTCTTGCTATCCATGCAAATTTTAAACTTTGAAGAAGTTTGAAATCCAAATTTTAAGATGAACAAAATCCAGAGATTGTCAACACAGTGGTTGTGTAAAGCCCAAACGCAAACAGTGTGCCAACATCAGTACGATGTTTCTTGCATTGCTAAGCCATAACTTGTAGCTCCATGTAGCTGGAGTTTGGGGTTCTTTATGGCTTCTTCCCCTGCCCGTGCTGACTGGTGCAAGGGGGAGGTTTACCATACCAACAACATTGACAGAACTGGTGAAAATGAAACAAGGACCACTTATTTTTCAAGTCGAGCTTAGAAAGACTTTTCACTGACTTAAGAGGAAGCTGATTTAAGGTCTGATCTTTTATGAGACTCTCCAGATAATCCTGGCTATTCAGTTGGTGCACTTTTGACTTTTAGCTGAATATTGTTCGGAGGAAATACTGGTAGGAACGACTGGATTCAAAGAGTAGCAGTCGTAGCCAAATCTAATTATAAATATTGAAATATTTCTGTTTCAATACCAGTAAATTAATTTAGCCAGTAAGGCTAAAATCTATCAATGTGTGTTTTTTGAAAAGCACAGTCTTTTTAATGGCTTGTATTTGATGATATCCTTTTTATCATGATCCTAATGTTTTTTTTCTCCCAGATGAACGTTTTGTCAGCTCCATCACACCCTGTTTGTTTTAACTTCTCATGTCTCAGGTTAAATCTACCATATCAGCTGCACTGATCAAAAATTTGAGTGCCTGAAGCAAGTGATGAATGCCACTGTAGCACAACTGTCACCACTGCTTATTTGGGATGGAGGGAGTGGAAGCTCGCCTGCCACGTGCAACCCAGACGGTCTGATTTGTTATTTTGGGTAAGTCAGAGCAATTCTTTTTTTTAGCTTTAAAGTATTTAAATTTTCATAATTAAAACAAATTAAAATACACAGTAGTCAATATCTTGTATAGGAGTAGAAAAACTGCATGAATGTACATATTTTCATTGCACTGAAAAAAGAATCTCTGAAGTAGGGCAGCTGAATATCAATGTGCAGATCTGTCACATTTTTCACGAAATTTAGGTGACAACTTATGTCCAAGACAAGACAAAAGCCCATGGCTACTCTTGTTAACCATCCACACTGAACTTTCAAACCTACAGTATCCTTCAGGAGTCTTTTAGGGTAGCTTATATAAAAGACTCGCTATTAAGTGGATAAAAGCTACTGAAATTACCTTTTTGACGTGACTGGGAAAATCACTGTCTGTCACAGGATCATTCACATTTGACTCAAAAATACTTTATGGCTGCAAAATTTCACGTGAATATGTGTTCATTCTGTTTAGTGCGTCTTACCTGGGAGGGTGGAGAGCAGCAGCCAAAGGAAAATAAGGAAAGCAAGCTCTGAGAAACTCAAAAATTTGAGGAAACCTCAGTATTACCTTCAAATACCATTTTGTTCAACCTCACATCTTCTTTTTCACATCTTTTTTTTTCATAGAAATGGTCTTTTAGAATCAAAGTTGACTAACATGATCACGTGCCATGTTTTAATATCAGAAACGTTTCATTTTGGCTGATGCTAAGCGCCTAGTTTTTCAAAAACAAAAACAGAAAAGAAATTCATAACTATAAAAGCCCATTACGCTTGGTTTTCTTAGAGTTTATGGAGCAGCCTAACTTGGTAACTTGACAGCTGATTGTCTTCATAAAACTGACGAGCAGCACTTTGAGCACAACTATTACATTTGTTACTCTCAACATACCAACATCTACTTCTGACAGGTTACATTTTACACTTTAGTTTCATTAGTTTATGCAAGGTAAAATCTCAGCTGAAAAAGTACAATTATTTTGTGATATGAGCAGTTGTGATCTAAACACACAACACTTGGTGCACCATTTATCAAAGTTAGGTTCGCGTGATGGGGTGGATACCTACACCATTTTCTCTGAAAAATGAAATCCTGCTCTGTCATCCTAATGCAGTCAGTTCAACGGCCAAATAAATGGTTCTGACCTCTCTCTTCTCCCTCTTCCCACCTAAATACGAGTGCTTATGCTGCTAGTGTTTAACCACTTGAAACTATCCCTGATTTTGGCAATTTGTTTAAAAAAATAAGTAAATAAAACCTTGCTACCTGATCTGTAATTTCATGCCTAGATTCATGGATTTATCATGCTCTGAGTTGTTTCATCCTCCAGCTGTAATAATATCCTTTCCTTTTTTTCCTCCTATTTCCATTGTTTCACCCACCTTTTCTCCTAAGATCGTCATATTGAAATATGAACCAAATTACTTGTGTTATTTTCACTGCATGATTTATCCCATGCCTAACAGGCAGAAAAAGTTTATTCTTCTGTTGACATCTGTCTTGCATAAATATTCAGCTGAAGGCCTCCCCCACACCCTACCTTTTTTTAAATTATTTTTTTATTTTATTTTATTTTTTATTATTTTCTTTGTTTCTTTACAGCCTCCAGCTGAGTGTGACTTGGGGCATTTGTCTGTTATCCCTATGTGGTGTGACTAGCATTTCAGCTCTGGTGACTACTATTTTCTACTGCTAGCTCCTACTTATCCCTCATTTCTTTCTTGCTGTAGTTATTCATTCATTTATATCTGAAATTCCTTCCCATAAACTGTTTTCAGACGCTGAAAGACAGGAATTCCAGACAGGACCTTCAAGTTTACCTCTTCCATAGACAAATCTTTGAATTCTCAAGTCTGCTTGCCTTTGCAAACTAGTTATCTTAGTTAATGGTCTCCTTTCCTTTTAACGTAACACTCTCTTGCCCTAAACCTCAGTTATACTGAAGCAGTGCATGGTGTGATTGCCCAGCTGATGTCCACCGATAGCAGATGCTGCCTCCTACCTGCTTTCCTCCCTGCAACTCTGTCTTCTAGCAGCTCAAATCTGTGTGCTGTATGTGTGCTTACAGTGGCAATGCACCAAAGTCAGTCACTTTCAGTAGATCTAATTAGTTTCCATGAGATGCTGGATGATGTGATTGTATTTTTCCTGGTTCCAGAATGGTGAGACCTAGTGCAGATTTTATGGGCCTTGAGTTCAGGGCCCATTTTATTATTTATATTTATATATTTATATTTAATTATATTTATATAGTTAGGCCCATTAATAGAAGTTTTTAGAGATGAAGGGCAGTTGCATAGATTCCTGTCAGTGTTTTGCTTTGTCACAGTGTCTTAGAAAGTTACTTCTGTTAGTGGGAATGGGCCATCAATGTATCTGAGGGACCACTACAGATCCATCCAATGCAGCTGGTAAACGTAGCAGGAAAGCAACACAGCATGGGATGTGAATGCTTAAACAATTAGGGACCTATAGGGAAGGAGCAGTAGAATATTGATTTTAATTAGCGCAGCTAATTTGTTAACCCATCACACTAACTTTCTGATGAAGAAGTGCACACCTTTTCTGACCAGTTGTGCTGTAATCTGAACGAGACCAGGCTACTCTGTGGCTCCAGACCTGCAATTCACCTGAAGGCTGCATGACACGTGAACTAATGGTCTAAAAGCAAATGAGGTGATCACTACTACAGAAAATAAGCAGAAATAATAAATAAAATAATCAAAATAATCAAAATAAAATAATCAAACTAATGAATTTTAAATCACGAAATCTCTTTTAAATAAATGCTATTTTCATAGTTGGTGAAACTGTGGTTACTGAAAGCCATAGTAATGAAACTTTACAATCAGCCGAGGCCACATCAAAAACCAGAACACACAGTCCACAGCATTTTTACATATGTGGAATCCTATGTTGTAATGTTTTCCTCTGTGGGTGCTGATGGTAGTAAGCACATGCAGGTCATGACTGGAGGGCTGAAGAAACTTGAAGTGTGCTGAAGTTGCTTCCTGGCATTAGCTTTGTCCTGCCTGAGATGCACTGCTTTATTTGGTAGTTTGGATTGTTCTTGTAAAATCATGTAACACAATATTAGAAAATTATCAGCTTTCTTGCATTCAAAACTAATATATGCTCGATTATAATCTGACCCAAAAAATTAATGTGGGAAGTAAACATGGCTTGGGAGAAATTTATTTCTAAGCTTGAATGAATACTCTCCTCCCTCTCCTTCCATCTCCTCTTTTAAACTATTTTGGTCAGTTCCTCAGCTATGCTGATGTGTTAATCAAAGTGTCTAACAAATTCCTTATTGAACAGAACCATGTAGACTTCATGAAAAATGTAATACTTCATCATTTTTGCTGTTACATTGCACGGGCATGCCCCAGCAAATTTTTGTTTGTTTATTTTTGCTAGCGATCTTGATTTTCTAGTGTCTCTGTAAGTTATTTTTTGAATGGGAAAATTGTCTGAAAAATTTCAGTTTTTATATTTGTTTCCAGTCCATCACCTTAGAGAAAATACTTTTCATTTACAAATGACCCATAATAATTAGAAATGGAGAAAACAATATTATTTCCCAGAAAACAAGCATTTGGCATTTTTGAATGTAATATCTTGAAAACAATCTGTTGTACCTGCAAAGCTGCGTTCTTCTATTTAGGCACAATCTATGTGCTGTCATTTATTTTTTCCAAGTTTGAAAATATCAAGCAGTCTCCTTGAAGTATTTGGCTTCTTATCTGACTTAGTGGAGATAAAAAGATATTTATCTCTTGATACAACACATTAAAAATCCCTTGGAAGTATATTGACTGAGATTGCTTTGCAGAGTAGCTTGATAGTTCTCCCTTTGAAAGCATGGGAAGGAGATGGTATCAAATTGTTCAGTGGAATAACTCATTAATAAATTATGTTTGGAATGGGACAAGCCCTTTGGTGTCTTGGTAAAAAGAGAAGTGTAGCTATTTGGGAAAGGGATGTTATCGTGTTATTGTTGCTTCTAAGAAAAGGAAAGACTGAAACTATTATTTCTGTTGAACCCGATTTCTTCTTTTTGTTCTGCCAGAATGCAGATGATTATAATTTGTTTCCGTACTCTGGAACATATTCCTCTCCAAGACAGGCACACGAAGCTCTTTGTTTCCTGCAGGATGAAGTATTGCTTTAAAACATTTTGATTCTTTGTCACTTGTCACCCATCTCTTGTGCTCTTCAGATGTATGTGAATGTACGAGGGAAGAATTAGGCAATCTTTCATCATCTACAAGCAACATGACACTGCTCTGTGCTGTTAGTGAGTTCTGGCAGAGAGCTGACAGCTCTGCGCTGAATTAATACCTGGGGAGACCCTGGGCCTCCTGATGGCTATTAAAACAAGAATATCAAGTGCATTACTGCATTTCCTGGCCATGGGGTGTGTGTGTGTGTGTGAGTCAGCAATGCTGAGTTTCAAGCAGCAGTGAAGTGGCTGGCAGCCATAGAAATCACACACAAATCATCTAGGTTGGAAAAGTCTTTCAAGGTCATGAAGTCCAGCCATCAGCCTGACCTACTGAGTCCCATCACTCGACCCTTAGTGCCATGTCCAGCTGTCTCTTAAATACCTCAGAGATGGGGACTCCACCACTGCCCTAGGCAGCCCGTTCCAACGCTTGGCCACTTGCTTCATGAAGATGTTCTTCATAATGTGCCATCTAAACCTCCCCTGGTGCAACTTGAGGCTGTTTCCTCACGTCCTATCAGTTTTCACCTGAGAAACAAGAAAAAATTGCTGGTGATCTTAAAGGCTGCAGCAGAGGTGACATTCAAAAGGTGCAGGACTTAGGATGCGCAGACCACTTTCTGGCCAGAGCAGGTGGACACAGCCTGAATATTTCAGCCATCGTGGATATTGATGAGTACTGCTCATCTTGGAGTGCAAAACCAGCATTTCTACAAGATAAAAATTTTAAGGAGGCCTTGTCCTTGACTGAGCCACATAGAACTGGCAGTTGTCTTACTTGGAGGACAATCTTTATTTATTTTTTTTCTTTTTTTCCCCCCATTTTCCTTATTTATGATATATATTTTTTTTATCTTCTTAACCCAAAGGGAAGCTGGGACATAAAGGCAGCTCTTAGATACAGAGCTTTTTGTTGTTTTTCTTTTTTCATTCAACATTACCATAATTTCCTTCTCCTGAAGCCAATGAGAGAGTATCTGAAATTATTCCCATGCCAAGCACCTTTCTGTGTCCCCTACTGCCACCTATATTTTTTAAGTAAGAAAAAAGAAAACAATCTATGTTTCCCAGAATGTTTTACTGCCCATTTCCTTTACAGCTTATTTCTTTTAATGTTCCCACTTTAAACCTTTATGGGCTGAGCAGCATGACCTTAGTTTTTCAGTGAATTTAAATGATGTGATTCCATTAGACTTTGTGACAGTAATTTGAATTTTTATATTACAGTGTAGATTATCTAAATGTTAAAGGTTTTGTTTTAAGTAAGAATGTACAAGAAGTCAAACTGAAGCGTTCTTCTTAATACAAAAGTCTGCCCAAGTGCGAAAACAGATAAATACATAAAAGCAAGAAGTATGAAGTCTAGCATAGAGGGTGTCAAATTGATTAAAGTAATCTTTGGAAGTTATTAGCAAAATCATAGCTACAAATCAGGTATCTTAGTGTCTATTTGATGTACTTAAGTCTTGCCTGTAAAACAGCACAACATAATACAAAACTAGGCAAAATATTTCTGCCTATCCAGTGCGCCCACACCTTCCCTGTTTAACATTTTTAACACAGTTGTATCATGAAGACATAAGACATTTCAGAGGATCCCTCACTGTTGTGCTGAGCACAGAGGACAGATGCTCTCTCCTGTTGATACCCAAAACTGTAGGGTGTATTTGATGCAGCAAAGCAAGCACTGAAATTGTAAAAGCTGAAAAATTACCCATTCTGTCCTCATGGATAATGTGAAAATAGCTGTCACTGTTAGCTTCATCTGGTCCATGAAGCTCAAACAGTTGCCTCCGAGAATATTTTTCTCACTTTTTCCTTTCAACTTCCTGGTTGTTCAAGGTCCTGGACAGACCCATGAACTATACCAGTTTGGATAACTCTCAAAACCTTAGGAAACAAAAAAGCAAAAATACTGATATGAAAACCTTCCGCTGCTTTTATATGGGTATGTAGGAAAAAGAACGGAATCGTGTGACTATGGAAAAAATACACAGTATTGTAACTCTTCTGTAGTCCGTTCTCTATCGAAGGTGGATCCTCTCTTATTAGAGAGGGAGTAGGTCTAGAGATTGTCCTCTTACAGGTGTACTTTCCAAAATAAAGTTGCTGCTGACTGTAGCGAGTATAATACTGGATTACGGGTGTAATACTTTGCCCTGTCAATAGCTGCAGAAAGAGAAGTCACAAAGTGTGCAGAGCTGGCTTACATGAGGGTATTTCGGCAAGGAGAAGGGAGAATCGGTCTCGGAGCGTGTAAGAATGTTATAATCCACTTTTGGAGGAGCTGGATCATAAATTCATAGTCTGTCCATATGATATCTTTAAATCCAAGACGCTTAGCTTTTCAATGGAGTGCAACGTTACATATAAATATGATGCTTTCTCTAGTGCTTCATTTCATAAGATACTGGAATACTGCAAGCTGGAGCTTTCAAATATGGACATGCAGTGATGTTTAACCTCAGGGGTGTGGAGGGGAGAACAAACTAAGATCATTTAATGTTTGAGAGAACAGGGAATAAACATCTTTATAAATAGGTAATAACTCTTCTGGGTATTTTTAATATTAAGAGAATTTGGGTTGGTTTTCATCGAGAGAATGAAATTTCATAAAGTTTCTGAATTGACTATTTCACAATAAGGAATTATTTCCATCTCTGAATATGCTGTATGCTCTGACCAGTGCATTAACATAAAAACATCACAAATAAGTGACACAGCTACTCCCATTATCACCGTAACAATGGTGCATAATGATACTTTCCATTTATATCGAGATTCAAAACACTGAACAAGCTATGTGAAAAGAACTCAAATATAAGTTATTACAGGAAAAGAAAGAAGTGTGCTCAGAAAACGCTCACAAGGAAAGTAGGAAGGACAATACCTATTATTACAAGTGCAGTTGAATTGGTGTTTTTTTCCCCCTGTCTGACAGAGGAAGTGTGAAGTACTATGCCAAAGATGCCTGGCAAATCAACAGTAGGAGCTAGCAATCTGACTGGTTATAAAACTGCTCCAGCCACAGCAACTTTAACTCTTAGCAGTCTATCCTGAGCATTCAACATATTTGCTGAAGTAGAAGACAAATGTCTCAGTAAAATTATGTTCTCATTACCACTGTTGCAGACCCTGAGGATCTAAAGCTTGTGTACTCTGCTTTGAGGAAAAAAACACAGTCTTAGAATGTACGGCTCAGTTTGATGCTAAAGGAAAAAGAAACAAAAGCATTTGTCATGTGCTAAAGATACAGCATACCAGTTTAGATTTTAGACATCATTTGGATATATGATCAATTCAGAAAGTGGAGTTGCTGGAGACTTAATGCTAATCTTTAGTGCTCATCTTTCATGGGTGCATTTCTTAATAAGCACCAAAAAAAAGGAAAAAAATCCAAAACAATACAGAAATATTTGATGCTCGGAGGAGAAGCTAGATTAGTAACAGATTTTGGATCTGCTATATTATTAGACCTTGCATGCCAGGCCCTGTCCTGGTGGAGTTTGTTTGTATTGGTGCATTTGGTGTTCTGTTTCACTTTTATCCTGGTAATGCCGGGTAAACTGCAGTGCCTCTCTTCTCATCCATTTCAGCTGCCGTTTGGAGAATGAACTCAAAGTTGCTTGGAAATAGTGATGGAAGGAGGGAGCTTTGTGGAGCAGCAGGATGTTCAGGATGCTCAGGTAGGTGTGTTCTGGGATGCAGTCTGCTTGTTCAGTCCTCTGAATGTGAAACAATGACCCAGAAATGCACTATGAAATAATCTTCAATTCCAAACTCTATATTGCCACCTAAAGCAAAAGATATTAATAGTTGGAAAAAAAAAAAAAAAAAGCCTAACTATTATTCATCATGAAACTGTTGAATTTATTTTATTGTGGGGAAAACCCAATAGGATGGTATTTAGCTACAAGTAGCAGTCAGAAGTAAACAATTCTCTGAAGCTTTTTTCCTTTGGGCCTGTAATTACATCTACTTTATCTCTAAAGCAGTACATCAAGTTTAGTGGCATCAGAGTAGCATGAAAGAGTAGAGAAAGGCTCACTTACTGATAGGAAGAACCATTTTCCAATTCCTTTTTCCTTCCCCATTTTCTCCAAAGTAAGAAAAAAATATATACACGTCCTATATGTGCAACTTTTTACGTAGGTACATACACATTCTGCATACACATTCTGAAGTGTATGTAAGGCATACTTTGGCCTAAAAGGATCTTTGTGCTTTTCTTAACATTTCCCAAATTTCATTGCTATGTTTTTTCTCAGAGGAATCAAATGGCAAGTGAAAAGTAATGCTACTAAAGCTACCACTGATGTCTTCTGTGCTGGCTGTAAAGAGCGTGCTGCGATGGCTAAAACATTGACAAATTATAGACTGTGTGCCTGCTCTGGTTAATGCTGTAGCACTGAGTGATTGTCTCTCATACAGAATTGGTGTGGAAATGGTATGGAGTGCCACCTCCAGACTCACTAAATGGGTGTCTGTGGAGGGAGCCTCAGTTGTGCAGGCAACCTCAGTGGGCATGACTGGTGGGATGCTAAAACCCCAGCGCTGTGTGAGCAGCATGTATAGCTGCTGTGTGTTTGGGCAGGAAGGCCAGGGTGCTCTTGGAGACAGACCCAGAGTGAAGCCACTAAAATCTTCATAGTGGCTTGAGAATGATCTCCAGCAAAATGAAGCAGTCCAAACATGCCAGAAACTGAAAGCTATTGAAAACACAATTGTTGGCCACCCAGATCTTGACTGGGAAACTGAGAATTAAGTACTCAGCTCTTTATAATGAGTTTATTATGAGGCTGTTCTAAGCCAGGTTGAGTGTGTCCTTACGAAGCAGCTGGTAAGGTGGTCTGGAAGTTTCAGGGGAAGTTGCTTGGCCTTACTTTATCTCATATGAAAAGATAAGGACAGATGCCTGGTGCTCCTCCAGGCCACAGAGGGTGGTGGCTCCACTCCACTGATGCTCAGAGAATCATAGAATTGCTTTAGTTGGGAACAACCTTAATGATCACCCACGTTAAACTTCCCTTCTGTGGGCAGAGTTGCCACCCACCAGCTCAGACTGCCTGGGGCCCCATCCAACCTGGCCTTGTACGCCTGCGGGTGTGTTGATGACAAATTCCTGGACTAGAAGAAGACTAAATCTGATTTAAGTTCTGGGCTGTCTGAGTATCTGTTTTGACTAAAGTTCCACACGGAACCACACCTAATGGAGATGTTCTTCCTTTGTTTCTGCACTTTCCCTCCAGGGAAGGAGAAAATGGTCGATACCTGGACACAGTCTATGCTGTATGGTTTCATATGCTAGGATCATAGCTAGGATTTGTGGGAGGCTGTTTTCATGATGTATAAGCCATTTCAAAACTTCAGAACCAGGTACACAGACAGTTCTCCTTTTCTCCTTTTCTTAAAAATTTCTTCAAAGACAGGTTCATTTATCTATTATTACCTTGCTATCTTTAATAATAAAAATCAAAAACTGCTTTCACTGGACGAAAAAATTACCTGTTGTATATAGAGATATAAACAGATATCCAAAGTCAAGGAATAAATGCTGTGATATTTATGATATTTCACATAAAGATATTTGCCAGAGCACTACAATTTTTGAAGTAGATGCATGCTTCTATTCCCAAACAATGAACTGACTTAACAGTTTTGTTGCTGAAATATCTCGAGTTTACAGCATAAGGTAATTATGTTTGAGACTCCAGAGAAACGGATTTATAGTAATGTGGGAAAGAGAAGGTTAATCTGATTATCAGACAGGAGATCAAAAGAGTTTTACTAACACAAAAAACAGTCACTGGCTGCTTGGAAATGTCTTAGTATAACTGAAAGAAATGGAAATCTTAGGCCAGAGGAGAAATTCAGAAAAATGCTTGTTAATAATGTTATTACTATTATTTTTCTAATATTTCCTAAAAGGTTCTTGTGATTTTTAAAGCTCCATAAAACATACATATGAAGAGAGTTGAGTGATGCATTGAGTTGTTATTTTGTTTTTTCCATCTTTATAATCTATAGGCACAGACAGGACTCTGTCAGTGGAAATAACAAAAGGGCAAGAGGTCCAAGTAATTTAGCATCCTAAAATTGGAGAAGAGGCATTGTCTAGCTCATACACTTCTGTCATGTGAGATTGTACTGTTCCTAGACAATTCCAGAGAGATGGTTATCTCCTCTAGCTTAGAAATCTAATAGAAATGATTATTCCACAACCTCCGAGTAACCTTTCCTTGGGTATGTCTGCTCTAATGGCTGTAAAGGGGGATTCCTGCCACACAACTTGCATTTTCTTGGCTGCAGGGATGCTTCTGCTACTTTGTGGTATTGCATGAAGTTAAAAAATAGCAAACCTTCAGTTAGTCTCTTTTTCATTCATATCCTATGCACACGATGTGTGCCACTGTCTCATGTTCATTGCTGGTGGTAACAAAGTTGCCATGGGAATATTGGTTTGAAAAATTAGAAGTCTATGGGTGTTAACATTTCTATTCTTATCTTCTGCTATGAAATTTAAATGCCTAAGATATTTAATTCAGTTTAATTCAATTTATGAGTTTAAAATATGGTTTAGAGTTATAGCTCAGCACTGCTGGCAAGGAAATGCTTCAAGGAAGTTCATTGATGAAATATTTTACAATCTGCTTGCTTAACATTGGTAAACATGCCATCAGTCCAGAAAATGTTGGGATGTGCATCTTTGATCAACAGATGAAGGTTTTTTCCACACCGTCTCAAATGAAGTTTAAATGGAGTTTTAATGTAGCTTGAGAATTCAAATCTACAATAGCTCCATTTCTATTATAAATTGCTTTCCCAAAACTACTTTGTGCCTTTTCATTGTTCATACTGTGTTATTCCTTGTTTTTCTTCCTGGATTTAATGACAAGCCTCGTTTATGGAAGATATTAATAAAATGGCAGCATCTGTCTTCTCCCAGGCTTGTGGAGCATTTGGGCTGGCAGCTTTCGAGTTGTCTTAGGGCAGCCACTTGTTGAGGCTGCTGAGGGCTGCCCAGACCACCCCTGCAGTCTGCACTCTGCTTGTTCCTTGGGGTACTAGTTAAAAAACTGTCAAGTATTCTAATGAAGGAAATTTAACTGTGCATCGCTTTGAATATGAGGGAGCAAAACGTCTCAGGCAGTAATCAAGAATAATGCTGAACACTGACATTGTCTGATAGAGGGAGAGCTCTTGAGAAGGAGAAGGAAAAAAGCAGGAATATTTAATTGTTGAGATTGTTGAAAATCAGATTTGTTTGGAAGCAACGTTCCTTTCAGTGAACAAGTGAAATCAGGAACATACCCAGGGAACAGACATTTTATTCCCTTGTACTGTTTCTTAAACTTGTACTGATTTCAAATAATAAAGAACCAGTTTGCCTTCTGATCCCAAAATCTTGCTTCATAACAAGATAACATTAATAAATTAATCATTTGCCTAAATCAACCTATGATTAAAATAAAAGGGAATGGAGAGCATTTTGGCTGCTGAGGTTCTTTCTGGAACCTTTGGCAAGCCATATATCTGCAAACTCTGTAGTGTTTCTCAATAATGAGAAGAAAAGGAAGCCTCTTGGCTGCAGGAAAGCAAGAGCCGTGGACAGGCAGGGTCCATCACTGCTGCTTGAAGACAAGGCTGCCCACGGCACCTTCATCTGTCACAGGGCATCTCCAAAAGCAGCCTGGGCTGGCTGATGTTCTCTGCCTCTCGCTGCAATCTGGTGGTGTGCTCAGACCTTGGGAGCAGTTGGCCACTCCAATCCAAAAATTCACAAACACTCAAACAGCTTCCTGGCTGCAGGATTTCAAATGTAGCATTGCAGTGCTGTGGGCTGTCGTTCAGCTGTGACCAGTACTGCAGCTACACTGCTTTAATTAAAGGCTACTCCAGAGTAAGCTGCCAGTAGTATTAATGACTTAATGATTAAATTTCGTTTATTAGGTTGCTATTGATGGAATGAAGCTGACTGGTTGGGAGCAGTTCAGAACCAAAAGAATTGAAATAACTGCGTGATACAAAGAATGAAAAGGAATCTCTTACTAGTAATATCAAAATATGGATTGAAACAATAATGCTAATTTAACTACAAGTGGATGGGAAGGATCTATTACAAAGACAAAACTTTTAATCTGATTTTGCCTAGCAGCATCTCTAGACCTGTGGAAGGACAGCTATCCCACCTAAGGTTAGCTGTGGTCACAGAAATCCTCCTGGCTCTGTTAATGTGAGGAAATAAATTTCAAACAGCCTTCAGGAATGTGGGCTGCTGCTGGACACCTGTGCTAGCTGCCTGGGGATGCGAGGGCTGCTCCTTAGGGAGCTGCTGCAGGATGCAGGACTTGAGGAAAGGACTCGAATGGGCCTGTCCATCACTCTGCTGCCTGCTCCTTGTCCTCATCAGCCTGTCTGAGAGTACCCAAAATTAGAGCCTCACTGTTCATCTGCAGATGATGTATAATTAAAATGTCACGTTTGGCAAATTTTGGAAGCCATGTGGTAGTCCTAGAGGGAGGACAGGAGGTGGGTCAGCGTGGTGGGTCCATGCTGCAGGAAGGCTTGCTTTTCCACAGAGCCCGAGTCAGGATGCTTGCTGCACCAGCTGGCGTGGGCTGCATCGTTGTGACTTCCTTAGCAGCAGGCATTCTGATGTGCTCTAGGAAGATATACTGAATGGCTTTTTTTCAGTTTGTTTTCTTTGTGCCATCCAGACTGATTAATGCAAGTGGCTTTTCTCAATCCATTTCCAATTAGTTTTAGCAGAAGGAGCTCTGCTGGCCCTGTATGTGAACTAAACTTCACATTAAAAGATTATTTAAAGGATCTTATGCTAAGGACTGAACAGAGAGCTTAAGCTCCAAACTTGCCATCCTGTGAGTCACCAGTAACTGCATTTCTTCCTCAGCATGAGTCATCCCCATGATGTGCTTTGAGCTGCCAGTTCTTAGTGCTGTCACCAGATCTTTCTCCTCTCTACACCTTGCCAAGGCCTATCTGGCCACTCATTGCTCCAAGGGTCACCAGCAGCCTCATCCACACCAGAAGAGGAGGAGGCTTGGTCACTGCCTAGCAAATATCCAGCTCCTAGGGGACATGGCTGGAGGAGAAATAAATGTTAGAGTACTTTTAGTGTTGATGCTTGAGTGAACAGGAGTTGTGCTGAAACTCACATGGATCCACTAAAATCAGGGATACCTTCTGTCATTTTAAGAGGAAAAAATGTTTTGCTCCCCCTTTCCTCAAGCTTCTTCAATACCTGCAGCATAATTTTGTAAAATTCCTAATAAAGAAAAATGGAGCTACTGGTGCTGACGAGAGCAGTGTTATCTGAGCACTGCCCTTACTGCCATGTGTTTTCTGCTATTTTCTCCCTTCCCCAAGCTATAATATGCTCTTTAAATACCATTCACGTTAAAGAGCAAGAAAACTCCTTGAAATTGCATTTTGATAGTTATGCCATGGGAAACCCCACGTATGCCAGGGTCTAAAAGAATGGCAGCATACAGACAAACCTTTGTAAGCTTAACTGAGCAGAAAAAGGGGGAGCGCCTTTATCAGTGCTGTCTCCTGTAGTTTTATTCTATTAACAGCTAGGCTATAATACAGCTCTGAAACAGCTGAATCATACCTCCACTTGTGCTGCTGGGGATGTGCTAAGGGCTGCAGAATGGGATGCCATGGGCTGGTGGGTGGGAGATGGTTTTGTGCTTTCAGCCATAAAAGTGGGGGCAGAAATGGAAGAAATGGCTTTTTGAAGCTCTTTGACTTCCTTTGAAAGTGTGACTAGGCCTATGTGACAGAAAAAACCCTTGGAATGAAGAGAGTTTGGTCTGAGAAGGGGTTTCAGGCTGCTGGTTTGTTTTTTTTTTGTTGTTGTTGTTTTTTTTGTTCTTTGACCTAAGTATAGTTTGATTTATACGATGCTTTCAGTCACTTAACCCCTTCTCAATAGCTCCTCACCTACCAGTGGGGATAGACACATCTTTCTCCTACTTCATCTGTATCTCCTCTGAGACTCTTTGATGCTGAGAGATTGCAATGGGATAAAAAAGTGGGAAAGCATTATTAGCA
Source organism: Penelope pileata (assembly GCA_013396635.1). Lineage (NCBI taxonomy): Eukaryota > Metazoa > Chordata > Aves > Galliformes > Cracidae > Penelope > Penelope pileata. The sequence continues at coordinate 352,958 of WBMW01004029.1, forward strand.
GCATATGAGTTATATTTGCCTGAGGGAAAATGAATGCTGTTAATGTTTGTTTTGAAGCAGCTGATGCTGCTTTATTTGCAAGATTTGTGAGGCAGAAGAACAGGTTGTTCCTTCATGGCAGGCAGATACAGCTGAACTGGAGAGAAAGCACGCTTACATCTGCTGGCGGTGAAGGTGCACAGCTGATTTGTCATAATCCATTCGCCGAGCAAGAAGAAGAACTGTTGTGTTCAACATGAAATACAGTATATGCGCCTCTGATGCAAATAAGAGGCAGAAGTTATTGATCATTTCTGGAAAAAATGAGCAACAAACAATGACATATTTTCCATTTGGGATGAATCTTGAAGTGCTTTGCAGAGGGCTGCGCTCTCAGGAGACATCAGAGCATTGCATGAGGTAAACATGAAATTTGGGTATTTTAGGAGCTGTTGTTACTTCTCTATTCTGGACAAGCAGAGTATAAAAATAAAGAAGCATGTCCTGCATAGTGTAGAATGTCTCTTAGCAATAGACATCAGACCTATGCCTCAGTCCTTGGGGACGCTGGCCAACAGCAGCCCTCAGGTGGCCACCAACTAGAAGGAGAGTCCCTCTGTGGATTTTCTCTCCTCTCAGTAAACTTCTTGTTGGCCTAAAATCCTTCAGGAGAATCTCCCTTCAAGCAGGATGGAAATTTGGATGTTTGAGGTCCAATGGGAAGAGGAAATTACTAAAGCTTCAAGCGTTCAAGATGGTTCCAGGTGATCATCTTCTAAAGCCTCGCTGTGCACCTTATTACTGGCTATTCTTCTGTTGAATGTCAGAGAGATGATTCCCTTTTTATCAAAGAGAGCCCTGATCAGATGAAGTACATGAAGATAGAGATGAAGTATAACTACACTGAGATAAAATCCCACAAGGAGAAAAGTGGGTTTTGCACAGATTCACCTGTCTGCAGCCAAGTAATAGCTTAGTTCTTAATACTATGAGTGGACACGTTTTGACTGAGCCTGTCTTGTTAAGAAAGAAAGGGGAAAAAAAAAAAAAATTTCTGATCCGAAATATTCAGTCCATCCCAAGAGCTATACAGTAGGGCTTTCTGCATGTAGCTTGCCATGTGCCAAGGGTTTCAGAAGCATTCACAATTCCTTGCTCAAGTTCAGGACCTGAATGCTGTCTGTGTGAGATCTTCACATTCTCCCTGGTCTCTTTTACACTGAAACAAGCAGAAAGATTTGAGTTGCAGGTTTCCAGGTCAAAAATTTGAGACTCGATTGATGGGAGTACTTCTGCAGATCCTTTGTGGCACTAATTCTTGCAAAGAAAAGTGTCTCATTTGGATCCATACCCTATTTGTAACTCTTGATTGTTCATTCTGAATGCAGATGATTTTTTTTTTTCCTGTGAAATTACTGGAAAAGAATGAAGGCAGATTTGAAAATGAATTGCCAGGAAAAATTGTACTTCTTTTTTTCTTTTACAGCTGCTTTTTTTAAAGTGTTCACCTGGATGTGCATCAAACAAAACTCATTTAAACGCCATTTTTCTCATCCTTTTTGTCAGATAGCGTTTTCAGCAGTTTTTGTGTTTAGTAGTAATTTCATTCAGCATATATGAAATTGGGGCAAGAACCGTACTTTTGTCCCTTCAGCTATTTCTGTTCTCTTCCTAAATATCTTCTGCTTATAAGCATCATTATTCAAACTTAGTCTGCACAGGTTCGAATCTCTTTGCAATGCATGGGCCAGCAAGGGAAGAAATGCAGATGCTGTGTGATTGGGAAACAGGTTTGTATGTTAGAAGGAACAAAGAAAGGAATTAACAGGACATTATGGGAAAAGGAAACAAACAAGTTGTGTCTTTTTCTTCGTTATCGTTGTGTGGCTTAGATATGTGGAAAGATTGTTTTTAATTTTTAGCATTTATTTTTCATGTTACTTTACCCCTATTGCACTGTGTTTCACAAAAGTGACCTGCTGGAACACGCTCGCTTGTGAGTACATGTGTAACTCTGTAATTGTGATGATGATTATTGCAATAACACAGAGAGCTGGGAATGCAGTGTGATGTTTAGATGTCCTCCGGGATACTGTTCATCCATTCTTCATTATGTCGGGGAGCTTCCTATAATTTTAGCCATCAGGAGATGAGCATGGAGGGGTTTTGCTCATCTTCCTAGCATGAGGGAGAGCAGTGCAAGCTACCATCACTTAGAAAAATAAAGAGTGGACCAGAGAAAAAGTCAGACTGAGGCCATGTTCTGCGCACACAGAAGCTCTGCTGTGTCTGGATATTGACTAACCAGTCAGCTTAATTTTACAAGGATAATAGCCTTGTGATAACTGAGGTTTTTCATTAAAATAACTGAAAAACAAACAAACAACCCGTGACACGGCTGCCAGAAATGGCTTATTCAGACACTGTGAAGGATGGAGACCATTTATGGTAGGCATAAAGAGGTGAAAGGAAGAAAAACAGAGTGAACTCCTCCCACTAAATTTCCCTTCCAGATGTATTTGTAACCTATTTTTTTTTTCTTCTCATTTGATTTCAATAATATGTGAAGACAACTCCTCCGTCGCCTGGAGCGATTGCTCCCAGACCTCATGGGGCTGAGGCTGGTGCCACATTAGCTTATGTCAGTTAAAAACACATTTTTGCCAAGAGTAGTTGCTTTTCTGTAAACTGAGCAGGTGGTTCCTGAATAGCTCCTCCCACTCCCTGGGAAGAAGATCCAAGCAGGACTGCTGTCCTGACAATACTGCTGTTGACTCATTTTACTGAGTGCATTCAAAGATCAGGGATTTTAAGCAGTGTTCCAGCCCATGTGATGTTATTTTATTCCTGCTTGTAAAAGTTGATTGTGGGGAACATGATAGGGGAAATGACAACACAAGCAGGAGATACCTTGAGCAGCAGCTTATCCCCATCCTCATCCAAACTGCATTGCTCTTTGCCTCCCCATGTGTGTGGGAGCCCATGCATTATTTTGGATCTATTGTGAGGTATAAAATGCTGAATTTTCTTCAAGACTGAGCTTCCACGCTGCCTAGATGCTTCAGATTCTCCCGTCCATAATATCTTAGTATGATAACCATAACTTTATAAAATTATATATTGTCATCTGATTATACATTATAGAAGTATTAATATTTTATAGATTCACTAGGGAGGTGAAAGTTCTGGAATAAATTTCCATGGAAATAAATAGAGGTGTTACTTTCTGAGCACTCTGTGTATATCAGCTGAATAGTGGGAGCAGCCTTCTTGCAGAAACATTTGCTGTAGTGCTGATGAACTCCAAGAGCACGAGGATGCAACAAATGTGCATCCACATGGTTGAGAAGCAGGCTTCTTACTGGCTTGTAGGATCTCTGTGCATGTTGTTGCCTGTGGCCTACAGGAACATCTGAACAGCAGGAGACTGAATAGCATTGCGGTGCTTTCGAGCATTTTTGCTGCTGGAATGGAATGTTTCATGTTACTCTTAGGGAGAAGTGAGCGCTCTGGATACGCTGCTAGAGCCACGCATCTTCTGGCCCTTGGTTGTAAGGTTGGTGCACGGCAAGGTTTGTGTCTCGGTGCTGAGGGGGAGGCATATCATGATAATTAAGCCAAAGTCTTAGGGAAATTTGAGCCTACAGCGATGTTAGTGCCAAAGAGCTCATTTCTGAAAATACCGAGGGTGGCTTTGTTGTTGTTGCTGTGGGCAGCAAGCACGAAGGCATCCCTAAATAGCTGAATTGGGTGCTTCACTGCCTTCCCACTGCAGTGTATTTCCTAATCTTCGCTGGGTCATACTTCTTGTACAACAGTGACACTACTTGCTTTTTATTTAAGCATTATTATTGGTCAATTGCTGCTGCTGACTGCCGGTTAAACAAAAATAAATCCTAAGGCGTTAGATTTAATTGCTTTCTGATGTACCAAGCTCTGTCAATAAAGCAGATATCCTTGTTCTTAGACAAGCTCTCAATTTTAAAGCAGTCAGCAAAGCCATTCAGCTCACCATTCTACGACTGTTTATTATCAATAGATTTACATTCATGTATTTCAGTTCCAGCAAACTCCTCTTCAGGGTTTCAAGAGCAACTGGCTAAATGCTGCGGACTGGTGGTCTCGTGACTTCATTAGGGCTACTCCCTGGAGTGTGTTTGAGGATGAGGGCCGGAGCACTTTCCAGATGTGTATTGTCAACATCTTTATGGATCATTAAATGGCAATGTAGAGAAGGCAAATCCAGCATCAGCAGGACTATTCCTAGCGTAATACTCAAAGTGCTGGACAAGCTTTAAAAGGAATGCGAAAAATTTGGTTCCTCTTAGACTTTGTAGGGTATAAAAACCAACCAACCAAACATATATCCAGGAACTACATCAAAATTATAGTGAAATAAAATTGGTAAAGGGAAGGTAAAGACTGTAGCCCAAATGCTGTGTGTTTATCCAGTTCCAATGGAAAGATCCTTTCTGTTGCTGAGTTTTGTACCTTATGTTTTCTGTGGTGTTATAGGATAAGGGTGGATGTCAATAAATGCTGCATATTGCTTAGTGCAATTTTAAATTTTATTATTTAAAGAACTCTGGAAAATAAATGTCTATTGGATGAAAAATGGTTGCTAGAGGATAGGATTTGGAAATGGATTTAAAATTCATAACAAAAATAATAACGTATTCTTTATCTGCTGCACTGGCTGTGAGGATATGTTCCTGCAAAGCCTTGCAAGAGCCTTGCTACTTTTGCTAGGGGTTAAATAATTTTTTGTATTATTTTTAATTTAGCTTCCATTTGAAACGAAGCACTTTCACCTAGACATTCCTAGGGGGAATGAAATATATTTACCATAATTTAACTGTAGTTTAATTTCCTTTGGTACACAGTAAGCCAATGATCTCTGGAGAATGTGCTGCTGTTTAAGAGGCTTACAAACAGAGGAAAGCATTAAATAATCACACAACTTCCAGATATTTATGGCTGCAGCAAGATCACCTGACATTCAGGACAGTTTCTGTTGTTTTTTAATCTGCAGTTGAATTAATCCAGAGTCTGCACACGCAGCCAGGCTGCTGGGCTGCAAAAATCCCAGAGGACGCTGTGCTGTGGTTGCATTTTTGGCATGACCAACCTGGTGGCCAGTCTTAGCTCTGGAGTGGGGAGAGTGCCATTGGCAATACTCTGCCGTGCTGTGACATTGCCTCCATGATGCCATGCTTTTGTGTTGCCATAGAGCACCTCCACGCTCACCTCATCAGAGCATCCCTTGAGCTCACTGCCCGGCAGAGGCTCCGTCAGCACGGGGCGGGTGGGCGAGTGGGCAGACGGATGTGGGTGCTGAGGGCAGCGGCCACTTTCTGGAGCACTGGGTCCCCAGGTGCTGCTGACTGGGTGGTGGACCCGAGCTTTCGGGAATTGCGTTTTGGGACATGCAGATGATGGGAATTGTGCGTCACTGAAGGTCTGTGCAGAACATACTTGCTTTGAAAGCTGCTAGAGGGGCTGTGAAAAATCATAGAATCATTGTAGAATCACAGAATGGTTTGGGTTGGAAAGGACCTTAAAGCCCATCCAGCTCCAACCCCCTGCTGTGGGCTGGGTGCCACCCACCAGCTCAGGCTGCCCAGGGCCCATCCAGCCTGGCCTTGAGCACCTCCAGGGATGGGGCAGCCACAGCTCCCTGGGCAACCTGTTCCAACGCAACTGGCACTTTATACATAGACATGTAGATATACTTTTTTCATCAAACTTTTCCTGTCAGCTTACAGTCTTCCTTGTCATCTGTCAGGAAAAAACAAATTGCAGCTAAATATAGCCTGGGTTTGATCGGCTTGTCCCCTTCTCCAGTCCGACCGTCGTTCTGGCTGTGCGGGAAGGAGAGTTAGGAAATGAGTTTGCTGCAATATTAATGCGGCGGGTTACATGTGCTGAGGCAGTGGAGAGCTTCACGCCGTGTTCTTCAGCACCGGAATTCAACCCCCAGCCTTTGCCAAAGCTCTATTTTTATTTTGTCTTCATCTGATGCTATCAAGGTTGTCCACGTTCCAAAAATGGATGAGTTTTAGCAGTAGTTAGCAGTTCGTAATAGGAGTCAAGAAGACTGAGGCTTCCAACACGTTCAGAGTGTTTAATTTCCCCTCCATCTGATGATAATAATTTAACATGTAAAAAAAAAAATACAAAATTATGTGGTTTTTAAAAAACCTCCCACACACCTTATGGAAATCAAATAGTGTGTGGGCCTGGGACCACGTGTCTGTGCAGTGAGGATGATCTCCAGCAGCACGTTAAATTTAAGAAAAAAATTAAATGAAAAATTAATCGTAGCTGTTCTATCCAGACAGGCTGCTTTTCCAACACTTTCCTTGCGCCCATTAGGCAGCTATGCCATTTATATTTAACTAAAAAGTTCCTTGGGGTGATATATCTGTAAAACTTATATATCTGTTGATTCCTATGGGGACTTTCTATTATGGGAACAAAATGTGATGGTGGGGCTTGAAGTGTGTCCAAGGAAAGGTCATGCTTTGCGGAAAATTTTGGAGCTGAAGCTTTTTCACGCCAAAACATATCTAGTGGTATAGCCTGCTGTGTGTTTTCATAAGGTCAGATGATCTTTATTGTGACATAAAGAGCTGGCTGGAAGTCTGGCTTCCCAAGCAGACCTGGCACGCTACCAGGATGCATACTGTGCTCTGCAGATTCACAGAACAGGCTGACGCAGAAGACGCGCTGCAGAGAAATGTGGGAAATCCTATCTGCTTCAGCATCCAGTAAATGTGGAGAAGGGGAGAGAGGAAAAAAAAAAAAAACACCTTAGGAGACATTTTCAGGAAGCTAACTGATGAGCGTGCACTACAAATGCTTTTTTTCCTTTTTTTTTTTAAATTATTTTTTGGAATCATGACAGGTGGGACTTGAATTGTTAAGACAGGATAGACGAAGCATTAGTGTGCTCAGGAACACGCATGCAACTGCATTTTATAAACAATTTACCCTTTTTTTAACCAAACAAAAATATAAGACTGGAGAATCTATTCTTTCTAGTGGTGCCAGCAGTGCTGTGAGGTGGGAATACCACACCTATCAATACAGTTAGAATAATAACTATTTCCATTCTGACTGCAGTAACAATTATTTTAGCTTTAAATCTCATCATTAGAAACACGCAAGCAGTTGGAGGTGAAACTGCAAAATCTGCAAAACAGAGAAAATGATGAAGCTGAGGGAGGCAGCCCTCATTTCCTCCAACCACTCATCTTAAAATGCTGCCCATTACACAGCAGAGGAAGTGCTTAAATTCAGATTGCTGCTCATCTCCGTTATTCCCAGAGGATGTGTGTGGATGCTGAATATGCCTGTATCATCTGTAGATACCTTTTGTTTTGGCCCTGCAGTCAATAGATTGTAATATGAAAAGTTTAAGTTTTGTGGTAAAAATGTACTCATTTTCTCAGTTAAAAGGACAACATTTCTCATAGCAGAATCTTTTGAAATCTGAGTTGATATGGAAATCACCTTGTAGCTGGCAAAGCTTACATATGCAATAAAATGCAGGGGAATTTTTTTAATTACATTTGGGATACGAGAGTCAGCAAAGATGTGCAGAATGAGACAGAAAAGATGCAAGTACAAAATACAAATACAGACCAAATAGAGATGGTTCATATAGTGGTGGTGTCTTCTAGCACAGACTCTTTATGATACAGGTAGACTACAGTGAGGAATTACATTACGAAAGTTTATGAATGATCCTGTTGTACTATGTGTACTTTGACAGGATTCATTCATAAATCTCATATACTAACAGCATTTTACAACCTGTCATTATAGAAGCACTAAAAGGATACGGTTACTATGAGCAGATTTTGCCAAAAAAAAAAGTATTTCCTGATGAAGACAGTCAAGTACAGCAAGACAGAAATAGGCTATTTTTACACGAATTTATGTATAGAAAGCATCTTCAGGATCACAAGATGGAATTTTATCCTCGTATGTGTACACCCATTGTTAAGGCATTTTTATCACGTGCTGCAATCTAACGTTAGATCCCATAAGGGGGATTTTGCACGTTCCTTTCTCATTTCTGTTAGGAAATTAAATCCTGATAAGGTTCTATATGATGTCTCTTATCGCTCGGTAGAAGAGCAATTTAAAGGCCAGAAATATATACGGTTTTTCATCTTTACGAGCCAGTTCTGACCCACTGGAGTTGGTTTCCTGCTGTTGTTTTCAGGAGGCCAGAAAATGCTTTGTCCAAAAGTCACTTAAATCACCACTAGCCTTTAGATGCAGGAATGTTTTGTTAAATCCAAAATACATGGTTGAAACAACGCGTGAAAATTGCCTGTTTCTAATAAATTAATACAAATAGTAGTTGGTATTCTTTCAGCCCTCTCATTAGTTCCTCACATGGATGGTGAGTAAACTACAGATGAGAACTGACAAGAAAGCATTTTGCAAACTGGAGCATCAGGTGCAGTCAAAAAATTGGCTGTACTGAAAAGGAACAATGTGTGGACGTTAGGATTCTGGGATGCCACCGTGAAAGGTAACACCAACTTGCCAGCCCTGGAAAGAGCTCAGGGGTAGGCTGAAATACCCACATCAGCACCCACCAGACATCCTGTGTGAGTAGGAAGTGCAAAAGATGACAGAATCACAGAACTGTAGGGGTTGGAAGGGACCTCGAGAGATCATCAAGTCCGAGATGAACCAAGCATCAAAGATAGTTGGTAGTTGAAAGTCAAAACTGATAGTTGATGGTCTGTGGTGCAGCTGATCCCATCCCCAGAGGCAGGCACCAGGCCTTTTAGCTGGCTACCTGGGGCAATGCCCACTCCAGGCATCTTCGGAGTGAGGTAGAGGTGTGCCCTGCATGCTTATAATAAATCTCATCTTGCCATGGTGTTTCCTGAATGTTACCTTCATTCTCAGTCTCTCGGTGAAGCAGTTTTGTTGCAGCCTTGGTTTTTCAACCTTTCTGGTTGAAAATTATTGTGGAATTAATCCCTATTTTGCATTCTAAAAATAATGTGGAGGATGTGATGGAGACAAATATCCACAAAAGGATTTAAATTGATGTCTTTAAGAGCTGATCTTTAAAAATAATCTGCCTGCAAGCAGATTACACTTTTGGTCATTTGAACATAAAAGTCTTTTACAAGAGAATTTTTTGCTCTGAAAAGTGAATGAAGGGAATCTGGAGATGATGCCCAAAGATTACTGGGAAGCTCAGAGGATCAGTTTATGATCAAGAATTAAGGTAATAGCTATAAAGCTTTACCAACGGAATCTACAGGGATGCAGACTTCAGTATGTTGTAGCAATGCACGACTATTTGCAAAGATCGAAAGAAAAGCTTGAGGGTCATCTGATTTCTGTGCTGAGTCACAGAATGGATGGGGGATTTCAAGGTGACAAAATGTAGCCGTGGAGAAGTTTAAAAGCAGCAAGTTTAGACTGTAATGTGGTGACAGACCGTCATGGCAATGGGTGAATCTATAAGAATATGTCCCTGGGGCCCTTACCATGGATGCCTTATGTAATGGGGATGTTTTACAAATGGATTGGGCAGCATTCTGGAAAACCATTTCAAGGAGAGATACAGGTGTGGTCCTTAAGTCACCTTTCCACTTGCTATTTCAAATTCTCATCTCTTTGGGCAAAAAAGGGATCCGTTATTTGTTTTACTAAATACAAGGTGCAAATCTCAAGATTTGCAAAATCTCTCAAGAGGTGGGGTTTTGTTTGATGGTTTGTGTTCCTTGTTTTGAAACTAATTCCAAAACAGCAAGTTTATCTTAGTTTTTTGAGTCATGAGAATTTTAGCGCAGATGGGTTTTGTCTTCTGCATGCTTTCTACATTTTATTTTTAATTTGCATTTTCCTGCTTAAAAAAAAAAATCCATAAACTAGTTCCCGGGGGAACAGTGAACTTTTATTTTTCTTTTGACTTATAAAACATTTTATGCTCTTCTCCTCTTGCTGGTTTTTGTATTTCAAATTCAGTAGTGTCATTGGTTCTAATGGGAATGCCAATCTTACAGTCGGGTCAAGGTTAATTTAAAATACTTAGGATATGTCAGTATAGAAATTCTATGAAAGTAAATATGCATAATTATGAGTGTTAACTCTGAAAGTAATGCCTCCCATTTATTTCCATGAAACTACAACAGATACAAAGAGCACAAGAACACCATTTGATAAAGCAACGTCTCCCCTACACAACGCTATTTTTCAACTGAGCCACCACTGTTAGCTGTGCATTTTTGCCAGCAATGAACAAGAGTTTGTGTACCATGCTCGTAAATGTCTGCACCAGCGGAGGTGCCCACTGTCTCCACTGCTGAAATGCACCACCTCTGCTTCACTGCACTCACATCCACTGTTTGGTCTCCATCAGTGTTCAGCAAGCACCAATGAATGTCAATAGGTGCCATTTTTTCTGTATAGAGGAATTCAGTGACACCTTTGTCAGACGCCATTGGGTCAGGCTGCCCCTCTGCTGCCGTCTGTCACACGGCAACAACATGGAATGGGATGTTGGTGGGAAGGTTCAGCCTCTGCTGCCATCCCACCAACATCCACCTCTGATGGCGTGGGCCAACAGAATAAAACAGGAGGCATTACTTTCGTAGCTGCCCTCATATTTTATTAATAGAGCAACTGTCTTAAATGCAGGTCCGAGTAGAGGAGTAATATACAGTTATGCAAATATTTCAAGCGACATTGGCACATACATAGCAATAATAAAAGTGGAAAAACGAGCACCTAACTTTATGTAATATATCCACATTGTGCAAAGAAGGAAGTGGGATATGGTCTGTTGCATCTGGAGAAGGCTTTTTTTTCAGTGGCCCTATCCATGGACTTTATCACCAGGAGCTCTAAAGGGTCGTGTGAATGTGGCTGTAGAACAGGGAAATCTTGAAACTGCATTAAAAATCTCTTTGCACTTGAATAATAAATAAGGTCAGAATGCATATTAATTTAATTAAATTAATGTGTAATCATTAAAAGTAGCAATACTTCATCCTTCCTTCCATCCTGGAAACAAGGAGGACTCTTTCAAGTCAGATATCCGTAACAGAAAAGCAATATAACTCTAAGGCAATGGAAAATCGGGGTGAAATAAAAGCTTCTCACACCGCAACTTGGGCACAGGTTTTCAGTTTACCAATGGCAATTATCTTGGTGTTAATAATATTCTGCCTTGTCTTCTGATTACACAAGTTTTACAGATACCCAAAAAAATGTACATTTGGTTAAAATACAGCATGATTCATATAGCTTGAACTAATGAGCGAGTTTGTCCTTAATTAAATGAATTATGTAGATATTTTTTAATTGTCAAAATGCCAGAAATGATATACTGGGGCTTTGGAAATCCTCTCTATTTTTAGAGCAATATTGACTTTGTTTCTTACAATGAAATTTTTCAGGCTAGTAACCTATAGTATGCTCAAGGCTATTTTGATAGGGCTATTTTTAATTAAGCACATAAGTTAATAATGTTTTGAAAGGTGGAATAAATCCTTTTGATGGTATTTTTAGCGTGCCTACTTGCAATTAGATTCTTCCTCCGCAGCAGACAGATTGGTAAGTCATTAGTTATTAAGGAAAAAATTATATAATTGTTCTAATGAGTAAACAGGGCCTTTCCCACAGGAAGCTGATAGTGTTAAGCACCACTCTGGAGGACCGTAATGAGCACTTGAGGAACATTAGAGCAGCGCACGTAGCTACCTGTATTTAAATCACAGATGGTAAAAACTGGGGGTTTTCTAAATTCTTATTACGGTGTATGACATAGCTTTTACATATTCCGGCAAGGAGTCCCACTGCCTTTTTAAGCTGTATGGTAAAAAAAGGGGAAGTGAGCCGTAAAAGTCTATTCAGATAAGATCAGGAGATGAACCTTGGGTGCCGAACAATGTGCGAGTGCAGACATACGGCTCCGACCACCTCCAAACCTTGCTCTATGCTCCAAACAAGCCTTGCAACGTTACTGACAAAACGTGTCGTGTGCTCTAGTGCCCGGGAGCCACAGGGTACAGATGTGCCTGTCTTCATTATCCTAATGAACTCCGCCGCTGTTGGGAGTTTAAGACAAGCTCTTGGATTACACATTATGATTAATACGATATTGTATTACCTGCTCTGTGTATGAGCTGTGGTGTGAAGGGGTGCCACCTGAATTGTACACAGCAACATGTCACATTGCACAACACTAGAAGCATCCTCCCCTAGCGTGTGCTTGACAGTCTGCCTTTTTTTTGGTGTTGTTAGAACAAGCACCCCGTGAAAGCGAACCAATTAATGTCTGCTTTGATTTATGGGGTCTTAAACTGGGAGGTTGTAACCATAAATACTGGAGAGGGTTTTGATTTTCAGATGATGCCAAACATTTCCCTTCTAAAAATTAGATCTCACTGAAACGTGTAGTGTTAGGGAAATAAACACATCGCCTTGAATTCCAATTTCCATTTTTTTCTGACTATTACAGATCACAAGCTAAAGGAATCCATAATAGTGTGTCATACATTGAACCCAATGAAATTTATTAAAATATTAACTGCTGTTATTTTCCCTGTGGGTCTCTAATTTATATTGGCTCATTCAGGAATAATATAGTTCTACTTTCTGACCTATTATCAGTGTCACAGCGTCACCCCAGCTCTGCTCAGCTTCTATGTTGAGAAAATTGTGGTGGTGAACTGAATACTAAAGAAGCAAAAGGTGTTTAATTATAGAATGAGTGCACCAGCCATTCCCAAAGTGTTGTAATATTCTTTCATCCTTTGAAAGATTTTAGAAACTATTTTACCCATCCTTCTATTAGTGAGGCATAAGACTAATGGGCATACACGTATCCAGGGTTGTGTGTGCATACATAGCCGTGTATGTATGCTCACATACACAAATATGTATCAGGAGATGAATGAATACTGGTTCTGTTCCAAGTGCTTTTCTAGTTCTGAACTTCTTGATCTCATTACCACCACCCAGTGGAAAAGCTTGGATGCAATGCCACGTCCTGGCGTGAACATCGGGACTTCTTGTGGCAATTCCTGCTGCTGATGTAGCAGCAGCAAAGCTCAGCAAAGGGGGTTTCCTATTGACCATGCAGGACCTTTGATCGATTCCTTCAACTCTTTGAACTCTAGTGGATGGGAAAGAATCTGCTTCTGATAGATGGCCACAACCCACCTCCTATTCTAGATCTCCAAATGCACGATTTTCCTATTTATTCGTTATTTTGCTTTTGTTTACTGGGGTTTTCTCCTGATGCTTCATTTAGTTTGGATAAACGCCTTTTGTGTCTTCTCTATCTTAAAATTGTTATGTGTTTTTTTAATAGAGCAAGTTTATAACTGGTTAAAATGAAGTAAAAAACAGTTAATTGATAAAAGTTAAAACTTAGTGTTCATTAGTCAGCTTCCATTGCAGAAACACAGGAGACACTGAAGGACTGCTTGGATGTTGCTGCTGGAATTAATGCCCTGCTGGCTTTAAGATCCTGCAGGCTATGTACTTTGTGTGCGGGATTTTCAGGAATTTTAGCTGCTGATGGAGAAAATGTGCCTATTCTGTGGCCTTACTGCATTTGGATTTTGATTTATGAAGGGAGGGACATACTTCTTTTGCTGAATTTGCCAGTGCTACCTGCCTGGTTCCTTGCACCAGGTTGCTAGGTTATTATGGGACTGGAATTGAGGAGGATTTTCCACGGCAGTCCAGGATCGGTCCCAGGACTCCTTCATCAGTCACTGGTGCTTTCTGTGCAGCATGTGTGTGTGCTGGAGGGTTTGCTTCGAGGGCTGTGCTGTATGGTTTAACACATGGTGAATGGCACATCAGCTCTCTGTTAATGCCACCTTGTAGCTGGAGAGCCTCTTCCCCTGTCTGCAAGGTGGAGGAGGCAGCAGTGCTTACAGTCCAACTGCGCAGCATCCTCAGCGCTCCTAAAGGCACTGCTGAGAGGTGTGCCTGGGCATCCAGCACAGCTTGCAAGCTGCAGGCTTTAAACAGTTTTATTTTCTGAGGGGAGAGATTGGGTGGGGAACAGGGCTGGCAGAGCAAAGCAAAGAACAAAAAATCTTATGTAGAAGAATACAGCGCTTCTTACTAAATCTGTGGCTGCTTTCAAGGTCAAGCAGGAAAATCATATAGTTTAAGCCCTAGCAATCCTCTTGCTGTGACTTTGGAGGGCAGAAGGGTGCAGCCCAAGAGCTGGCAGGGCTCTGTGATGCTGCTTCCTCTCAGCCCTTGGGAGAGCCGCTCTCTGCGTGGCTCAGCCCCAGGACAGCACGTGCTGGGCAGCGAGGCTGCAGGAGCAGCTTCCCTTTCTCTTGTTTCACCAGCATCAGAGCTGATGAATGGATGCATTTGTAGTGTGGAGTGTAATGTGTATAATGCATTTCGCTGTAATGGCCTTTAAGGGTTAAAGAGGATGCTCCCATTTCTCCTTACACTGAATGCATGTGGCAGGCATCTGAAGAAAAGGGGCAAATGTGGAAGGCTAAGTAGAAAATAAAAAGAAATGAAGGAGAGCAATGAAAGGAGACTGAAGGTAGAGGAGATATTTGAAATAATAATAATAAAGTGTAGAGGTGTGTCTCAGACAGCAGATTACAGGGACGGAGAGATTCTTAGAACAAACTGAATTGTACTGAATTTAATAGGAATTGCTATAGGAGCTGAATTGAGTTTCCTGTGACTTACTGCACAGACACTTCTTTCCATCCTTGATGGATATGTTTCAGCAGCGAGAGAACTGATTTCCCAGAATATATTCACTGGGTAATACATGCGCTGTGACATGCTTTGGAGGTTGTTAGACAAGAGGGGGTTGTTGAGACCGCAGAGTATTTTTCTCTGAATTACACTGTGCCTACTTTTTTGAATGATTTCACAAAATATTGAACTGCAGACTGCTATTGTAGTTGTAGAGACAGGGTAGGACAGGGACGGAAATAGGTAAGGCTGAGGGTGTGTAGAGCCACGGGGTTAGGGAGTTCTGAAATGGCAATTTATATCTGGAAAGAAAGAAACACCTGAGCACGTGTCACAACGGAGAAATAAAGAGAGGCAGAAAGAGTACAGGAAGGGACTCACGGAGGACACACGTGGAAAAGTGGAGATAGCAAAGTGTCAGAGAAGCAGACTGAAAAAAAAAAAAAAGTGGCCAACCAGAAAAAGTAGAAGACATAAATTTTGCTTATTAGGTGCTATTTAGTACCAGCTCTCATTTCCCATGGCCTTGTACTCTTAGTAAGAACGCAAAAGCAGTGTCTGCTGAAAGCAGCCAGCCCTGGCCATGCAAACCTATGGCTTTTAAAGGGAAGGCAATTAAATGTCCGGTACACGTAACGAAGTGGGCAGTGCAAGTATTTCAGAGAAAAACATTCTGATTCTTTGCAACAGTGAATGCGTGGAGGAGGCTGTCTGCGAGGAGCTGGCATATCAGGAACATTACACTCAGAAAGGTGGAAAAAATAGGTGTGCTAGTAATGCGTTCTGTCCTCTGGTCCAGAAAAAAAGTTGTAGAGTTTTCTTTTGTTTTTCACGATTGTTTCTCCATCTCTTCATTCCTTTACCCTACACAGACTTGGGATATTTCCTTTATTCTACCCAACCTTGCGGTCTGTTGTGATAGGACAAGGGAAAATGGTTTCAAACTGAAAGAGGGGAGATTTAGATTGAGTATAATGAAAAAGTTGGTTACACTAAGGGCAGTGAAGCACTGGCACAGGTTGCCCAGAGAGGTGGTGGAAGCCCCATCCCTGGGGACACCCAAGGTCAGGCTTGGGGGGCTCTGAGCACCCTGATCTAGCTGTAGTGTCCCTGTTCAGTGCAGGGGAGCTGGACTAGATGACCTTTAAAGGTCCCTTCCTACTCTAAGGGTTCTATGACGTTTTTGTAAGCCTTGCTGCCCAGAGGAGCTTTCCAACAGAAGTTGGCGGCTCTTCCATCACCAGCACCACCACAAACCCCACCACAAAACCTAACGTTATGGCTTCCAGCAACCTGGTATGCATATAGGGGTCCAACCACGGTGATTTTTACACCTGTTGGAGTGCCTGGGACTGAAACTGGGTTTATACTGTAATAAGCCTCATTATTTTGGCTATACGTGTACATACGTGCAAGCAGAAAAATAGTGGGCCCTTTGTATACGTTTCACCCCTTTTTTGGGCTGTAACACTCAGCATCGAATTCTGGCACCTCCCCTGTCCCTGGGCTGTCAGAACTTACTGCTTTTGGCATTTCCAGGATTCCTTCCAAAGCACTGCAGCCGCAGAGGGATGAATGACAGCTGTCACATTTCGCTGCTCTCCATAGGATGGGAAGCAGAGCAGATAGCAAAGTCTTATCAGAGCAAGGCACCTCCCCTAAATTGTTGCTTTCCCTATCGAGGACACTAACTGTGCAAATTCGATAGGAAAGGCTCTGCTCCCATTCACCCCTCAAATTTTCTGCTTGCAGTTCCTTTATTTTAGAGGACAGGATCAGATATTTTGTTGCCAGCAGTAAATGCCTGCCAGGGAATGTTTTTGGAGCTTACCTTGTGGCTCTGTGCTTGTTTCCTAAGTGTTGGCTCTTTCAGCATTGGAATTTCTCCCTGCAAATCTTGATTTGCAGATTAAAGGGAAAGCGGGCGGGAGCTGGCTGAGGATGTTCAGTGCCTTATGCCATAAGGCTGCGAATGGTGGGGCTCGTAGGGAGAAAAGGACTCGAGCACCTTGAATACACCCATGGTTTGTACTGTGGCAAAGCCTGGCTTGCGAGAAGCGAGGGATGCTGACCCTGGGGAAGGAGCGCGGGGCTCTTCTCTGTTACCCCTCTGGGTTACCCCTCTGGGTGAGCTCCTGCGGCCGCACCCCGCGGCCCCGCATCCTTTGTTCGCCGGGCGCGGGGGGAGAGCGTCAGCCCCGGGGAGGGCACGGCGGGCACAGGGCTGCCGCACGGCCCCCGCGCCTTGTTCTGCTTTCCCGGGCGGGGCCGGGCGCTGGGGAGGCCGTGAGTAAGCTCCGGGTGCAGCCCCGGGTGCTGGGGGCACCCCGCGGGGCTGTGAGGGGTGCTGCGGGACGGAGCGGCAGGTTAACCGGGTTATTAGGGTGGTAATAATAATGTATGTAGGGAATTATAGAGGAGGCAGGCGGCAGGGCTCGGGCGCAGAAAGGCAGCAGCGGAGCTTCCGCGGTGCCGGAAAGGTGGGGAGAGGAGGGAGGGG
>WBMW01004029.1:370296-385311 GCA_013396635.1 Penelope pileata
GGGTGTGAGCCGCGCCGCGCCGGGGTCGCGGGGCCGCGCATGCCGCGGGGCTCCCGAGCGGGCCCCCATCGCCCGGGGAGCCCCGGCCCCATGGAGTGCTACTACATCGTCATCAGCTCGGCGCACCTCAGCAACGGGCACTTTCGCAACATCAAGGGAGTTTTCCGAGGTCCCCTCAGCAAGAACGGGGACAAAACTCTGGTAATGGCTTCTCCTCCCCCCGCCCGCCCCGCTCCGCGCTCCCCTTCCCTCCGCGGCCGCGGCTCCGGCGCGATGGGAACCGCTGCGTGGGCACCGGCAGCCAGCTGGAGTCCTGGGCAGGCGCTGCTATCGTATATATCTGTCCAAATGTATGTTATATATGGTGGTGCCTGGCTGTACCAGGGGTGCAGAGCCCTGAGGGCGGCGGGGCCCTGCCCCTCTCCCGCATCCCCATCGCTGGGCTTCCCAGCGGCTCTGTGCGGTGGCACAGCGGCTCTGGGAGGCTGCCGGCTGGGAGCCCGCCCCGGAGAGCCTGGTGATGGAAATCCCGCTGTGGGCCGGGGTCTGCGAGCTGCCCGGGGGGTTAGCACCCTCCAGCCTCGAGTGCGAGGGCTGGAAGTTGGCTGGGGATGGGCGGGTGCGCGTCTGCTCCTGGGGACCGGGGCTGGACACCAGGCGGTTCCCATCGCCCCAGGCACGGGGGGCAGTGGGAGGTCCCGGTCTAAAAGTGAAGCAAGGTGCAGAAACTTGTCTACTTGAGGTATGGGCTCTTTGGGTGCAAAGATTCATTTGTTTGCTAACAGCTTCAGAAACGCTAGAAATGTGTGCTAGCCGATTGGTTGCCAAATTTCTTTTCCAAGGCAAAACCCTAGGTTTGAATGGGATCGCTCAGTTCAGACAACCTGGCTGGATAACTCGGGGATGTCTGCGCAGACGGTGAAAGCTGTCCCTGTGTGGGCACGCCACACTTTGCTGCCTTAGCATCTCCTCGCGTTCTGCTGACTCGCCTTGCTGCCGCTCCCTCCGCTTCAGCCCACAGGCAGGGGTGCCTCGGCCCAGCGCGTGCTCCTCGTGGGGCTGGGGGTCAGCAACAGCACTGTGGGCTGGGGACGGCACCGCGTGGCATCGCTGTCACGCTGCGGGAGGTGTGGGGGCTGCTGTCGCTCCCTGCGCTCAGCCCCTCCGCAGGAGATGGAGCAGAGCTCGCTCCCCGTCTTCCCGTTCCCTCGAATGCACACCCTGTATTGATGGGGAATTTACTGAAGTACTTAACATTTGCTGGAGTTGGCAAGCTTGCAATTTCTTCCTAAATAAAGAGATTAAAGCAAGGCTGAGCCAAGTCGTAAAAATAGTAACTACTACGAGAGAATCTGAGGCAGATTGTTGGATGGATTCAAGTGTAAAGTTCCTGCTTTCACGTTGTAAATCTTACAACGGTTTCATTTGCTGTGGATTCTGCCTGTTTTTCTACGAGGAATTGCATTATTGGAATTTTAAATAAATATTTGTAGCATCCATGAGATGGCAATGTGTGTGTAATATCTCACTGTCACAGCTGCAAGCCCAAGACCTACTGTAGCGAGACTTGGTGCACTTCAAATAATTGCACGAAGCCTCGCCTTCTTTCTACAGAGCAATTTCAATCACTGTGCATTTGGCAAGGCTGAGAATGCTCTGATGTAACTTTGGGACTGCGTATCATCTTGCAGTTTGTAATCGATCCTGCCTCAATAGTGTTCTGTCCTTGGTTTATTTTCTTGGTATAAGAAACAGCTCCAATTTTTATTTTTTGGTGAAAACGTTAGTGATCAAAATATGTTTGAGAAGACTGGTGCTATCTTAAACTTCAAACAAACATATTGTGTAGGCTTTGAAACGCTCTGGAAAGAAATCTAACTCAACCTGGCTTTCCAGTGAGACAGCATAGATGTGTGTGGGGGAAGAAGATAGTGCTGGTTGTGGCTTTGCCATTAGGCTGCAGCCTTGAAAGCTTCTGCTGTAGGCAGGGAGCAGTGTACCTGACAAAGCTTTCACTGGGTCAGAGAGGGAGAGTTCTTGATATCTGCTCTGTGGACAGCGTAGCAAAGTCCCTCACTGTGAAAGAAATGGTATATATGCAGACAGCAAGGTTTATTTGTGTTGGGGTGGTTTCCGATACCAAGTATGTACAAATACTGCTGAGTTGGGATGTGCCATAGGTAGCTCAAACAGCTTGGAGGCACTGAAGTAGACTTCAAACAGCTGCTATTGGAAAATCAAATGTTAGATCATGTCAGAGGCTTAGGCACTTCTGTAAACAGGCTTTCAGCCTTACAAAGATGAAAATCTTAGTTAATACGAAGTACAATACACCTTTACAAGTCCTGATAGGAATACCAGCATTTTTAACGTGCTCTTGGTATCTTCCATGCTAGAAAAAGCCTAGGGATACCAGCAATTTGTAAATCTGAAAGCCAGAAGCATCTTGGACAGCTCTGACCTCTAACTCGGACACATCTTCTCATTGTGCTTTAAGCATTTTTGGTCTGTATTCATTTGTGCTCCTCATTTGTGTTTTCTGAAAATCCCCAGCTCCCTCATAGGCTGAGGAGGACCTGGAAACAGCCTCTGCTCATGCACCGTAGAATTGCCTCTGCGCAGAGGTTGGCATATTTGTGAACCTTGCTCCTTTTGAGGAGTTCTGGCACCATACCCTAGAACAGAGCAAGGCTCTGTACTCTGGTAGAGTTTTGTAGCAAGTAGGAAAGTGCTGGTCATAGTCAACTGGTGAAGTTGGATTTTTGGTTGTTGTTTTTCCCCCCCCTTGCTACTGCACTTGAATGTTTAACATCACCATTGCTTTTGTACCACCAAAACACCCTGGCAAGATTAAATCCAGATTTTCTGTTTCCAGGATGGTTCACTATTAGCCTGTCTGCAAAGCTGGAGCTTCTCAGGTTTCCAGAGAGGAGGGTCCTTAGGGCTTTTGCCTGCTGTCCCGCTCTGGAGGGGTCTGGAGTTGACCTGGAACTGTTTTCTTCTCCAAGAGAGTACACTGAGAAACACTTTTTCCTGACTGTTTGTCCTTGCAAGTGATTCTTATGTGTTCATCCTTTGGCTGTGCTCTGTTACACACATTTAAGGTCATTTAAAGCTTGAAAAAGTTTTGGTTCAAAGCTCCCTCAAGGTAGCGGGAAGAAAGAACTAGGAGCCCCTGCTCACCAGGTAGGGAACACAAAGCACAAAGCTTTGTGCTTCCTACTTTGGTTTGAAAAAAGTGAGGAAAAGAGGAAAGACTTTATAAAATAAAAAAATGTGAAGCTCTACGCAGATTTCCCATTCGTGAGTGTAGATCCCCTTGTGCCTCTGTTGGCCAAGGATGCAAGAGCCAATGTCCTGCTGCCGAGCCCTGGGGAGGGGAAGGGGGTGAAAGAAGCACAGCTTCCCCATGGGGGTGGGAAATGTGGACAAAGCCAGTCCTCAGCTTTCCCAATGGAGAACTTTAGAGAGCTCCTTTTGGGTAAAAAGGGGGAAATTGCAGTGTTTCTATTGCCTTATTCACAGGCAGGTCCTTTCCCTAAGTCTTATCTAGCTATGGTGCCTACCAAGTGTGGGTAATCGGGATGGGATATGTGGGAGATGGAAACAAGGGAGTGAGGGGTGAAGATGGGAAGTAGAAGGGAAAGGAACCAGTTGTGTCAGTCCAGAGAAGATGCGTGGAGGGAAGAGAAAGGCATGAGAAGGAACGAAGCAAAGTATAGGCATAGGCAATCTGAAGAAAATAGACTATCATGAAAAACACTTCTTTTATTAAATGAGAAAAAACTGCTTGTGAATGAGCTCTGAGTGAGATGATGGGGAAAAATGAAGGAATGTGTATCTAGTGTCGTTCTGGCTATCTGATGGCACGGCTTCGCAGTGTGCACGCTCCCTAATGTGCCTGAATAACTGCTCAGTGCATGAAGGGCACACTTACTCAATTATAATCCATTGCTCCTTACCAGGAAAATAAATAGGAATTATGAATCGATGTGAAAGCGGCTCAGCATATGTGGAAGAATAGCATCTAAGCTCATAAATTTCTTCAGAAAATGTAGGAGTTTTAATAAAAGAAATTGGTGGTATCTGGGCTCTTGAATGAGGCTTTATTTTCTCCCATGGCAGTTTCTGCCATCTGAAACATTCTTCAAATAGGTGCAATCTCATAATGATAGCTAATCTGCTGCTGAAGTACTTTGTGTAATATCAGCCCTTCAGAAAAGATGTTGTTGGGGTTGTTGGTGTGCACGAACAGCTGCTGCCGGTCCTTTGTGTGCCAGGCGATTCGTGAACAAGGAACTCAGGGCTTAGGATGTGGGTCAATAAAACGTGTCAAAGGTAAAAAGTTCTGATCCTCCTTCTGTGTTTTTATGTCGTAATGCTTCTGCCTTGGTGTTTCGGTCAATGAATGCAGGCCTGATTGGCCATTTATTGTCAGGGTTCATACTCAGTGACTTTGAAGCTTTTCCCAAGTCTATTTTTATTAGTGGATGCAGTTTATATGTATCTTTTCCTCTGCTACATCTCTTCCTTTTGTCTAAGGATCTCCTAAAGTTTTCATATCCTTAGCGTGTGCTTCCTTAAGCCTTATGTTACAGGGCTCAGGTGGCACTGGTCTTCCTTTGTAATTCATCTTCCCTTCTGAGGTGCCAGTTTATGATCTCAGTATTGACACTTGGGTGAAAGAATCCCTCTCTGGAGCGAGAAATCAGCTGCTTGGAGTCACAGCCACAAGTGGTTTGCAAAATCCTTAAAATGTCTTTCAGAATGTAAACCAGCTATAGCAAGAAATTGTGCCAGTCACGTGTATGAGTCATGGCTGGTCAGCAGGAGAAGTGGCTCTTCCTTGGGTCTTCTGAATAGCTGGGACATGGTTGGGGACTGAGAATCTGCTATTTCACCTTCAGATACTCTCCTCATTGTTTCATCAAGATTTACAGGAATGGAGAATTGGTCATGGAAGGCTCGTTCACTTTTACTTGGACAAATACATTTTCTCCATTAGTGATCAGAAGAAGTGAAGTCCTCTTACATGGCCAAGTAGGCCAGGGAAAGATTTAGTCGTTTGGATGCTATCAGTGGCTGCTGTAATTCTAGATTTCAGACAGACTTGTTGATGCTGATGTAAAGTGGATAAGATCAAAACTTTCCTGTTAAGTACTCAGTTAAAGGGCTGGAGTTTCAAGTGTACTGATGACAGAAATCCATTGTTCTGTACAACAGCAACATCTCTCTCAACTCCCAGTATCTGTCTGTATGCAGATAGGTATGTGTCTGTACATACTATATGTACCCAGGGGACTGCAGAGGAATAAGATGCACGGTGTCCCCTGCTCCAAGGGGGACAGGCGTGAATGATCTCAGATTGGAACCTATGCTGCTGCGGTTGGCTCAGCTCTGAGCTCAGTGTGATGGGGCAGGAGGGGCTCAGGAGCCCCCCATGCCACCACGCAGGGCAGCTTCATGGCTCCAAGTCAGCTCCAACATGGGCCCAGTGAACACGTGTTGGCATTCAGCCTTCAGCGTGGGTAAGCTGTTGGACATCCATTTACACCATTAATGTAATTGCTTGTTCCAACAGCTACCTTGCCTCTTATGTTTATGGAACTAAATTACTTTGAATATTTATATGTATATATATTTAAGTTCTAGGCCTTAGTTATAGTTTTATTCAAACTCCATGGAGTCAGGATATTGATTACGCTAGTGTGTTCTGAAAATGCCATCTGTTGTTCAGACTGTCTGTTGTCTTTATTTCTTTTACATTTTGTAGAGTATAGTTGCATTTCCAGATCAACTAAAGTAAACATGTTGCAGTGAACACAAAAATCTATTTTATAAGAATGTATATGGAATATATATGGAGAGAAAGAGAGCGAGCTTCCATACCACAAGCAATAAGTATCTGAGGAACTTAAGTACAAAGACGAGAGCTGCAGGTGGGGCAAAAGCTGGTTGGTACCTCATCCCACCAACTCCTAATGGCAGGTTTGCAGCCCCGTGGTTTGAAAGGGAGTATTGGGGTGTTTTGAGCTAACTCCATGCAAATGCTTATGTGCACACAGTAGTTGTGAGCAATCGGTGTGACCATACACAGCATGCATCTGTGGGCTTGTACCTATGGGCATCAGTGCCACAGGCTCACTTGGGTCAGGCACTCAACCAGAAGTTACGTGGCAAGGTGACTTGTGAAAAAGCCATCCGTATATTCACATTTGGTGGAGTGGGAAAAGAAAAATCACCTGTTACTTTTATTTCTTGTGCCCTGCGGAGCTCTTAAAAATCTTTGGTATTTTTCGTGCTCATGAGTGTGGGACACGAAAATGTTCAAACCTTTTCTATGAGAGAAGCTGAAACTCATTAAAATGTTAAACAACAAAAAAAATCTACCTGGTTTAATTTGAATAGTTAATCAGTGTCATTTAAATAATGATTGAGTAGCAGGCACTAAGAAAACAATGGAATAATTCAATATCATTGAAGTAAGGATAAAATTGTATCTTAATTCTACTTGTTGCATGCATTTTGTTTCAATGACTCCTTGCGCTGTGTGGGGCTCTAGGTAAGAGCACGGATCCGGAGCATCATCAGCAGGATTGGTTCAGTCAGTTGGGTGAACAGGAGGTTGCTGTAACCCAAGTGCATTTCTAAAGCAACTCGGAGCAGTCACAACTCTCATGCCCTTCTGGTCTTGTTTTATCGTATGGTTTTCAGAGCTGAGGTTGGTTTACATGAACAGTATCCAAATTCAGCTGTAGAAGAAGGTGCTCACCTGCAGTGGTTCCTCTCGCCACGACATGTTCTGCTTAATTTTGGAAGTGCAGCATGTGCTTGACACTTCAATCCGCATCAGACTCCATAGGTGTGCATGGTCTGGTCCAAACAAAGGTGGGAGTTGAGTCTGATGCACAGCAGATTTACACTGGGACAGCGTCTGGTTCAAGTCGAGTTACGATGGAGCTTTTGTACGGAAAAAGCTTATTAAATGCATGGTAAACTTCAAACACGTCGGTATTCTGTTGGAAGTAATTGGACTATTACCGTGGTTAAATTAGTACACTTGTTCAGGATTTTTTTCCAGATCGAGGCCTTAAAGTGTAAGGAGAACCTTTGCCTTGGATGTTTTCAGATGCAAATATCCATAGCAATCTTGTAGCTCGGAGATACCGAACATTAATTTTAATGCACTGCTCGAATGTGCTAACTGGAGAACAGCAAGTTGGCTTCTGCCTAGCCAAAACCAGCCATATTTTTGGGTTCATTAGGCTTCTGAACCTATCTTACTGAGCTTTCCCAACGTGTGGGTTGCAGTTGTGGAAGCCTCACCTGCCCCGTAGGCAGTGGGAAGGGGCTGCTTTCTGACTGCTGGCAGAAGGGATTCAGCACTGATAAAACTGCTTAGCAGCGAGGAGCAGAGCTGGAGGGCACTGAGATGAAGAACAGTCATGGCTTAGCACAGTGGGTTTTTGAGCGGGGCTTTTGACCGAGTTTACTGCAAGGTCTTGGATGCCCCAAGCTGGTGGCAGTGAAAATATTTCCTTTTCTGCACGGCACTCGGACATGCCAGCAGAGCAATTAGTGTCTGCAGAAAGCAAAGCTGATCAATAGATGTGTCTTGGGACACAGGGATGGGCTAGATAATCCCACAAAATCAGTCCATGGTATTTTCTGTTATTTAATGTCTCAAAATAATTAATAATGATGACAGCCTCATTTACTGCATAGGTTATTTACCCTGGTGGTGGGGGAAACTGAGCTGATTTTTTTTTTGTTCACTTGTGATTCTAATGTGCACATGGGAGAGGGAATGAGCCTTCCTAATTCAGCTGTGTTGGGCCAGTCACTATAAACAAGCACTAGTCAGACGCTTTTATTTTGCCATGCATATTTGGAGAGAGAACAAATGCTCTTCCTCCAGCACCCTTGAGAGTCTGTGGTAGGATGAGCTGGAGCGTGATGTTTAAAAAAAACCCCCAAAGTAAACAAAACAACATTTACTCACAAGGAAGCACAACATTTGTCATGTTTAACCTTGTTTTTCCAACGCAGATAAGAAACTGCCTGAAGGCATTGGGGAGCTGGAATTGTGAACTCCTGCGGTAATTAATTTATTTTGTTAAAACGTATTTGCAGTTCCCCTCCTCTGAGGACTGGCAGTGGCAGGGGCACAGGCTGGACAGAGGGCTGCTTTTAGCCCTTGGCAGAGGACGCTTTTTCTGAGCATCCAAGTTGTGTGGGGATGTGAATTTCTGTGCAACCCCGTTTCTTTAGTGGTTCAGAGAGCAGATTTCCAAATATTTTCAGTATGGAAATGAAGGTTCCAACCTCTGCTAGCTGTGCAGATAGTGTTGTAAGAAAGGAAAAGCAATTTTTTCCCCCATGGCTCTAAGAGCAAATCCTTAAATAAGACCTGAGGAGTAAAGCTGGCTCTTCAGCCTGGCGTTGCTATCCTGCTTGCATCTAACAGCCAGGGATTTGACTTCAGATTCTTGAAAAATGCCTTGGAAAATGGTTAGATTTGAATGAGGAACTGGGAGAGATTCTCTTTGTCTCTCATCAGTATGCTCTGTTTGTGCAAAAGATTTAGGATCATAATTTGGGCTGGTCAGGCTTTTTGTCTGACTGTGCTGATTTGCATTTCTTGATAATGAATTTTTTTGTCCATGTGATATTTTTAGAGACTCTCCTTTCCCCAAATAGCAAGTGAGCAGGCTGCTCTCACTGGGGCCCAGCCCAGCTCCAGCTTTCAAGTCTCACATCCAGCTTATAGCAATATTGTGTGGGTTGGTCAGGTCTTGGCCAGGTCTTCCTCCTTAAAACTTTTTATTGCAAAGTGTCTGGTAGAATTTGCCTGTTCACCTGCTATAGAGAACTTCCCTGGAACAGCGAAACTGCTGTCTTTCCAGCTTACTGATAACATATTTCTACAGCAAATATTAATCTATGTGTCTGAGACTGTGTATAAAAAAAAATAAGATTCTTTTACTCAGTGTAGGTTTCCAGAAAGTTTTAGTAAATAGACTTACAAAATTGGTTTAGGTGGCAGAATGTAGTTATTCTTTTAGAGCACCTGTTTAAATAGCTGCAGTTTCCAAGTATTTCATTTCTGCTGAAAGTGTTTTTAACATGAGACCACAATACCCATTAGCAAATGGCATATCAATTGCTACTTAGTACTGTGGATTTTCATAAACTGTCTGGCATTAAAGTGTTGGGGACAGTCCTGAGTCTGTGCGGGGTTTTGATCTATAGAGAGGCTTGGCCAAGCAGTCAATGCAAGCAACCTGAACCTAAGTCTCTAAAGCAAAAAACTTTAGAATAAAATAAAATAATAGTGCCATAAAAATAAATGAAAACTATAAATAATAATGCTATAGAATGAAGCTCGTGGTGCCAAGAGGAGACAGAGGTGCTTTGGCAGGCACCAGCTCCCTTGCTGCAATGCCAACTGGGGAGGTGGGAGCTCTGCCACCGAGCCCTTAGATGGGTCACTTGGACATGAGCAATATCTATCTGGTCTGTAAGTCCTTCAATACCATTTTGTCCTCCCTACCTTTGTTCATCCTGCCTGTGCTGCAGAGGGTGGGAGGGAGGAGTGCCCGGCAGGTGGGAGCGCAGAGCGATGGGACCAAACCTGGGCAGCGTGTTGGTAGCAGCTGGGAACAAGGCTCTTGCTTCTTGCTCGGGAGGGACAAGGAGCAAGTGTGTCCTCATCTGTTTTGTCCTTTGGAAAAAGACAGAATTTTTAAGTGCTTCTGGCTACAGTAATAAACTTCTCCAGATCAGCAGACTTGAAGGTAACATTTACATTGATGCTTTAATTTTTATTTTATTTCTTAAAAGTTTTATGTTAATATTTTTTTTTATGCCTTTGGCTAACTCATTTTTGTACCTCTAAATACTAATGCTGGAAAAAACCAAAGACTTTTGTAGAGGTACCAAGGATGACTTACCCATTCCATTAATGCAAAACCTATTTTTCCCCCCTTGCTTTTAATAGCATAGGAAGATGTTTATCTAAATGTTAAGTATCGGCTACGTAGTCAGTGAAGACTCAGTGTAAATAACTTGATATGTAAGATGTTGGGCTTCATATGTCCTTGCAGCACAGCATGCTAGACCACAGTCTTCAGTAATTTTTTTTAAAATACTGTATTTTTACAAAATGTTCTTAATTGTCAAAGTAATAGAAAGTTTAGGTTTGCTTAAAAGTGAGGCTCTTAATGTAATTACATAAAGAACGTTATGTTCTTTTATGTGAGCAGTAAACAACTTTGAATGGATGGAATGGATTTTTGATAGACATTATGTTTTAAAGTAGAGAACATTTCATGCTGCTTGTTCTTAAAAACGTAGTTGATGTATTCTATTAACCAGAGAATGTTCTAAAACATTGCTGAATAGATTTGGGTTCTGCTGGTTCTTTGCATCGATTTTTCTAATAGTGATACTGATTTTCTGATAATGAATTTTGAGGAAAAATTTCGTTCAGCAAGGAGAAACATCGGGATAATATTTGCTTTTCCTTCTATTCTGCCAATGAGCCTCTAAATCATCTGGCAGCCCCACGTTTGGCAAATAAGTGAATGTGAGGGAGCTAGCAGGTATAACTGAGGGCTGCAAGGAGATTAAAAGTGTTTTAAAGGGCTGCTTCCAGGGATTGATGGAGTTGTAATACTTACGGGCTGTTGAGCAGGGAGATGAGCTTGCTACCAACAGGATGTTGGAAATCCTTGAGTTTCTTCATGAAACACCTATGGGTACTCATGGGTATGGAGGTGTCAAGGCAACGTAATTGGAGAAAGTCTACTGAAATAAGGTGGATGCAGCATCATGTTGGCAACTACAGGTTGTTCGGAGTGGACATGCTATGTATAGAGAGCATCTCTGTAGAGAAGTAAACGTGCAGAGCAGAGTTAGTGGACTTGTAGTTGAGGGGAGACAACCACTAGGTATGCAAAGGAAACAAAAATACCCAGAGAAAATGAGAAGTTGCTAAATGATAGCAAGTAATTACAGCAATTGATGATGAGATGGAATCAGTGATGGAGAATAACTATAGCTCGGTGGCAAGGTTTTGCCTCTCGCTTCTAACATGTTCATTGTGCCAATGGTAGCATCTGCTTTGTTCATTGAGGAACGTGAGAGATTTGGAGTGGTTTTGCTAAGGCAGATGCCTCAGAGTTGTGTGGTGGGAGGCAGTGGGCACACGTTGGGAATACGGGCAAGTGTGATCAGGTACAAGGGAAAAGTAGAAATTACTCTGAGGGTGGTCACGCTGTGGAGAGGCCTTGGAGGTGCTCAGAACTTCCCTGAGCAGCCTCAATCTATGCAGTAATGTTTTAAGAAAGTTGTAAGACTGAATGTCGCTTCCAACCTCAGCCATGTTATGATTCTGAGTCCAGCCTGGAGGAGAGCGGCTTTCAATTTTATTCTGCCATGAAGAGGTTCCTTGTGGAGCAAGGCATGTCACTGTCACGTTCTGCTCACAGCTTTTTGGGATCACTCTCATCTCCCTTCATCCCAGATGATGTGTAGCTGACAGGAGCATCATAGCCATCAGCTTCCTCTGGGGATCTCCTAAGCCATCAGAGGTCCAAAATACAGTGCTTGTTTTAGCTCTAAGAAATAAATCAAGTGCAACTGTTGAATCTATTGATGGCTTCTTTTTAGGCACTCCTGAGCTGAGTCATGCAATTCGTAGCCAGTGACCCAATTTATAATTGAGAAAGATGATGGACTAGGAACTCTTCCAAACTAATTCATATTTAATTCCCCCCACCCCCACCCCCTGCAAATCATCTGAGTTACCAGCAGTATTTTATTGATTACTCTTTTTCATATTAAAAAGTGCTGGCGAGTATGATCTTAATTTTGGAAAGGCTTTTAAAAGGCACTCAGGAGGACTACCGATAAAGAAGTCGATTTGTTTTTGGTAGAACATTATCATGCAGAGGCAAGATAAATCAAACTGAGCATTTTCTAAAGGGATTGTATGCTGATTGTCTGGCATTGGCAATGATGAGGAAATCCAGTATTATTTAATTGTCATCATGAGCAGATGCCTTCTGCATATTAGCAAAGAAATCTGGGAAGCAGTGACCTATTCTGATCTGCAGTTTTCCCAATCCTACATCAGAGAGAGAAGTTTTTACTTGCTTTTGAAATGGGAAATATAAAGAACTTCTAAGGTCTGCTCTCTATTAATTTATCTGTTGATCTTGTTCTTCTAAGCATAGGTCAGTCTGCTATGCAGGGGTGAGTATCCAGGAAAGCATTAGGAATGTTCCTGTGCTTTTACTCAGTGCACACTAACTGGCTGCAGTGGTTCGATTCTGGTGTGCGTAGCCATTTTTTCTTCCCCTGCATTACAGGAGATGAAGATTGTAGCGGAGTAAAAATTAGGGAAAAAGCCATAAAAGCTTTTCTTCTTCAACCCAGAGAGCTCTCACATCAGCTGTGGGATGGACAGCCTAGGCTTCCATGGTCTGAGTATTTCCAGGAAATTGGTCAGGTATTTTGCATCCCATCGTATGGTGGGTACAGTGTGTTTGTAGGATGTCCTTCTTGTATACACAGATGTAAATATTTACATATAAAATGTGTGTGTGTGTGTGTGTTCTCTCTACATTCAGACCTGTTCTGTAGCACAGTGGTGTGACATTGTACTAACTTTTTATAGACCATGATTTACTTTAATAAATATGATTCTGGGGGGAAAGGGCTAAAGCCTGTTCTCTCTTCTCTGACAGCAGGGGCTGTCTCATGCAAACAGATAGCTTCCAGTTCATTTGTCAGGACTGTGTAGAAGACCAGCTTTGGAGAATTCCTCATAGAGAAGTCTTTCTGCATGAAGACTTTGTATTCTCCCCTAGCCCCATCACAAATTGCAGGAGTTTTGAGCTTGCTTTGAAGCTTTTTGGTCGTTGCGGGCCAAGTAGTGGCTAAAGCTACATTGTGATGAAGTCAAGAGATGAATGTTGGATTTATTTTGAAATGGATTAGTAGATTAACCGTAGCCATATATAACTGCTTTCCAAAATGATCTATCAGAAGTTTGATGCATAGTAAATGTGAAAGCTGCAATATGGAATAAATTATCCAATGGCTCAAGTTCAGTGTCTCTTTGAAGACTACGGGGGGGACAGAGGAATTACACTTGTATTTTACACCTGCCAAATTGAATTACTGCTACAAATCTGTATAATTGCAATTCAGAGACCATGATTTGTTCTCAGAGTTAGGTAATTAGAAGCACAGATACACTTGAAGGTTCGAATAAGATTCTTAGAAATCCTTTACATGAATGTGACCTGTGCAGAAATCAATGTTTTCATCTTGTCTATTTTAAGAATTTTGAATCAGAATGTGAAATGACTCATCCATTATTTCCTCATCTCTTCATCAGCTAGACACACAAGAAATTGTTCCTCTGCTTTTTTTTTTCCCCTGCAAATGTGAAATCTTTACAGTTTCTTCTCTTTTCAGTGGGCATTCATAAATCCAATTAACATTAATGAGTCTCACATGTGTGCATTGAGAGGAAAAAATGGACCTTTTTGTCTCTTAAAGTATGTGTTTAACTCAAGGAAAAAATGAAGAAAAAGCTTTTGGTGAATTACAGGTTACAAAGTCAGTAGCTTTTATCTCATTTTCGCAGTTGCTAACGCGTTTGCCTAGTTCTCTCTCCCCTGTCAAGGGTCCTTGCATTAGCTATAAATGCACGATGAGTCGTGCTGTCAGCGAAGTGGAGAGCACAATATTACCTCCATTTCTAAGCTTAATTACTAATAGGCCACGTTTTCCATGAAATGTCAGGATTACAGTAGGGTTAATATAACTGTACATCTGTTTCATGACGTCGTTCAGTGAAACAGTGAAAATAAGGAACAGACATTAACATGGCAGCCACCTATGAGGAAGAAATACTTAATGCCCCACGTCTTCACAGGCCCTCCTGCCATCCCTCAAAATAATAGGTCTGTAATTACAAGAAGTTTGTGATGTTGTGTATTATTTGGCGATATTTCTTGTTCGCTTTTGGGGAATTGTAGAGCAAATTTGACTGTTTGACTTCCCTGATGACGCGGGAGAAATTTTGATGGAGCTCGATACTGTCAGTGAGTGGATGGGATTCTGGTAAACAAAACACTGACCTCTAGGATAGCATCTGCTCCTGTTGCTGGCAAAACAATCTCTCTTCAGGGAATTTTACATGATTTATTACCAGTGACACCAACTTCTGATTACTGGGGCTGGGAAAGAATATTGAAATTCTTGAGAAAACACCTCCCTAAATATGGCAGTGGGGAAGGTGCTGCCCATACCTACCACGTGTGCCCAATGGACCTGCTCAGTCACAGCTGACGTGAAAAAGGCTCCAGGGAGCTCCCCCCAGTATAAGTATGCTGAAACCATATGGTCCTTCAGAACTGTAATACCACTTCAGAGGTTTAGAAATAGCATGTTTATTAGCTGTAATCGCTTCAACGTTTTTATTCAAATGAATAGCCGTAAGTACTCAATGCGGTTGTTTTTCCATGCAAATCTGTTCTGCAGTTTGGTTGAGGATAGAAAGCGTCATCACTCAAAAGGAAAAAAGCCGTAGAAGGATTTTTGATCAACCCCTGTGCTAGGAGCTGTCTGGTAGAGTCATGACTACCCTCGAGGAGGAACAGGTTACCACTGTACTCTGTGAGATGATCTAGGGTGCACATCTGTGTAAGATGCTTCATGCTTAAAGATAACTGCTGTCACATTTTCTATAATTATAAAAAAACCCAAAAAACTGCTGATACACTTACTACTTTTGCAACTTTTTCCCCTTGATTATTTGTATCTAAGCCCATTTTGTGCTAATTGCCATTCCTCCTCGATGGTTACGTCCTTCAGATGTTTGTAAGCTGTAAGGATCTGCATTACTTGCGTCTTTTCCAAGCTTGGAACACTCTGGCTATTTTCTTCTTTCTTCTTACATCAATTCCTCTAATCTTGATTACACTGAGGCTTTTTTTT
>WBMW01004029.1:385317-452913 GCA_013396635.1 Penelope pileata
TTTTTTTTCCGTGGGGTTTTTTTTTTTTTTTTTTTTTTTTTTTTAAACTCCAGCATTACAATATGAATCTATCAAAATGGTTCCCAGTCGCCAATACATGGAAACTACAAGAATACCCTGGGTATTGCTATACTGGTCCCTTGATGTACGGATATTTGGGGGTGGATCGTGTGGTCTGTATTTATAGTGACGTGCTTATTCTATACATAGCCTCATTAACATCATTGGGACTGCTCACTGTATCCTATTTTTATCACTTCCCCATTTCCCTCCTCCACTCCTCAAATACCTTGCTGCTAATGCAGCATTTGGCTATGATATTGTTGCTTTTTTTTTTTTTTTTCCCCTAGTGCCCTTTGTTTTGCTGTAACTTCTCAATTGCCTTTGATATATCAAATGTAACTTTCCATTTCTCAGCCAGGTGCTGAGATAAATCCCTTCTTGTAACACTTGTAAGATAGGTGAGTTTATATTTTTGTAAGAAAAATGTGATCTTTGTCAAGAGCTGACAGATTTATTTCCTCTCCAGTAAAAATTGTTCAAAGTTTGCATACATATAGAATGTGTCTGTATAGGTTCCTTTCCTTGTGAAAGAACAGAAATTAATATGAGGCATTTCTACACAGAGGCAGAACTGTGTTTTATTTCTGACCCCTTTGTCTCAGCCTCACCTCCACTCCTCTTTTCTCCCCATCTGTGGAAAGTCTGGCTGGTTTGGACAGCCCAAACTCATCTTACTGTAGCCATGCTCTGTGCAGATGGAACCTTACTAGACGTTTCCATCTTTTGTCCGGGCTCTCTCAGCCCCCAGCCCACTCCAGCTGACTCTCCTCACCTCTTTTTTCTGTTTAGTGAGATGACCTTGAATCCACTGAAGTTTTTCTTGGAAACACTATTGTCAAATTTGCTCCTTTCACTGCAAATATTTGGAAGTATTTGCTTTATGTTGAACTTGGTTCTGTCAATTGCTAAGCAGTTGTACGATTTGGTTCTCTAAATTTTTCCGTTCTGGCCAGGTTGTCACTCATCACTTGCTGTCTACCAGAACTCTGAGTTCTTTCATCATTTTTTCATAGACTGAATTTTTAAAATGGCAGATATAAATGGAATGAAGTGGAGCTCCACAGAAGACAAGTACTGGTCTGGGTAAAGGGGAGGCTGGCTGGGCAGCGGGGTGCTGCAGCGTCTGGCTCACGGACCAGCTGGGGCAGCAGGGCTGCAATGCTTTCACCTCCCACTAGAGTACTGAATTTAGCAATGAAAGGAAGCAAGGAAAACAACATTCAACTTTCAAATACCATGCTGACAACTTCATACGTATGCTTTAACACTTAAAAATAAAATAAAATCCTGGATGCCCAGGGATTGTCTTGTAAGCAATGGTTTTGATGACAAAGCCCTGAATTTCAGAAATAGTCAAAGAAAGTAAAAAGATAAAAGATCAGTTTTCCTGCACTTCAACCTATATATATATACAGGTACAGATATATATATAGGTGTGTACAATCATGCATTTAAACCATACCATTACCTTTAGCATTATCTATCTTGCTGCCTTTTTCTTTATCCCTGTTTCATTTCTTTTATACCCATCTGTTTTTTTGTTTGTTTGTTTGTTTTTTTGGAAGGGCAGAGGTTGCTTCCTATACCAGGGCTTGTAAATGAAAGATGATTTTTTCCTGCTTTATTTATTTCCCACCTCTTCTTTTTTCGCATTTCCCTTTCTACCTGTCCCTCTGTAATGTTGCATTTTTGTTCAATTATTTTTTGAGCTTTATTCCATTTCATATCCCAGATCTTTGCAAGTTCTCCAAACAGGTGCCATTTTAGCAACAGATTAGCTGTCAACCAGAAAATGAGGATTCAAGCTGTGAGCTTTTATTTGGACTTTCTTTTTTTGTTAAAAGTAAAGAAGCATTTTTGATAGTGTAGTAAGAATAAGGTCTCTAATACAGCCTTGATTGCTTTGCTAATTAATTTGTTAGATTTACTATGGATTTAATGATATAATTGCAGCTGGCATTTAGTTGATTTGGAAAACAAGACAATTTTTGTATTTAGATACTGCAGATGAGAGAATGGTAAAAATGGTTTATGCCACCATTTCTCTGCTTATAGTGCTGCATTTGTTCTTGTGAGCAGTTACCAGTGAGACAAATCCTCTGAAAGCCTGACTAGACAGAACTCAGAATTCTGTCATTCTAAACGAGCATATGGCTATTGCTAGTATTTCTTTTGCTAAAAATTGGCTGGGAAACTACGATGTGTGTGGAGCGTGTGCAAATGCAGGTACATATACATATAAAAAATGTATGTTAATGGTCACCATTCCTTTCGTAACGTGAACACCGTGGTAGAGACTGTTTACTCAGGGTAGGACATGCAAATGAATACATCTCTTCTAAAATTTTCCTGCAATAATGTTCTTCCATTTCCTTGGACAAGGACACAAAGACAAAGCTCAAGTCTGTTTTAAACCCTCCTTCATCAGGATACTGAACATTTAATCAGATGTGAATTCACCTTCAGGTCTTTAAGAAAGACATGAGCTGCTTTTAGTAATAAAAAGATGCACAAAAGTAATAACAAAGTGATTTTTGAAGGGAGGAGGCAAGTTGGAGGGGGATTTGTCTGTTAACAAAGAAGGAAACAGATTGTTTACTTAACATTGCTAAAAATGCTAAAGCATATCTAGCCTTTGTTGCCTTGAAGAGAGCAGCATTCATACTAGCAGAAAAAAAGACTTTTAAGAGAAATCTGCACCTCTGAGCATTTCTTGAGTAGATCCCAAGGACTCATGGCAGCATGAACCTTGCTCCAGTACGTAGTGATCTACATTGCAAATTGCTCCTTTTGTTGTACTTGCGAGCTACACGAAGGCAAAAAGGCAAGTAGATGTTCAAAAAGCACGTACTGAAAAATTAATAGTGCTTCCATGTGTTTTCTGAAAGGCATCTATGCGTGTTTAAAAAAAGATTGTGAAATGTTTGACTGCTGTATGTCAAACTTCACTGAAGCTTTCTTGAAGAGTTTTCCTTCTCTCGGCTCCCCAAAGACCAGCCTCTCTAGATGCCCATAGCAGCCGTATGCTTGGTAACTGTGTGCTCCCTGTGCATCCACCTGTGTGTGCTCCTTGATATGCCAGCACACATGTAATGGTCAGCTGTGAAGAGCTGGGCACCCATAGGAACCATTCATCAAGTTGAAGCTCTAAGTGTGCAGAAAAACTAAGTGACTGGAAAGTAGCTATTTTCCTCAAAAAGCAAAACAAAAAAACCACTTAGTGAGACATTCAGTGAAGAGGTAACGTCTTGAAAAAATATTTACTGCCACTTGAGGCCTGAAAAAAACAACTTTTTCAAATATTTAAAGACCAGAATCTTTCAAGTGAAACATGAGGAGTTCGTGTGCGATGCAGTCACTGCCTTTAACGTTACAACCCCTCCACCCCTAGGAAAGTCATCTCTTGATTATTTTATACTTAGATCCACTTACTGCCTGGAAACACAGCCTGTACTTAACTGTGTTAATTGTCTAAAGGTGTCAGATATCACGAAATAAATGTCTTCCCCACACTGTATTAATCGTGCTGAATAATAATTTAATATGCTCAAATCACTAGGCAGGGAGGAATAAGATTTTCTAACACCATGTATAACTCCTGAATCTCCTGAATCTCTTCACGTGAACAAAAAATAGGTTGGTTTTTTTTTTTTTTTTGAAAGGTTCCTGCTTACACTGTGTGTATCTTGCTTACTGAAGCTACTAGTTTTAATTGTTATGTATAATTTCGTCAGGTATGCTGTAGAACTGTTGTTTCCTTTTGAGCCGCCGGTGGTTCCCATCTCCCTCTTTCTGAGTCAAACTGTGTCTCAGTCATGTTAGGTGTTCATTACAACCTTCTCCAAATTGTCAGTAAGCAATGCTTTTTTCAAATAGGGTCCTATATTGCTGTTTCATTAACAAAATATACACTAAATGAGATATATTTTATGTTCTACTTTAACTGGGCAGTGGTGGCTGAATCAGACATTTCTGTTGATTGTGATGTTAGCGTACAACATACACATGCATCTGGGCAATTTGAGCATTTCTAACCCGCTGAATAGCCTGAAGATTGCTCTAGTTTCTCTCCACCTCCACATGGTCTTCACTGTTCAACACTAATGAATGGGAGCCAGGAAAGAGCTACTTACGCCTCTTAGGGCAATAAGTGGAGAATGTTTACGTTAATCACGGGTATGTAAGAATGATCACATTACCTTGACTTTAAAATGTTGCCACATGTTATCTGAGCATGCTTTTA
The DNA here is from genome assembly GCA_013396635.1 of Penelope pileata. Classification (NCBI taxonomy): domain Eukaryota; kingdom Metazoa; phylum Chordata; class Aves; order Galliformes; family Cracidae; genus Penelope; species Penelope pileata. The sequence continues at coordinate 389,624 of WBMW01004029.1, forward strand.
GCTCGAGAAATTCAGGGTAAATTGATTCAGCTTAGCTTTCTTTCCTTCTGCGCTAAACTGATTTGAATCACCTTACATTGCTTATGGTTACAGACAAGAATGAGGACAGCTGACAAATAACACAGGAGCCAGGCTTGTACTGAGGTGGCTTAAGTTCTGCAAAAGTAGTTGGTTTGCATCTACTTTTTAATTCATTTCAGAGAGATGCTGTCATTTTGAAGACAGCTGCCATTTCCCCTTTACCACACATTGATTTGATGAGCATGGCGGTGCTGGGGCACCTGAACTGGATTCCTCGTGGAGGAAACAGCTCCTCTCCATGAGTCTACTAAAAAGTATGATCGTAACCATCCAAACCAGTGACTGGCCCTCGCATAGCTCTGAAACAGGTGTTGGGTCTAAGGAATCAGAAGAAATCCAGCTTGCAGTAAAGTCTCCAGTCTGCTTAGGGTATGTGTTTATTTATGCTGACTGCCTCACTCTACGCAACCATCCTGTGCTGTAATTTCCTTTTAATGTAGACACAGCCACAAATGTCTGTGAGTGTGAGAAACTGAGCTATTTACAGATTCAGAATTTTACTCTATAAAAGAAGATACATGTTGGATATTATGCTTATAATATAGTTAAACATACTGTATCCTTCGTAGTGTGTGAAGTGATAAAGACAAAAATAAAATATTCTTTCTTTTTTGTAATAAGTGCTTGCATGCGAGCATTCTGTTATGCACAAATGCACATAAAATTTCCTCACCATATGATGGCTATGTCTATTTTAGCAAGTAATGAGGCACAAAGGAAGCAGCTCCATGGAGCAGGAGTGTCAGAAGCCCAGCACGCACCATGTATGAACTTCCAGGGCTTTTTCTTCGTGCTAGCTCTCGTTTGCTCCAGTGGAGTGGAAGGCCGTGAGCAGTTGGAGTGAGTTAGGCAAGTCCTGGAGTTCATCTTCCAGCATCACTTGTGGGCTCCCAGAGTTCGCCATGGTGTGAATCAAAATATAAACAAGAACAGTTGGGAGATTGAAAAGCACATGTTTTGGGAGCTGAAGTACTAATGCAGATGCATCCACTAATGTAGATGTTATTCTGCTGGAAAAAAAAAAAGTGCTAGAAACAAGGTTTTTTTTTTTTTTTTTTAAGGTGAGAGGAGAAAGTGCTGGAAAGGCTTGTGCTAGGAAAGCACACAATGCTTTTATGAAGTCGATTTATATTAGCTGTTGGTTTTTGTTTTTCTCCAGCAGAACTTTCACACCTCATTTGAAATTAATTGGTCGGCTCATCATTAAAATCAGTGGAGATATCAAGAAAGGTGCAAGCTATTTTTGAGTGTTTAAAGGCAGTCAGCCCCCCATCCCTGAAGATCAGAAGATGTTCTTTTTTTGCTTCATTAGCTGTAACTGCATCAGCTGGAGGAATTGTACCTTTGCTAGTTTCTCCCCATTTGCTAGATTTTCTGCTCAGTGACTGCATCTTTTGCAAGTTTATTCTTTCTATTTGTTTTTATGGAACTGATTTCACAAAAGAAAACTTGTGATCCTATCACTTCCCGAGTTTAATTCATAGTCTCTTTCAATGCCCTCTTTGATTTCTTCAGCAGTTGTTGCAAGATCACAGCAGCAAAATAACTCGATGCTTCTGTTCAGCCTTCTGTAATCGCCTGGCTTGGATCTGGACATGCGAAAGAGCATGGGGAAAAACTGGTCTAGCTTTCAGATTTAAATAAATCACCATAATAAAAAGGTGCAGAAAATTCTGCTCTGTCTCTTGGGAGGTCTGAACAGTTTGTTTGCAGTTTGCACTTGCTCTTTCTTGCCCATCTTCCTGCCCTATGTTGTTTGCATCTGCAGTGGGATGGAGCCAAAACCAGAGCTTCTCATGTGGGCAGAGGAGTTGGTGTGACCAGACTGATGTTCTCTCTTGTTTCTCTTTGGTCTTTTTCTAATCAGTGCTTGTGGCAAAACTGCTGAATTTAGTGCTGGAGCTCCTTTCCTATTTTTTTTAACTGTTTGGATGAGACTCCCCCCCCTCCCAGTGTAAAATATTTGCGTAAGTCAGCAGTAGCCATGAATTGTATACTGCGTGAGCTTTTGGGACGTGATTGCTTTCTATTGCTGTGGCAAAATGCTGAAATGTGTATCAAAGACTACAATAATAGTTGGAATCATCATGTTTGCAATAGATTAATGTTTGTAAAATTAGGGAAGGCTAATATCTCTGTAGACTCATGATTTCTTTTATTTTTTATTCTTTTCCAGAGGAAACCAGTGAATAGCCAAGCACTTCTGGGATATAAATTATTTTGCCCAGGGTTTGAGTGGGACCATTTTCCAGCAGAACGATATACACGCAGTTCCCTCTGTACGCATTTCAGATTACATGGCAGCCAGATTGGTCGTGATGCATTTTCCTTTTGGTACTGCTGTAGCACCTGAGCTGACAGCTCCCCTTAACAACTGGCCATAATAGGCCTAAGTGGGGTGGCTGCGACCTGCCTGCCTCAGGCCCTTCTGTTCAGCTGGCACCTCGCCCGCTGAGAAATCGCTCCGTAAAATTGGAGTAAAATGTACGGGCAGGTAGAGATCGGCTTAAAATCCCTCCCAACTACCTTCCATCTTTTACCTCTAACATTTACTCGTGTTCTTAGGCTCAGTAATACTGTCTGTATATTTGAATTTAGAGGAACAGGAATTAATGGACTGCTCTCAGTTGCAGAGAAGTCTCGTGAAGCTGATTTTCAGATAGGTGTCTGAGGCAGAAGAATATGCAAACTTTAATCTTAACGTGGGGATTAACAGCAGTGTTGCTGGAAACAGTAGTTTTCAAAGAAATCATACAAATTGGAGGAGGAGGGGATACTGAATTTTGAGATTGCCACCTGATCTCTAATTGCAGTCTTGCTTATTCTTTAAAAGAGAACCAAAAACCTCTAATTCCTTTTGGCTTCAGTATGTATTGTGCAACGCATAAATAGATGTTTCCAATGCCCAGACAGAAGTCAGGCCATCTGCACTGAGACATTTTGGTAGAATTGTGGCCACTCGTCTCATGTTCTCCCATTAGGTATAGGTGTGCACTGAGAAATTGGTATTTCTTTTTTTCCCCATTTTTGTTTCTAGTTTTAGATTTTGATGGAGAAAGACTTGTGGCAGGGCTTGCTTTTGCCAGGTACGCGCAACCAAGATGAGCTGGCTCTTACTCAAGGAGAGCATAAGGACAAGAGCGGTTCAGCACAGCTGGGTATGGGAGTGGGAAGCCAAAGGCTGGAAATAGCCATTAGCGAAGCCCTGGCAAGCACGAGTGCGGATCAGATGACTCCGATGCAGGAGGGGAGTGTCCTGGAGCATTTGTGTTGCATGACATTGGAGAAACCTTGAGCTGATCTAATTTGCACTGCCAAAAAGTGCTTTATTGGAAGTAGGGTATTTTTGTACTTGTGCATTGCTGTTTTTTTGCAATTCAGCTAGAAGAGTCCTGTAATTGAAATGAAGTAACTTTGGTCTGTGTCCTGAATACATCTGTTTGATATCCAGTTTGGGGGGAAAAAAAAAAAAAAGGAGGTTGGTGGAGGAGATAATTAAAGGAAAACTAATTAAGTTTGTTGCTTTGTATTTTTTGATGATCATATCTTGGAAACCACAAGTAATAAATGTTCCTCCCTGCTGCCATCTTTTCTCCTCCGTTCCTTCATTGTGTTTTGAAGATACAAGAATTTTATGAGATTTGGGTGTTGGTGGTGGTTTTTTTTCTTTTTTTTTTTTTGGTAGTTTGAGATGGTTCATAATTCTCATCTGTTCCACCAACTGATGGGACTCTAATCTTGAATACAAGTTTTGACTAGGGCATACAGATATATGCAAAGGATCTATTTGAGCAACAGACTCCAACTTAATTTTCTTAGCATTTCCTCCACTTAACGAATTTCCGCTATCTTCTCAAAAGCTGGACATTTATTTGGGAGAACAGGAATTCCCAGTATCTGATGAGTAGTTGTGGGTGCCCACATTGCTGCTACACAGTGCCTGGGATTCCGGCAGCACGTGCATGGCAAAGGAGTTGAAGATTCCTCTTCCCCTTTGAAGTGTTACCAAATAGTTCCATCTTTTTGGCCTTATGGCAAAGGAACATAGTACACAAGCACTAATTTTCTCTATATCCTTCAAAGTTTTAGTCATTTTATTCTGGTTATTTTGCTTCATCTTGTGCTTCTTTCCATGTTCTTTCTTTTTTTTTTTTTTCCTATTGCTTTAATTGTGGTATGCTTTTAATTAAAAAACTATTTATGGAGTTTAGGGCATATGTAGCATTTATATAGTTTAAAATTACAGCACTTTTTTCCTTTCTCCCTCCAGATTCCTCAGTAATTACAGGAAGGAGAGATTATTTTATCTAGAGCTTTTCCAGGCATATTTAGTTAGTTAAGAAGGTCATCACTGTATTCCTATTGTAAAATCAGTTTTTTGCAACTTTTGACATCAGACATTCTCTTGGGAATTAGCTGGAGAAGGGAACTACTGATAAAACCTCAATGATTTTGTGAAGGTCTTCCAAGGAAAGAAAAGTTTAATCTTTAATTATTTTTAAGACAGTAGTGAGTATTTTTCATCTGTAGTATCCTATTAACAATTTTTGAGGAAATCAACCTGAACATAATCTTAGTTTTCTTTGCAAATTAAGAGTAAATTTTCCATGCAACCACCTATGCCTGGTTCCACCCATCTATGGCACAGAGCTTTAAAACAGATGCTCGTGTCTGATATTCCTGTCTTGTGTTACTAAATAACACATATACATTGTGCACCTCATACCAAGATTTTTGTACCCAGACTTTTGTTTTGAGTGGTGATGTCTGTTGGAATATAATTTCTTTGTAACACAGTGGTTACGTACAATCCACTGGATGGTACGTTTCTGCAATTCAGAAGATAGGCACGAGTCAACGAAGGAAGAGATGAGAATTTCACTGTTGGATGGAGAAAGCCATAGAGGTCCCTTCCTAGTTTATTTATCTTTGTTTTTTGAGTTAGCTGCCATCCTCAGAAAGCTGTCTGGACATACCACAGGCCTTGGTGTTAATAGGCACGTGTAAGGCTGGCATTGGCCAGTAGACTTTGCACTGAGTTGTGCATCATCTGTCTGTGCTGGTGTTAAATTAGAGCTTCCAGAGGCAAGAATCCAGCATAAAGTCCATTTCTGTGTCTTTGTATCTCGTGTAACTCCGGCTTGCTGCCTGCCAGTGACTTGGTATCATGTAGTTTCAGAATCCAAATGCATGGATTGCTGTATAGTTGACTATGTGACTGTAAAAGAAAACGTACACCCATTTATACTTTATTTTCCCCTTCTTATTCTATGTTTGAATGGAACTGGAAAAGAGGCATTGTTTTCCTGTAGGGCTTTTGAAAAGGAGAGTTAAAAAAGCTGTGAATTTGCCACACCAGTTTAACAGAGAAGACTGTGGAGAAGGTAGGAAAGGGCTGGCCGTGATGTAGCAAAGGACTGAGTGTGGTTAGAGCACCTTAAGGGAGCAGGGAGGTCAAGGTCTGGTCTTAGCTTTAGCTGGAGTGGTAGCTTCCCAGGAGAAGGAACCACACACCTGGGAGCTCACTTGACTGGTATTAATACAGTGTAGCGACGACACTTGTATTTAAATTAATGAATTTAAATTTCATGATATTTAACTTTTGTTGTCATCGATACCATAATTTGGAGCAGTCTAGACTGATTATTTTATAGAGTAGTATTGTAGACTTGATTTCTGGGATAAGGAGTCTATTTAAAAGAGAAACCCACGGGTACGATAGATCATGCTGTTCAGACCCAGACTCTTCCCAGTTCAGCTGTCTGTTCTTAGTGGTGCTGGGTGTTCCTTCACCTCTCTGACTGATATGTGCTTTGGACCCATGATCCATTTTCTTTTCCAGTGTTTATTTGTTCCCTTGAACTTTTTGTTTTTAACCTTTTTTGTTCTGTTGTGCAAGTCTGTTTTTCCCAAATCCTCAACTGGTTTCTATGTGTGTTTGTGTGTTAAGCTGCCTGTGTATTTGGCTTGACAAACCTAAGGTAAAATTAATGAACAACTGAACCGGGAAATAAAAGAAATGGGCATCTGGGAAGGACTTTTTGTTCTCCAGTGTGGGAGAAACCTGACATATAGCAATGTTTGGTAAGCACAGTATTCTCTTATATTTAGAAATATAAAGAAAAACACAACGTAATGAATAAATATGAGGGAATTTATCACAGGATCATATTTTTCTTTGTAATCCAAATACTTGGGTTTGTTAAAATATGCACCACACTGGGGCAGCAGTTAGCAAGCATAGGTTGCCTGAGCTCCAGCCTCATGTCACGGGTGTTTTCTATTTGGTGTTTGTGTGGAGGCTGGCAGTTGATTTTGATGGGCTTTGTGGTTGCTTACGAAACAAACTGATTTTTTTCAGTCTCTTGATTGGGAGCTGCTTAAGCAGCAGTCGCTAACTGCTTGTGGATGAAGAGGGATAAAGATGGAGATAGAAATGTGTTACCAATTGATATTCCTATAAGCATCTCAATCTCTGTTGCTCTGATGCACACTTTGAAGAGCATTGTGTGAACACGCACACAGTAAATTATCTATGTCTGTTTAGCTACTGACGACATTTTTACATCTTAGGTCCCTTTCCCAACCATTCTCCCTCTTTTTAGATTTCTGATGCGACCAAGGTGATTTTATCACTCTAACCTGTGTTTAGGAGGGTGAGGCCATAGGGTATGCCCTGTGTGTTGCTAGTGGGCTCTGTCTCAATGCCAATTCAGAAAGGCCGCCCTTCTCGTCAAGCATTCACACAGTCTGCTAATTTACACTGAAATATTACTTTGCAGCTGAGAATATCATAGTCTGGTTGTTTTGTATGTTTTGGGGAAAAAAAAGTTAAAAAGAAATATTATGAAGCAAGAAACTTAATTCCATGGAAACTAGTTCTTTCCTTGGTTTGTGCTTCTGCAAATACTTACAGATATCTTTCAAATATTTTTCCTTTGTGTTTTTAGGACCAGAAATTGACCACTAATGACACTCTAAGCCTGTGGAACTGGAGACACAAACATTACAGGCTAGATTTGACTTATCTTCTCCTTTCCCCAAGATTCAACTGCTTTTGTGGATGCAAAAGCTTTTGTTGGTGACAGCTTAAGGTGTTTCTGTGCCATTTAATGTTTAGAGCAAATGTAGTAGGAATCTGGTAGATGTATTGCAGGCTCCACAGCTATCCAGAGGTTTCTTCCATTTCTTTTATTCTTCATCATCATAAACCTCGCTGAGAAAGGGCCAGAATATTAGCCAACATTATGCTTTACCTTTTTTTAAAATTATTTTTAAAGATTGCTAACATTCTCTTATCCTGACTGATAAAGCACTCATTTATTTGAGATGAATGGTGTATTTTGGTCTTTTTGGAACCCATTTTAATGGAGTAAAGGTGACTGTGTTCCCAAAAAAAGAATCACAGCAAATTACAGTTTTTCATCATGTAGTATGTGCCCTAATACATGAGAGGCTTCTATATTATTATTATTAATTTAGATTAGTAATTGCATTGGAAAAATGAAAGGCTTAGGTGAAGTACTTTACAACCTGTGCTTTCTGACCCAAACACACAGACCACAGGCTCATGAGTTTGCTGCTTAGGATTTACATGTGAATTGAAAGAGTTCATTGTGTATCTAATGACTGAGTCATTATTAGGTCCTTATATTTTAATATAATTGTTATCCTCTATAGATTTAATGCATTCATTTCAAATATTGAGTTACAGGTCCCATTAAGGTGACAATTATGTCATGATCTGTGATAACTCCTTTCAGAAACGTTTTGCTCATCCCTGATGTTTTCTCAGATGATAGATGGGGTTATGCAGTGGAAGTGAGTCAGATACAGGAGTGAAAATGAGTAAGAGTCTGCATAGTAAGTGTATCAATGGTTACTTGGTACTGACCACTGACTTTGCTCCCCATAAGATCCACAAAACTTTTGAATACTGAAAATGTAAAATACCATAGGGATATATTTAAGTGGGAGCCCTTGCTTATCCTTTCTATCTTGCACATAATAGAGGTTTTAACTACTCAAACAGATCCGATGTCTGTCCTTTCAAAATATGCAGAAGTGATAGATATTTAGGTGGCAAAAGGTAAGAGCATCACATCTGTAAACAGTGAAAGATTCTGAAGGAGACAAAATAAGTCTTGGTCTAAGCATATTTTTATAAATCCCTTTGAAGAGCCCAAATAGTGGGAGCTGCTAAGTCCCCTGCTCAGCGCCTTTGTGGCTGGTAACTGCTGCAGAGCTGGGGCCACGCTGAGACAAGGGACAAGTTCCTACTTCCTGCATATAAAGCTTTCACTTGGGTGTAACATACACATACTGTGTGTGTGTGGCAGGGAGCCAGCAGAAAGTCTGACCCAATGGAACTGTGGATGTAACTTTATTCACCAAAATGTAGTGCAAACATGCAAGGAATACAGTAATGTGGTCTAAGTGATGTCTTCATGCCCTGATAAGAGATGCAACATATCTGTTATAAACTTAGACTTTTTTCTGTATGGAACTTTTTGGGATCTACCAGCTTGTCCAGCTGTCTGAGAATATACCTTTGTATTAAGACACACAAATTAAATACATTTTGGTCCCAAAATACTGAGAACGTGCAGTGATTTTTCAGACTTTGCTCAAAACGATTGTTTTGAGATCAATACAAAATACATTGGCTTCCATACTATTTTACCTGAAAATATCTAACATAACTGGCTAGGTGATGCAATTAGTTCTATTAAAAATGTTTAAACACTATATTACTCTTTAAGTGAACAAGGAAAAAATTGTAGTAAGTAGAATTTAATCAATTAGTCAATTTAGTAAATTTTTTTAATTTTCCAGAAGTAATTATAGAAAGAATTCAAGCACAGTTTTTCAGTCCAGTGGCTACATATTTTGTCATTGAGAGTTTGTTTTCATGTATTTTGTGTGCGTATATGGACGTAACTTGTGTGTGTGTATGTTTGTTTTTAAATACATACTTATATTCCCACTCAACTTTCAATGTTCAGCTCTGTTGTTTAAGTGCGTGTACCTCAACTACTCATATGAATATTTGAAATATTATAAAATATTTCCAAGTATTTTATCGGGCTACCTACATATCAACCTTGCCTTATTTTGTATGTGTCAAGACCTTAAAAACTCTGCTGTAGCAATGCTGAGAGTTGTCTTCACTGCTTTAAAAACAGAGTTGGCAATAACTACATGTGTCCTTCAGTGGAAGAAAGAAGCCTTTTTGGAAATCCCTGCAGCTGAGTGGTAGCGTTTCACCCAGCGTTGCTCTCAGGGCTCAGCTGCTCTACATCAGGACACCCTTCCTTATTTCCACTCCTGCTGAGCATAAACTGCAGTTACATCCAAAGGGCAAAGGTACTTACTCTTCCTGCTAATGTGTTTTATTTTATTTTTTTATTTTTTTTACTATGAGAAGAAAGGAGACATAAATGTCTGTGCTCATACAAATAGTGCACAACAGTTTAATGTTTTCCTGCATTAAGTTTTAAATGGTGGCCTACAGAACGTCTGATGAACTAGGAACCACGCATAGAAATTGTATTTGCTGCATTTTCATTCTTCTGAGTTTTATATATTGGAAGTGGGTTGTGTGTGGAGCTTCTAGAATTAATGTCTTTTTTCAGGATGAAATGGTTTAAAGGAGAGAATGGCAGAGATTAGCGGAGAAGAGGCGCATGGATGGTTTAATTTCATTTTTAAAACTACTGACTCATGAAGTGAATGGCTTTGTTTTCCTAATCTGCCAATTAATTGTTTTCATTGTTTGCATGGTGATTTACCAGCAGGAGGTGGGAAGTGCCAAATAATGAAGATATCCTCATTGAAATGAGTTTATGGATTATTATTATTGCATATGGCTTTGACTGAACCCTCGTAACCAGCTCCTGCTGCAGACTCTCACTGAGTGCTCTGAAGCTGGAAGATTCCATAGAAACTTGAGATGTGCAGAGAGATTTCAAAGTAGTATTTAAATCAGTAAAAGGCTATTCTTACTCAATGTCCTCCTGTCTATTTCATTGCTCCTCAGACACTGTCTTAGAAAAAAATCCAGAACTCCAGGATGTTCCTTTATAAAGAGCCTTTTTTAATACATTTTTTCCCAAATGATTTTTACTATTTATTTTTGAAACCCACTGTCTATTACCACTGATTTTTTTTTTAAAATATTTTTTTCTTTTTTACAAGGTTCTGTGTCTGGGAGTCTCTGGCTGTTTACGTAGCTCTCTGTGCAGCATGGCTCAGTAGGTGCTACCAACTTGTGGTACTTTCTGATGCACCATTTTTTCTCTTTCCACTGGATTATTAGGTTTATGAGTGCTGGGTTTAACTACTTTGCCCAGGAAACCATCCGCTTGCATAATGCAAGTGGTACTGAAGTGATACTAAAAGTTGATGAGAAAAGATGCAGGACCGTATCTTTACGTGAAATTTCTCAAAGAAAAACAAATTCGTGACTATGTCTACAATATTTAACCCAGCATTTTGCCATCTAGTTTTAGGAGGAAATCTCCTTCATATTCTCTCTGTATTTCATGCTTACATGTTCACTTCCACATGCTGTTTAATTTCTGTGGCCTTCTGGATGTTAACATAGGGTACTCAGAGGCCTTTCAGTTCATAGGATGCCAACAGAAAATTCTGGAGCAGGCTTGTTTGTCTGTGTATGTGTTGGCTGATTGGGGCTAGGTTTTAGTCCCTTACCTATGAACTGTTTTACTCTGAACATTGCAATTAGTGGAACATCTTCTAGAAGATGAAATGACCAAGCTTACCAGAAAAGTAAACAGCCTCTTCTCAAGGTTTTTTTTTTGTTTGTTTTTCTGTGATCTATTCTAGCATTCTGACCTGCCTCTCCCCTTCCTTTGAAGGAGAGAGGTAAGGTATCAGGAGAAAACTTGCTCTGCTCCTGCTGATGCATGTTTGCTCAGGGGAAAGCCTGTAAGATGTGTAGCTTCAGTGGTACTCCTCAGCTCTGCTTCTTGTTTTTGGTGCTGTTGTTCTTAATAAAAATAAGGAGAAGAAAAATGTAGTGAAACTTTTTTTCCAAAAATATCTGAGAACTTGCCTTACTTTCTGGATTTTCCTGTGTTTCAGTGATGACACACAAAGAAAAATGTTTTTATAAAGCTATTTATAATGAGCATCAAAAAAAGATTTGACGCTTACAACTCTGGAGGCTTATAGCTAGTATGTGGAAATATAACACAACTTTGCTTCAGCAGCAAGTTGCCTTTGGTGCACATGAGAGGAATCCTTCCTTTTCATCTAGCAATAAAACAAAACATGTACTCACTGTATGAATGCCAAAGTTATCCTAAACATTGTTCATACTGTTTGGAGGAAGGGGTGGAAGGAGAACAGACACTCTAAAATTTCCCAGGGGCAGTTTTCCATCCTGGATGTCAGGTTATCAGTTGAACACTCATGGGCTGACCTCTGAGCAAGTCAAAGCCAACTTCAGAACGATTACCCCAGTCTGCTCTCCAGGAGAAGATTCCTGCCTGCTCAGTCCTGTTTTGTGTCTGTGTTGATTAACGGCAATACTGACATCCTATCAAAGATGAGAGGTGTGTTTAGAAGGTTGAGACTGCTTCTTACGGCAGTGAATTGATGTGATCACGCATCTAACTGGGGGTTATCTTACTTGCTGCTGCTATGTTTCTTTAAAGGACTTTGTATGATCTGAAATGCAGAAATGTGCTCCATTAGGTGAATGACAATATTGTGATCTTTGTGTTGCCGGAATCTACAGTCTTACTTATTCCAACCACATAAACAGGCATTGCAGGGCTATGGACCTGTGAATTTGAGTAGGGTTCTATTATTTTCATGTTAATAAATTGGGCTCATTAATACGTGAGAATAAATTTTAGGAACTGGTTGCTGGGAAGTATTTATTTAAGTCAAGGTAGTAGTTTTATTACTACGAATTTTGCCAAGAGTAAAATTATTACTGCTCTTTACAATTTCCAATTCATAAGTTTAAGTACAGGCATGGTCCCTCATTCATTTTTTATTATTTTCAAGAAAGTGTTTCATGAACATTGCTACTTTAATGTCTGTCTTTGAACCACATTTCATAATGCAAACTTCAGGGAGTTTGAATACGTACACGGTTTTAATGAAAACAGGAAATGTTACAGTATATTTACTTGTTAAACATGGATCTGGCAACTCAGCAGATATTAGCTTGTCCAAATTCACCAGCAAGAACAATTTGGAAAAAGGCTGCAATAGACAGCACCCCAGGGGTATCTTGTGTTGTGTGTGGTCCTTGTGTTATAGAGGATCGTCCTTGGTCTTTGTCCCTGGAGAAGCTGCCCATTTCTGATCTTCAGACACCAACCAAGCCAGTGCTGTACGTGGATCAGATTCAGCTGTGGAGAAACCAGGGTGCAATAAATATTGCTTTCAAGAGCAGGTAGTTTTCTGAGGCCTATGAGATGTGGCAGTATTCTGCTTAGCTGATAAATTGCAGTGTAGCAGGAAGGATGCTACAATGAGTATTGATTTCTTTTGTGCATAGAACTCATTTTGCTACAGCTTGTGAATTGCCTTCATGAGCTGACAATCCATTAAGGATCACTTTGTGTGTCTCTTCCTTCATTATTGCTTCTTTTACTGCTTTCTGCTTTACTGCTTTTAAAATACATTGCTGACACAAAACTAAAATAGGTAAAGGAGAAACTCTAATACTAGCAAAGCAATTTGGCTCTTGGTAAATTACTTCATTGCAAAAATTATTTTACTAGGAAACTTTACAAAGACAATTTCAGGAAGCTAAACATATGATATGAAAATTATTTTGTAGTAGGGTAACTCACCTAATGACTAGTTCTGTGTCATGAAATAGACCTTATAATGTAAGATTATTCTTTTGTTTTAAGTCTGAAGCCCTAAAATAGAAGTTTTATGTGGGTATAATTTAGTTTTGTCCATTCTGCATGGACAAACGGTACTTCATATTCTAAATACATGCCAATAATTCCTTCACAGAGGTAATGCTCATTTTTGTTTGTGTCCTGTGGTTCTTATACTTATTCTGAGTAAGCAGGGAAACACTATATTTCTATATATTAATTTTATGTTCTTTTCAAGGAAGTAGGCCAACTTCTGTGACACAATTACTTTAGTTAATAACAAATATTTTTTTCTTTTTCAAGAAAACTTGGTACTTTCCTAATCCCTTGAATGAATTGATTACATGTGGCTACTTCCACCCTTGGAAAGATCAGAATTAGAAGTCTCAAGGTTATTAGTTATAAGGCTAGCAAAATAAGAGGAGCACCATATTCCATTATGGAAAAAAGGGTCTTATTTTGCTTACTGATAAATGTTTTACTTGTAATAACTTCCCATATGCCTTTGTTTTGTATCCTTTTCACATCGCTTTGCTTGATGTTAGACTAGTCCTATCCTCTCACGAGTCTCCTATTATCCATCTCTTAGTGTCAGGAGTAGGTATTGACCACATGCATAGTGTTCTGTGATCTCTTGATGGAAAGCTCTACTGAAAAGGCAGACTGTATGTCTATGAAATAGGTGTTGCTTTTCAAAGCTGCTTTGTAAGATGTCCAGTGATACTGGCTGCTAAAATTTAGTTTTATGTAGCTGGTAACTCAAGCAGGATGGCTTTCGCTTTGCAGGATTTATTTTATTTTTACTTTCACTTCTTTTTATTTGTGTGAAGATCTGATTCATCCAAATTCTGCAGTTTCTGGCAAGTTCTGAGTTCTTCTGCCAGGAATTTCAGCTCTGGTTCTTGCCAGAACTTCTCTAGTAGACAGTGTCCTCATTAATCGGATCTCCTGGCTCTCTCAGTGCAGGGATGCTTAGCTATTTCTATCCCCAAGCAACTCTAAATACATTAAACAAAGTTCTTTTGTACAAGTGGTTGGCCAGACGCTTGATACTTGCAGGTTTTTTTCAACTCTCCTTCTTCAGATTTATGATTTTAGCATGGGATGATCGATAGTATTATCTTCCCAGGCTTATTTTCCGTTGGCTCTGATTGGCCCTGAGGAGCAATGTTCAACTCACTATTTACTTTTTTAAAAAAATGGTAATAGTCGTTAAACACCTTTTGGAAACTTGATGGTTTCTTTGGAAGACTGTGGCAAGGGTACAGAAGTAAAATGAATGTTTCTTTTGCTTTAAAGCACCTGGTGCCAGCTGGTGTACTTTGTGCCTTCAGTTCCATCTCAAAAGTTTGAGACATGATACATTGGATAAATCTCATCAGTTCCAAGGTGAGATTCTTCTGGAACAGACTTAAATCTGTCTTTGATACTGTTGCAGAGAAGAATTTGGGATTGAGTAGACATACAATTGAAGAAATTGGCAATTCCCACCCACACATAAAAACTTCATTTTAGTCAATTACTTTTATTGCTGTTGTTTTTCCAGCTTCTTGCTAAAGCTCTCTTTTGTTGTAAACCATGGATTAAATGTTGTGTCTGCTGGACTGTGGAAGTATCTGTAACCATCCCCTGTGGATCCACTGAAAACTTTACACATTTTTTAAAATGTACAGAAGACGAGACAATCTCGGTAGCATTTCTTTCTATACTTACGTTGACCTGACTTCATCGTCTGGATTTCATTTTTTGTTCTCAATAGCATTTTTTTTTTAAAGGGGAGGGTTTTTTATTTATTTTTGGGGACTGGGGAGAGTTGGCTTTTATCAGTGTATACTACAGCATTCACTTTTTTTTGTTTGTTTAGGGTCAAATCCTTGGCCATGTTCATGGAGCATCAAGAGACACAGAAATAAGAGGTTTGTGCCATTTCTGCATACTGTTGAGTGCCAGGGGGGCTGTAGGCACCTGCTCCATGCTCAGTTCCTATGCCAGCAGACACCGTACATATTTAGTCTTATCCTTTATGATGGTTACCGAAGCAATCAGGCAGGGACCTGGGATTAACATGGTTTGTAATTTCCTTGAAATTCTCTTCAGATATATGTGAAGGACTGTCATGAAGAACCGTCTCTATCTCTCTCTCTTTCCCTGTCATTGTCATTCCTCAAACCTAAACCCTCTGGTGTTCTACCCTGACATGTTATATGATGAGGAAGGATGGGAATGTGTGGTCTTCTTACTGCACATGTAACACAAGGTGCTTACAAATCAGGTTGTAATGACTTGTGCATAGTCTCTTTTTTCTGACCAAAACTTGGCCGGTTTTATACAGTCATTGTGAGCCTTGAAAGGCAGTCTTCATTTTCATTTTTCTGCTATTATATTGAATAGGATAGTGTGTAGTGTATAAATACAGATTTACCTTTTGCAACATTTTTGGCAATGAAAGTTTGGGTGTGTCGTTAGGATGCCATATAATCTCGATAGTGATCTTGGAGGTTTTGCTGCGTGAGCCAAACAAAGTGCTAAATCATAGCTTTCCTCCTGAAGGTATTAATCTGCCATGGCTAGATTGAGAGACTGGTTTTCCATTTAAAATATGAAAAGACAGAGATTGAATATTATGTACATAGTAGAAAATTGTTTTAAAAAAAGTTAAGAACAGTAAGCTCAACATATGGGTTCCAAATTGCAGTAGTAAGCATAACAGTAACAATAAGCATAACTACCTCGTATATCCATGGAGGAAAGTGCTTTGCGAGGTGCTTGGGAAAACTTATCAGGCCAGCTTATTTTTACCCACATACTTGATAATAAGAAAAGCACGTGTCTTCTGTTTCTTCATGCTGAATAAAAGCTTTCTCAAAAGAGAGAGACTATCAAGCTGAATTTTATGAGGCTTTTTATGGGCTCCTACAAGCAGTACCTGAAAGTTGGTGGAGCAGCGGGGATAGAAATGGGGAAAATAAATGTTTTTTAAGTGGAAAAATTATTGTGTATTTTGTATATACTTTTTCTCATAGCATATCATTTGTTACAAAAATATATATTTGTACCCTTTTTTTGTTTCGTAATAATGTGCTAGGTTCACACTTTTTTTTCCTGCTCATAGCAGAAATAATTTGAGTATTCAGAATATTAGTATTCTATCGGTTGAGTTAAACCTTTTGGTTTCTTCTAATGCCAGCACTGTAGATGTTTAGACCAGTGGTTCAGTAAGTATTCCTTTATATTGGTAAAGTCTGTGATGACTTATATCTTGCTTCAAGCTTGTAACTCCTGGAAGTTGCTCTTTTTATCTTGATAAAGAGTCATTTACTCAAGCCTGATTCTACACTGCTGAAGTCATTAAAAGTTTTGCTGTTGGTCTCAGAAGAACAAGACACAGCTACAGTTTTGCCTGCAACCTTTGTTTTTCTGATTAAGCTGTGGAGCAGAGCAGTGTGGGATGCCTGTAGGAAACAGACTGCAAAGTTGTTTTGGAAACTTTGTGTCCCTGGCTGTTTAGGTTCTTTGATGTATGCTTTATAGCTTTATAAATATGAAGTTTCAGCTAGAGATAACTTAGGTTAGTTGTTATGCATCCACAATGCATTAGTTTAGTAACTTTTATTTTAGATAATCTAAAAATTCTCCTTGGAAGTGTTTTTTTGCAAGTTTTCAAGAATTAAGAAGAACAAATTAATAATGATGTATCTGGTAATTTTTTCTTCTTATGAACCTTAAAGCTCTTTTAAGTTTTGGAATGCTGACTCTGTTTTTATTATCTCTTCAGCTAAAGAAAAATCACTGCTGACTGACATATGGAAAATACTCATCGTGTCACATTTGAACTAACTAAGCCTGCTTTTTATTTTTTTTAGCCAGTATGAATAAATAAGATCATTAACATGAGATAGACCTTTTTAAAACCCATTAGACTGACACAAATTTATTTAGCTTGCCTTGAAGTCAAGTCTCTCTATATAGCGATAAGCTGATCTCCTGCATTTATTTCTTTACAATAGTAATTTTAAATACTTTGAAGCATAACTTGTTGCTTTAATGTGACAATACCTGAATGGTAATCATGCTTAATTAGGAAAAACTTGAAATAATTACAAAAAAATGAAAAGGGTGAAGGAGTTTTGGAGGAAAACGATTACTTCAGTAACTTCCAGAAACAACATATTAAAATAGCTAACTCTTCTAACCACGGTAGATTGGACTGATTTAACAGCAAAATGAGGAATTTAATGGAAATGAATCTTATATTTTTACAGTCTTTACTGTGAAGTACTTTTCTTTCATTCTGAAGACCTTCCAAGCATTTTAGGGCTACATAGGTAATTAAATCTCTTTTATCAATATGCCAGTCCAGTTTATAAGGTTGTGTTTGAAAGTTGGGGATTAAGGAAAATACTTTTTTCAGAGTTACTCCCTCATGATTTATGGCAGCTTTATCAACATGAAGAGCACCTGTAATAGCTATAATGCTGGTTTCATTATATGTCATGATCCAAAAAGGGGTGGTGGGGGAAACCACCTAGGCCGTGGATGTAAAGAGTACAGCACCAATTAATAGTAGCAGCAATTAGAGGCAGTAGAAAAGTGACGTGGGGATATCACGAATGTAGCCACAGATATGGCTTGGGGATAATTATAGGCTCAACAGAATTATCAATAATGCTACGACAGTGAAAATACTTATGGATTACAAGTTTATCGGTACCATACCAACAGAGACGTATGACAGCCTTTACTTATCAATACTGTGCATATGACAAGTTATATACATACTCCTAAAATTATCAGTATTGAATGCATCAAACACATCCCAGAAGTGAGAGGTGGCCTCCACAGGACTGGGCCCAGAAGGGAGCCAGAAACAATCAGGCCTTTTATAGCTGAGACTTCAAAGGCTGTGTGGCACCACCACGTTGCTAACAGCCTGCTGTTGCTTTCTGTCTTCTTCCTCAGACAGCCAATAAATGGCTTTCCTGATTTCCTTTACTTTCTATAAGAGAGTTTTATTTCTCACATTGGCCCCCACTTTCTCAGACAAGAAGTGGTTCAGCTTCTTGTTTCATCTTTAACCACGGCACCTTCAGGCAGCCCCATACGAGGTCTCAGCTATTCTCCAGGGACGTGCCTGGATCCCAGCCATGAGGCTGAGGGCCAGGCACCCAGCCCTGCTGCCCACACAGGGCCCTCAACTGGCGGCCATTTTCTCCTCACAGTGTTGGGCGCCATTTTGTGCCAGAGCTTGGCTCCTCATGGCTGGGTCACCGCCCTTACTGCTCCCGCCTCTCCTCAGGTTTTTATCAGGTCTTTTATGCTTTCGTCTTCTCTCCTTAAATTTAAGCAGTGTACTTAATCATTAAGACATATGGTCAAGTTTTATTCTGATATAATTTTTCCAATACCGGTTTTTGTGCATAGCAGGTGCATGTGGTGCTGCGTTGCAATAGCTCTGAGTGAAAGTGCATACAAACACCTTAAAAGCCCACTAGGGCTTTTGGCCACTTATGACTGTTTTGTGCTTCAGTGAGGTTTTTCTACTAAAAAGCTGTTGGATTTCTGTGGCCTGACTTGACCTGAACGCAGGAGGTCTGGGTTCAGCTCATGAATCTCTCACTGACCTTGAACAGCGGGAAAAAAAAAAAAAAAAAAACAACCTAGACGTGAACACAGTTAATGGCTGTCAAAAATCCTGGAATGTGTCTTGCTTCAGTTATCTGTGGAACAAAAATGAAGAGAAATGTTTTTTTCTTTTGCCTATTTTTGCTTTGTCATATGTGTTTGGGAAAGCAAACTGTGGCCCACTGATACAAAGCTCAGTGAAACCGAACAACTTCTGCCCATTGGCCTAAGGAGCCAGCTCAGTAAGTACCGTGTGCTGTGCATAGCAGCCTTCATGTTGCAACGATGATGTTTTTTGTAGTTAAATTATGCTCCCTTTTTTCTTTTTCCCCAAAATGTTAAATATTGAGTAAGAAAGTAGAAAGCTCTAGTGCTATTTTTGGTCAGAAGACTTATCTGAAGGGCATGTTCTGTCCCTTTTCACTTTTTGAGCATCAGTTGCAAAAAAATCTGTGATTGCATGTAAATATATACTGATAAGTATGAAGCATTTTTTTCCTCTAATCATTTTTGTTTCAAAGCATTCTAAAATGAATTACAAAGAACAATAAGACTTAAATTACATGCATCTGAAAAAAATACTTTTTGAGTGATGAGCTGAAATACAGACAGCTGTCATTGGTTTGGTTTAAAGTTTATTTTCGTAGTGTTGCAGCACTAAATTTATCCTGGAGAAAATACCCTCTCAGTGCAGGCTGTCAGGCTGAGGCTGCGGCTCCATTTCAGTGACCTCTTTATTCTTCACTCCTTCCACAGCTCTCTGCGGTGGCCAGATTGTTTGCCTCAGGCCAGAGGTGCCATTTATCCTGCTCTTTGCAAATAGTTGTCATCTTTTTGTGCTGGAGGCCTGCTCTCCTCTGGCAGGCTTTCCCTCACTGCAGAGCTGCTTGGCAGCTGCTGTCCTGACTGTCCCAGCGCTTGGAGATGTCCCCTCACCTTTGTCATGGAGGTGATACACAGGGGTGGATGGGCTCCTGGTGGCCAGACAGCCATTGCAGAAACAGCACTTCTTGGGATGAAATTTAACTAATTTTTAAAAAATACATAGGCTTTATGTGAATGTTTTCTTCTCTCAACAAAGGGAGAAGTTTGAAATGTTACTGTTTCCCCTTTCTCCAAGTGATTTTCTTTTTTAACATAGCTTTGATGAGACTGTTATGTTGGGTGCAGGCAATAAGTATTTTGATGTTTTCAAAATATAAATGTTTTAGTTAGAACTGCAGAACAATTGCTAAAATGCTTTGTGTTGAGCTATGTTTTCCCCCCAAGGTGTGCTTTTGCCAGCCGTCACAGTAGCACATGCAGGTGACCCAGTTTCCATATGAGTATACTACTTTTCCAATAATGTATTCAGACCTGCAACTCCCCTGCATGTAATTCAACTAATTTGTTGTTTAACTAAAAAAGATAATGGAGTTCTATAATGGAAGTGCTCTTTCTCTTGAGAGACCCAACCCACTGAAAAGAAAAAGACTGAAAGGTCTTTTCAATGAAGGATGCTTTTCAATGTTTTGTTAAATTCTATTATAATGAAATGCATTAATTCTTTTTATAGGTATCCTTTTTTAGTACAAAGGAAAAGCAGATAGAATTTGAATTTTAAGTTTGAATTATCTGATGGATATTACTTGAGAGTTCATTTTCTGTCAGAAAACTGATGGGAAAGTTGCTAATAGCTCTCCTAAGAGTGAATCTGGATTGGACTCAACTATTCCATATGTGCTTTGGTTTCTCTTTTGCCAAATGGTTTGTGTTTTTTGTTTTAAATACATTGTTTCAAAAAGTGAATACTTTCCTGTATATCAGCTGTACAGGAATGCTACATAATAGCAAAGAGATAGAAACAGCAGGTTGTTGGAGAGCCTTGTGCAAGCTGTCTGGATAATTTAAGGAAGAACAAATTTTTTTGACAGATTATTTCAGAGATTACAGCACCCTACCTACTGGTAATAGACCACCTTCCCAAAGTTCTAGTGAAACAAACTCAAAATAGTAATTACTAAATCATGAAGCTGTTCTTTCATAATTTTAATCTGTGTAATTTTGCTTTCAGATGGATACTCCCTGCTTATTTGGGGTTGTTCCGTTCTGCTTGAGATAATCATCCTATAATATCTGATTCAATGCAATGATCAATTCAATTGCAGATTAGTGTAGCATTCAGTAGTAAAAATAAATATCCCCCAAACTGTACATACCCAAAGCAGTGTTTACTTCTAATACAAATTAGACTGAATGTTTTACAAATTTGCATGACTTGTTTGCAGTCTCGTGGTCAAACCAAGATAATGAGATCTAAACACCAGGATTTATACTCAGGCACAAATGATATGATGTCTCTAAATGCTGTAAGGCTGACTTGCTTTAACATATGCAGCTCTTTTAAATTTTACAACTTCAATCCCTGATAAATGGGAATTAAAAATGTGAATAGGGGTTTTCATAAAAGAAAGAATGCTTCAATTATTGCGTTGGGTTAAGTCTTCTGGAGGTGATTACTTTCTCACTGAAACACTGTGCTCAGCACTCTTGTTGCCCAGGCATCTGTCACTCAAACAGATGTCACCCCGTCAGCTTGAAAATATAACTCTCTTTTTCCATTTTGTGTGGCTAAGTGAAGTTTTCAGGTTGATGTACTTGGTGACATTTGTTTAAGTGACAGATGTTCATGTCTGATAGCCCTCAATGGGGAGGTGACCTTGTTTTCTTAGTGGGAGTTCTGCACCAAGTGCTGTAATTATATGTATGTGGAAAATATATGCCTTTATGAAGCATTAAATTTGTAAGGAAGTTTTTACACTTAACTTGCTGTGTGCATATAATGGAGAGGCTTGGAAAAAGATACCAAGGTTTCAGCGCCTGTTCCTTTCTCCTGAACAACTAGAATATTATCAGCCCATTCTGCAGGACTCCATTGTCGAGGAACACCAAGCATATTTCTCTCTCCTCTGATATCTCTGTAGTGAAGCACTACACTTATCATGGGGAAAAAAAAAAAATCCAGACATTGACCAATGACAATGATTCTGGGTACAATCTTGCAACCAGTTCATTGTCCGTTGAACAGTCCACCCATCAAATCCATTTCTTTCCAACTTAGAGAGAAGGGTTTTGTGGAGGACCATGTCAAAGGCCTTCCTAAAGTCCAGGTAGATGACATCAGTGGCTCTTCCCTTGTCCACTGACGTAGTTATGCCATCGCAGAAGGCCACTAGGTTGGTCAGGCAGGACTTGCCCTTGGTGAAGCCATGCTGGTTGTCTCATATCACTTCCCTGTCTTCCATGTTCCTTAGCATAGCTTCCATTTGCCCCCTCCCCAACATATTTTTTTTAATTATTTTTTTATTTTTATTTTTCTAGCTGTTTTTTAAACCTCTGTCACTTACAGTACTCACCATGCTCTGTGACAAATGGCCCTACAACTTAATTGCACGTAATCTCAAAGTGGCCACCTCGATCCTCCAATTTTATTTCATGCTCACGAGTTTTCATGCTGGAAGAAACTAAACAGTAGTCTCCTTTTAACCTTCTCTATGTCATTTAATAGTATGCAAAATCATAAAGAAAAGCCCTGAAGATACTTAGGATTACTGAGATTGATATTTAATTAAAAATTCAAAGACAGTTTCTTGAACATCTTGATCTTTATGTGAACTTCTTGCAGACTTTATTCCCGAGAGTCTTTCTAAAGTAGTACAAAACACCAAACCTTTCTTTCCTGATTATATTATAACTGCAAGATCTAAGCTCTATTTTGGCAATGACTGTTCTTGATGGTGAATTCTTAGTTTCAGGAAGGAGTTCTGCAAATAAATTGTAAGTGACCATATACATACAGCACGTTCTGCATGTTCAACATGGGTCTTTGGC
Source organism: Penelope pileata (assembly GCA_013396635.1). NCBI lineage: Eukaryota > Metazoa > Chordata > Aves > Galliformes > Cracidae > Penelope > Penelope pileata. The sequence goes on from WBMW01004029.1 coordinate 412,069, forward strand.
TCTTAGTTTTAGTAATTAAATCATGGTAGAGGGAATCTTCAGTGACACTGTGTGAGTGGCTGCAGGAAGGGTTTTTGTTGGCAGTGTTGTCTACACAGAAAAGGAAACAGAATTTTTAATTTATAACGAAGGAGGACCTCTAGGAACATGTTTGTATTTATGGAAATATGCACAAAATGTGGTAGTAGTGACTGCAATATGAAGATTACGGCTTCCAAAGCGTAAAAAATGAAAACCAAGGTTTAAATGTGTGTTTGCATCTGCAAATAAGCAGTGGTCCAGCAAACTGGAATTAATGCGAGACGTCTGAGATATGGTGTGAGAATTAATATAGTAGCATTAAGCTCTATCGTAAAGCCATTGAGAATATTAATAGTACTCTGTCCAGTACTCAGTTTACATTGTGTGCAATAATTAGGCCCTGAAAATAAAGGATGAGAAGAGAAAGTTGTGTAGCTATTGAGCAGCATTCATCCAAAGTGTTGATTTATCAGACGTTTCATGTTAATATATTATCTTCTGCGCCACTAATTTCTGTCTGCATTGTTTTAAACATGGAGAAATTACCAATTTGTTGTTTCTAGGATGACTGCACTTTAAGTGTTTCCTTGTATTTGATTACTATGATAAAATCTCTATAGGAAACATTCTGTCCTAACTTGTTTCACTTAGTGACCAAAGTCACTAAAACAGGCTTCAATTCATGTGCTTGAGGATGTAAGCAAACGGTATTCCTCTGGTATTGAGGAATTTGCCCCACTCTGTAAGGGTTTAAAAAAAAAAAAAAAAAGAAAACCCAAGCATCACAAATAATGTGACAAAATAACAATGAAATCCAAATATCTATGTTTATTAAGAACATTTATGAAGTTTTGCTTTGTAAGATTCCTTACAGTTCTGTAACATCTTACTTCGTGATGTCTTCATTTTATCAAAACCCAAATTATTAAAACTAGTCTGAAAAGTTGTTGGCACAACACCTTTCCAAGATGCAGACTTCCCGTTTCTCCCATTTTTTTTTTTTTAAGGTATGTTTTCAGAACAGTGAAAGCGTGAGAAAAATGAAACATCTTGTGTAAAGTAAATTCAGTGCTTTGTAAAGATGTTTTAGTCCAAATTTAATTTGATGGGTTCTCAATCCTTTTAGCTAGGAATCTGCATTTGGCAAGGATGATATCTTAATGAATTTTATTAATTGCAGGAAAATTAGTCAAGTTAGTGATTTGCACACTTTTTACTCTCTGAGACTGTGCAAATTCTGTTCCAGAACGTTCTGAACCACCTCTGCCTCAAGTGACTTTGCTTCAGTCTGGTTCACGGACAACGTATTTGGTCCACGTGAAGTCTACCTTCATTTGATATCAAATATTTTTAATTTTTTTTACATTGTTTCTCCCCTCTCTTTTACCAAATTTTTAACACACTCCCTTAGGCATGTCTTGTGATTAACAGCATTTAGGAAGTAGACTGATATCAAGCCTTGTGGGCAGAGAAGTTACATGGGTTGTATAATGCTGGAGCCTTCCGTCCTGCTACTTTGTGTTCATGCTTATTTGTTTTTTCCTTACAAAGTTGCTTTGGAAAATAGAGGCTGCAGATGTGCATCTTGCCTGTGAAAGCAAATCCAGTATGTATGGGAAGTAAACACTTTGGGAATTCAGCTGTAATGAGGAATGGGGAGGGTAGTGCAGCTCTCCAGCAGTTCTGCTGGTGAGTGTGTGGGTTGTCAGTTACTAGCTCAGCTATTAGATTTACATTCTGGTAGACTTCTGGCAAAAGTTAAACTCGTTTTCAGCCAGGTGCTTGTTTTTGGATTGTTGCAAACATTGCCCATTCTTTTCTGCGAGCACAGTATCTATCACTATGTCCCTAAACTTGGTTTATAGTGAGAGGGAGAAAGCCAGTGCTTGTCCTGAGTGACTTCACGGCAAAAAAAGAAAACCTAACTGGAGTGCTCTGTCCTTATCCCTGAAAATCCCTGGCATTATTTTGCAAATCTAGTTTATCTGTGCTTACAGACAGTGACCTTATTTTCCATCTGTTGCTTTTCCTTTTTATAAAAGAGTCATTTTGTAATGACTTCTACACTTCCACACCAATTTTAACCCAAATTTCTAATCTGCACGTTTACTATTTCCTTTAATTTTAGGATATAGTGCTGCCTCTAACATCCTGTTATGTTAAAAACATGTTGAGCAATTAAGGAAAAACCAGATACGTGAAGCATGAGAAAGACTTAATATATGTAGTAAATTTTGACTTGACTCTGTTGGTTAACCTTCTGTTAGTTTTTCTTTTGGACATCACATATTTAAATACAAAGAACTTCCTAGGTCCTAAGATACCTTAAGATATTTACAGGCTGGTTTTCATAGCAGGTGACTGTGCAGAGCCCAGAGAAGTGGCAAAGCTCATCGACTTCTGGAATGTTAAATACTAAGATGTAAATGCTGGCAGATAGTCAGACAGCTCATAGAAAGAAGATATGTACAAAGTGAGACATTGTGGTTATGTGGTTTTGTTTTGTTGTTCATAAAGTGTATGCTTGGAATATTTGGATACATGGTTTTTGTACTTCACTTTTGGAATTCTGGTTTGCTCTTGGTTATTCACTGGAAGTATTAGGAAGCTGTAAGCATATTGGGAAGTCTAATGGATTGGATTTACTTAGAAATATATCAGAATATTGTAGAGTGTAGCAATCAAAGCGTGTCATATTTGTTGGGTAAAATGAAGAGTAATGGCTGAAATAATGATTATTATGAAATGATGGTTACTACCCCATAATAATTACACTGGACGCATAGTTTTGATTTCTTATAACAAAAAATATGCTGGGAAAAGTCATATATGTCTCATCAAAATGGCACTTCCCTAAATAACAGAATTTTGATTTCGTTTACTGTCATAGAAACTACTGATGACCTCCTCTCAAAATTGCTTGTATTTGTGTGTCTCTTCCAGTCTTGTCACTGCTCCTTTATTATATGCACTTATAAAATTAGGAAATAAACATAGGGAATCCATTAGAGTGGACTGAAGTTTTTTTTCCAGGTACCTTTTATCTATTTTATCTATTTTCCCTAAAAACAGGGAAATGAATTTTTTGTTACTGTAATCTGAATTAATTTGCTGTGTTCCCTCTTTGCTCTTTCATAAATACGTGGGAATCTCACTTGTGTTGTAGCTGCAAAGGCAAAGTTTTTAGTGTGTCAACGAATGTTCAAAGATAGACCTTGGGAAGGGGAAGGACTTCATTGCTGACATCTAAGAATTAAAACTTGAAAACAAAAGTTTCTCATGGCCTTATTTTCTCAAAATGGATCTCTTTCCTATCAAATGTTTGTATTTGGATTATTTTCAAATATTACTTTGTGTCTTTTGGGAAGATGCCATTTGTTCACTCTGTCATTTTTCATTTCTTCGTGTTTTCTCTTAATAGAGTTTGACTTCTCTAATTTGTCTCCCCTCCCCCAGCTATTACCAGCTGTGAAAAGTAATTTTTCAGCAGCCCTGTGTGGCTTTTGGCAGACCTTTTGTACAGTCAGTGTGTACAGGGTCCTGAGGGGACTGCTTCTACATCTGTCATGGGATTGTGCTGCTCATGAGTATTTATCTCTCAGGGCTTTTCAGGGCTTTTTTATTTATTTATTTGTTTGTTTGTTTCTTTTTGAGTGCAAGACCTTCCAGATCATTGTTACAATTTTGTTAAGATGTGTTTTGGTCTTGAGCTGTATCAAAGCAAGGCAAAGGTGACTGTGGTGTGACTCAGCCTGCCAACTTACTAACTAGTAGGTAGTTTTGGATATCACAGATTAGATATAACATTTAAAAAGTGTCCTCCAGTGTTTTGCCAGATGGTTTCAGAGTCTAGCACATTCCTGCCATGTGGATGGATGCCAGCAAATCCCTTAACGGAGTGATGGACATTGAGTTTTTAAGACAACCCTGCCTGAGAGGTAGCAAAAACCTCTTCTCTGTCATCCTCTGCGTATGGGCTCAAATCATCCCGTTTTGCTCTTAAATCTCATTCTGTTAAAAACCTCTGTGAAGGAATGGGGAATATAGATTAGGATAATTATTAATCATGAGTCCCCTGTCCACTCGCATCCTCCACGGGAAGAAATTATCCCCTGCTTAAGTTCAAGTGAGTTAACTGCTCTCCAACGTAGCATGCTGTTAATCTCCAAGCTTCTAAGAGTGTCCTTATGTGCCTTCAAATTCTCATCATCTTTAGGCTGCTCACATTGCTTAAAAAGAAAAAAAATCAAACACTTGCAGATCTTTCATGTTAAAGCTCCAGGAAAAAAAAAATAGGCCTGTAGTAGGTGGCTTGTGAAATAAATATTTACTGAGGGTTGATCCATCCTAAGACAGTGTGAGTGCTACTTTGAAATTTAGTATTTGGGTATGAGGATATTACAGTTCCTTCCACAAAAAAAAATGTACTGATGCACGACCCTTTCTTCTTTAAAGTACTTTTTCTGGACTGTCCAAGTCCTGTTTGTTTTGCAGCCTGGGTAACAGAGAAACATAGATTTCTCTGATGTTTAACATTTATGTAGGTAGCCCACTGCAGGCTGTTATGTCTAATGGCACTTAGTGTATTAGAAAAAGATTGTTATGCTTCCTTAATCAGTTGATATATATTTTTTTAATCTGCTGGATTAGGAGATCGGATTGTGGCTATGGGCTGTGTGCAACCATCAGGGCAAACCAGCCAAGGCAGAACACAGAGATGGGTCTGGTGTGAAGCTGTAGTGCCAAGTGTTATGGTGTTTGTGGCTTCCTCCCGGTGCTGCTCCGTGCTGCAGCGTGCCTGCTTTGGGTGAGATCAGAACTCAGCTCATGCAGTTCATTCATTTGGCGTCGGGTACATCTCCTGGGTTGCAATACCCGTTGGCTCCATCTACGTGGTATAAAATTCTCTTGGTGTCTTTGCTATTTGTTTTGTTAATGTTCTTACAAGACAAGAGTAAATGTGCCATATTGCAATATGCTTTTTTCCCAGTATACATAAAGGACATAAATTACATTTTAGCTTAATATTTCTGTAAACAGGCGTAATTCCAGAAACTCATGGTCAATTAAACGCGTGTTTGTTTTCACTGTGTTTTGCCAGCTTTCTTTTGGTACACTGAATTAAGGAACCCTGGTAAAATGTATGCTGGGGAAGCAGTCTGGTTAGCATGCTCCAGCACATGGCAGAATAGTTTCCAGGCAGGGCAGTAAACATGGCAGCGTGGTGCCAGGACGTGGTGTGCGTGTCAGGGGCAGGCAGCTTTTAGTTTGCATCTCCTGCATCCATGGCTTTGAGCATACTGGAACCTTTTTACTCGACGCTCTGATGATTCAGTAGTTAAATAACAAACAGATCATCTGTGATGGAGGGGATTAAAGGAGTTAATGGCTATATTTGCTTTCAGAGGCATGTGTGCCTTCTATCAAAATGAATTAGTCTCTCAGGCTTCTGAGGAGAGTATTAGACCTAACATCTTCTTAATATATTCTAAAGCTGTGTGTCTGCGAGAAGCGAATTAAAGGATTTTAAATTTCTAATTACTTCAGATGTAATTAATTTCCTCTTTTTAAAAATAAAACTGAGTAGGAAAATGTAGTTTTAAAAGGCAGGCTGTGAAGGGGAATAGCAGCTACACGGTGAGAACTGCTGCAAAGCACTGAATTAATGATTTTATTTTGTGCACGGCCATTAGTCATAGCAGGATTTCACAGATATCGAGTCAGCACTTCCTTTTTCTGAGAGAAGCATCTTGTCTTTCACTGTGGCGAGGCTGGCGGCATCCTTAGGACAAGCACCATGTGCTGCAATTCACTGCAGCCTTGCAGATGACACCTGGAGAGCTTCCTGCCAGCTGCCAGCCCACGACTGCCTGCCCACAGGAATCTGCTCAGCCCTGCTGCCTGCACAGGGAGCTGAAGCTGCCCGGCAGAAATAACTCATGACACTGCAACTAAGCTGAGGAAGAATTATTCAGAGTCGCCCTTTCTGTAAGTTTATAGCTTGTGACATCTGACGGTGGTTTTGTGGCAGCCCTCGAGATTTATCAGCAGTATCTTATCTCCCCTTTATATCTGCCAATAAATTCAGAGAATTCACAGCTTCAGACTTCTGTCTGTGTTGCTGGCACCAAATGCCATTTTTTTCCTGAGTTTCCTGGAGATGTGTTGAACTACTCACAATTCAGTGATGAACCCACTGAACAATCACCTTTGCTTTCACCAGTATAAAGCATGTTAAAACTAATGAATGTAAATTTTGTAAGAGGGGACGCTGTGTTGCCTCAGGATACTCCCAAAGCGTGGTCAATTTTATCTTCAGATTGCACAGCAGCTCAGTGCTGAGTAAGGGCTTGAAAATGTTTGATACTGCACTCTGATGCTGCAGTGGTAATTGGAGACCTAACTGCAGGAATGTCTTCTGCATTACAGTGCTTCATTTTTGAAGAAAGGAAGGGTGAAAAAAATGTGATTTATGGGGACCAGCCATTCTGTTGTCAAATTTTAGAGCAATAACTTAACATAAAAACCAAGTCTACTTACGAAGTTTTTAGCCTTGGTACATTAAAAGAACATGCTCAAATGAAGCCATAGGCTGTAAAGGCTAATTGCTTACTCTCCTATTTTTGTGCCAAGAGAATTAAGTGTACTCAATTAGACTGGAAGTGGAGGTCAACAGAATCAGATTTGCAGCACAGCCTTCCCAATCATCCAGAAGTACAAAAGCCTCTTTATTTCCAGTGCTTTGGTAGTGCAAGCAAATCCATGCTGATCGCAGAAGAGATTTTCGGACAAAACTAGGTCCTTTTGCTCAGCGTCATCTTATGCTGTTAGCCCCATCTGTTGGGGAAGATCACTGCTTTCAAGTGTAAGGCAAATAAACTTGAAGTACTGACAGTATCTTGCAGGCAGGCATGCTGGAGGTAACGTCACACCTCTTCATGTCAGGCTCAGGTGTGTTGTCTGAGCCTGGGAGCCTTCTGCTGAAAGGTGTTCATGGAGCAGCACTGCTTCCAGCCCCTGCTCAGGCACAGTGGCGAGGCAGAACTGCCGTCAGTCAGTTTGCAATAAGTTCCTTCCCTATCTTTGCTTAGTTATTGGAATTGAGATCTAAGGTGTTAATTGAATTATTCCTCTCCATTTTTGTTCTCTCTTTGGTGTTCTTTTTCAGATTTTTTTTTTAAAAAATCTTTCTCCATGATATTACTACCTATCCGTATATCCTGAAAAGTGATATTCAGAAAATGAGATGCTGATACCGATGAGCATATAAGAAATGTATATGAATGCTATGTTTTTTGATTCCTTTTGTTAAATTTCCAGGGATGGCAAAGAACATCTTAACTTCAGGGTAAATTTCTTGCAAAGTTCTGTCCACAGTCCTCAACTGTAAAGTAACTTGAGTTACCCAGTGAAAGAAATCTGATCATTATTTAAATATGGAAAAATAACTTATTTCCCCCCAACTTTGTTTGCAGGGGTAGTTCTACACAGCTCTCAAATCCATTTCTGTTGAAGCTTTCCATAAGAAAGCCTTCCATTAAAAAAAAAAGTCTGTATTAGCGGGGCTCCGTGAAATTGTGAATAATGGAAAAATAAAGGAACGTGTTGGGGAAACTTAATGCCAGTTTGCAGCGAGCTTTCACTGTTAGATACTTTGCTCTTTTTCAGTGGGCTGATGCATTTGCCTGGCATTCATCTAGATTCACACATATGAAGATTAAATATCAGGAATGACAGGATTTTTCTAGCTTGCCACTCATTCTTTGGGAATATATTTTGTCCCAACACAAGTGTTCAGCTCTACAGAAATGGAGATTTCTGACTGGAGTTCTGTACTATTGACTTTTTCCCTGCAGTGTGTTCAGCTCTCACTTCTTACCAAAGATTTTCTTCCTTTCAAATAATCTTGTTATTCATTTTTATGCTGCTGTCCACAGCTACTAGAAATAAGTTTTTCAGAAGCTACAAGTCACTGGAATAAAGTGAGAATAATCTCCAGTGTTTTCATAAAGCACAGTGTAAGTGACAGTGTTTATAATCTGCTTCCAGAAAAATAGAGCTAAAGGTTTAAAGAACTGAGGATAGAAGTATAAAATACAAAACTAATAAATATTTCATGAGGCCTTTTTCATCGTAATGTTACATCTGTGATCTCAGCTCACTGTGGCCAAATGGCAAAAGGGGAAATGTCCATTTAACAACTTTCCTTCTACCACAAATCTGTAATTGAAAGCATTTGCTTGTGAAGTATGAGGTGGTAAAATAATTGTCAGAGCTGTTTAACTCAGTAGAGTCTTTGATGTAAATAATGATTCCTCAGTGCCCTGAGAGTGGTGCTGGCAGGCAGGGACCTGGCCAACAGATCCTGGGACTTTCATTCAGAGGGCAGGAACTTATTCCTTTTGGAATAAGGAGTTGCTTTTTTCAAATGAAGGACCAGAAATCTGGTCTATTCTTAATTAGTCTGGGCTGCAGTGCTTTGCTCTACAAATCAACTATTTTTCAGTATGCTTATGAGGTATGGGAGTAATTTGGCTCATCCTTGCAAATGGGGATAAGGCACAAAAATTAAACCCAGTGGAGAAGCTGTACACCATCTTGAAAAGCTTTCCAGATGCTGGTTTTCAGGTGCCCTCTCAGCTGTTACCAGTCACCTAAGGTTCCTGTGGCCTCTGATCCCATAACTGGGCAGGTTCTTCAGGTCAGCAACCCAAAGAGCCAGAGGAGCACACATGTGACTTGTAACGGACCATTGGGATGGTTCCCATTTGCTCTTGTTTGTGCAGGGAAAGCTTTAGTTGTTCATGGCAGCAGTATAATATGATGCTAAGTGATACATCTTAAAAATAAATAAATAAAATAATAATAAAAAATATTTTTAACTGGGCCCCAGCAAAAGTACAAACGTAAACACTTGGGCCTATCACTGTGTCTCAATGCAATTAGAGGTCAGCTGGCCTTTCTTGTGTGTATAGATATAGACACTGAACATCTTGCAACTTGTAGAGGTTTTGATAGCCATAATATTAAAGCTTAATTAAAAACACTATAATAGTTATTTTGTTAAGTGCTTGGCGCATGATGGACTAGTTAAGATGAGCTAGAAGAATAAGGAATACCTCCTGTGTCAAATTAGGTAAAATTACTTTGTCCTTTGTGACTCAGAAATAGAAGTAAAATCCAGTGAAGTTGCAACCTCTTGTAAGGACAATAATATAATTTGCCATGATATTTCTTTGGCTGGAGAGTCAGGCATTACGATCATGTAGTAAAATGAAGGTCGACTGTATATCATGGGCAGAAAAAGAGGAAAGAAGGGAAGATCATGGCAGGTTTCTTCTGGAAATCTTTCTGGGAGAAATTCTGTAAGGGACTAAAGCAACATAAGAAAAGCTCCAGGGTGATGCAGAATAGCTTTAAGCACTCCAGGCTGATATTTCTCAGGGAACTATTCCAAGTGATCGACAGCAGCCAAGGAGAAACTGCTAACCATGCACTTTACCTTGGAAACTCGACAGTGTGCCAAATGCTAAGTGCCTGAGTACCCGGGGTGAAATGAGACTTGATAGAGGATGGCTCGAGCATTGGTGTACCTCACATCCTGGCATTTTGGATATGACTTGGAGATGAAGATGTTGATGTTCTGCACTGATGCCAAACTTCCAGATAACTTCATCGTGCTGTCTGATGGCAGTGAAGTGGAATTGGCATGTTTGAAAGGTGGGAAGTTAGTCATTTTGTTGTGTTTATTTATTTATTGCTTATTTTAATAACTGGGAGAATCCTAGATTCTGATAGATTTCAAATAAATCATCAGATGTCAGAATCTGCCTGCCAGAGGATTTTGCATTGTCACTCCATAAACTCAGTTTCTGGAAAGTACGAAGTTTACAGCACATTGTACAAGGAGGTAGGACATTGCTAATACCATTGGGAAAATGTCCATCTGTATCGGGAATATTTTTAGTAGTTTCAATGTATTTTGTAAAGACACTGGCTATAGTGGAATATTTGACAGTACTTAATTGCACTGGCAGCCTTCTGATTATTAGTGTGAATTGGGAGGTTTACCGTGGGCACTATTTTGTGTAGCGCTGTGTTCTATCAGTAACATTATTAACATTCTGAGAGTTGCTCAAAGACCTAGATGCAAAGTTTTTTATGCTCTTTAGAAAAAGGGTAATTAATTTCTTTGTGCTCAATGAAGTAAGGACATCTGCAAATTATAGTTCTGGTATATAATTACATGTTTTGAGTAGAGCAATGAATGGTAGTAGAAATATAAACTATGTGTAGTGATAAACATATCATCCAAGTCCTGCAAAATAAGTAGATATTTGTTATTACTGTTTTAGTCGCATGTAATTGAACTACATCTCTTCTGTTTAAGCTTTTCTGTTCTCTTTTTGGAGCTTAAAGTGAAATCAGGGAAGGGGAAAAAAGATAAACAACCTTGGAGTGACTGAGGGAATGGGTGAGACTTCACTGATCTTCTCTTACGTGGTTTACTAAAGTTTGCAAGTGTTACCACAAGTGTTACATGAAATCTACAAAGAAAGCATTAATTAAGAATGAAAATTACGTGTATTTTTTGTTGTTGTTCAGCACATAGGCCCGTGAGAATAAAGCAGTATTTTTCTCTTTTCCTTGTTAAGTAGGACAGCATTCAGCATCACTCTTTCTGGATGGAAATGCCCGGGATGATTTGGGGTTTGCACAAGTGACCTCCTATCTCCCAGAAAGAGTGATTACCGGAATGCTTCTTACTCATCTATGTCCATCAGAAGCACAATTACAAGTAGTATTGCAGCACCTGTGGTAGCTATTAGGTGTTACAACCTCTTGTAAGGTTGAGTTTTCTATGGCAGTTTCATTACAGAGCAGTTTTTGCTACAATTTTAAAATAGATGGTGATATTGATAGATTTGTATCACTATGTAACATTAAAATACCTGGAGAAAATGATTGATTGTAAAATCGTTCAAAGATGAAAGTACAGTGAAAAGTTTTCAGATTTTATTGCGTTGGACACGTTTCACAGTGCTTCTGTGGTATTGCCTACATATACATAGCACACCTAGGGATGCTACGTGTCGTTTTCTGCCAGCACAACTGTGGAAATATGGAGGAGGTCTGTGTGTGTAAGGACTCAGTGATGTTCTAAAGCAAGTCCATTTTTGAATTTGGCAAATTTGACCCCCAAACACAAGACTTTCCTTGAATTATTTATAAGGTGAAACTGCTAGACAGTGTACTTTAGAAGTAAGTGATAAGACAGAAGAAAAATGAATGTGGTACCTCCTTGTCTGCACATCTGCATTTCTAAAGATTAGGCAGAATTCCAACTAAAGATTGTTTCGTTCTTTGAGGATTCCTTCTCTTCATCTACATTATATTTCTGGAGCTGGTATCCATGGCAATTTGCAAGGATGACTTGGGAGCTAGGCTTTGAAAACATCTATGATTTCCTCTTCTAACATATTTTGTAACATTACTTTGTGAGTTCATTTATAGAGGTAACTGTTGTAAGCAGTGTGTTTAAAATCCTTTTTTTCCCCCTTGTGCACAGAAAATGTCCATTTTTAGTACAGTAGAAAATCCCTATGCATTTTGTTCAGTTTCTGTAACAACCCTGAGATCCAGATACTGCTGGATACATCTGAATGCCTTTTATAGCTTAGAATAAAGCATGACTGGGTTCAGGTGAGCTGTAATGGCTAAGGATGGTGATTTAGCCTTCAGTGATCTTCATCAAGTGACCTTCCAGTCACTGAAAGTGTGATTTAAAAAAAAAAAAATTACTAATACTATTTAAAGTTCTGAGCATCTTCAAACTCAAGTATGCTAAATCTGATTGGGAGAGAACTTGCTGGGAGAAGAACTCCTTGAGAGTAGCCCTGCTGAGAAGGACTTGGGGGTCCTGGTGTATGAAAAACTGCATATAAGCCAGCAGTCTGAAGAGGGGTGGCAGCAGGGAGAGGGAGGGGATTGTTCCTCTCTTCTCTGCCCTCATGAGGCCCCATCTGGAGTACTGCATCCAGGCCTGGGGCCCCCAGTACAGGAAAGACGTGGAGCTTTTGGAGATGGTCCACAGGAATGCCATGATGATGATCAGAGGGCTGGAGCACCTCTCCTATGAGGACACGCTGAGGGAGCTGGGCTTATTTCAGTCTAGAGAAGAGAAGGCTGTGGGGAGACCTCATTACATCCTTCCAATACTTAAAGGATTATAAACAAGAGGGAAATCAATTTTTTTACATGAGTAGATACTGATAGGACAGGGGGGAATGGTTTTAAGCCGAAGGAGGGAAGGTTTAGATTGACGTCAGGGGGAAGCTCTTTACTGAGAGAGTGGTGAGGTGCTGGCACAGGGTGTCCAGAGGGGTTGTGGGTGCCCCATCCCTGGAGGTGTTCAGGGCCAGGTTGGATGGGGCCCTGGGCAACCTGATCTAGTACCTGATCTAGCAGTTGGCAGACCTGCCTGCGACAGGGAGGTTGGAACTTTTGATGATCCTTGAGGTCCCTTCCAACTCAAGCCATCCTGTTATTATTCGGGAGGGTGAAGGAATGACCCAGGGCAAATGCTTTTTGATGCTGTTTGGTTTTTAAAAACCTTTGGGGTTATACAGCCATCGATGTGAGCCAAAGCCAAGGTCTGTGATTTAGTAAGCTGTTAGTTCCACAAGACCATCTTTTCTTAAAAAGCAATTTATTTGTCTTTTCCTTCGAGCTTTTTTAAGCTTCAGCACCATTCTAGCACATTTCAGAGTGCTTTCTGAGACCAGTTCAGCAAGTTTTTGTTTTGATCAATAGGTCTGCGTTGCCATGAAGTTACATTTGTTCTCTGTTGGAGTTTCGCTGGGTACAGGAAATGTTAAGTGTCTGCCTCTCTCTAGTGTTATTCTCTCAACCACAGACGTACTGTTTATTTTATCTCCCTTTCCTTCAATGCCAAACTTCCTTAGGAGCTGATCTTAAAACTTAAGAGTCTGAGGGAAATAAATAAATAAAAATCTTGCCTTAGCTTGTTAACTTGATTATTTGACATAAAACCTACTTAAATATAAAGCAAATTGGGATTTGTACCTTGGTTATTACATTTGATACTTTTAATGTACATGAAATGTTTTAAAGTCAGTTAAATGTTATTACTCTTAGCGGAGTTGTATTACAGTCTAAAGTTGATCTACAACTTTAATAGTGAAATGCGTAGACACAGTAGAAGGAAGAGTAATTCGAGAATGCAATAGGTCATGGTGCTTTGGCTTTCATAACTCTTTGAAATTGTTTTGGTGCACTTGAAATTTGCTCCAAATGGGTTGTGTTTACCTTAGGGTATTATTTTATTTTGTGAAATACATTTTATTGAGGAACTTGCAACTGCAGCCTCAAAAACCTTCTTCAGTACTAATCCTTTCACCAAACCTAGGAAGACATGACTTTGCCTTCTATTCAAAGAATTTAATACTCTCACTTTTCTCTCACAGTTTCCGTATGAATATCTTTTGTCTGTTTTTATAGTCTGTCATATGAAGTTCTAGAGATAAAGCTGTCTGTTGTACTCAACTTCCAAGTGTTGTAGACTGAAAATCAGAAGTGAATTTTTCCGTTATGGAAGCTAATGGGCTAGATTTTGATTTCAATTACTTTGCTGTTAGTTAAAAGTAGTCTAATTCATTAAGTAACACCATATGTTAAAATGTGCTTATACAGTTATATTCCCTGTAGTCAACAGAAAGCAGGAGCAGTCCAATATGGTGGAATGGTGGTGAGGAAAGGTAGAATCAAGTTTTAGGAAATAAGAAAGCAATTATCTAAGCTAGAGCTAATCGGCAGAAATGCTTTAGGAGTTGCACAGTGTGATGAAGGACAAGCAAAAATGCAGGAGATTGGCTATGTGGAGATCATTCTCGGTGCATTTAGATCTGCCAAAGTAATCTAAGTGCAGAATATATGATATGTAACAATTTTTACTAAATCATTCAATCATTCAAGTGACATTGCTTTTATGGGTTAGCAAATGCCGCGAGCCTGTCCAGCTGTTGGAAACATAGTTTTTTTTTTTTTTTTTTTGTTAAAGTTGATCTATTGAACTGTGAAATATTATGTAGATGTAACTGATGAATCTAAACGTTTGGCTTGCTGTATTTTGGTGTGGAATTTGTTACATAAATATCAAATTTATTTTTGAAGTACTGTGCTATGAAAGAAATTTCACTTTGGTGAAAATTATACTCATTGATTTCTAAGTCATGCATATCTTCTTTGCTTCTGAAAACAAAGCTTTCTTCTTTACTGGATTTTCTTTTTTTCCTTAATTTTTTATTTTATAATTATATTCTTTAATTACATCCTCTACAGTAATATTCAATATTACCAAAGCACTTGCAATTTTGAAAGTGACCTTGCCTTCCCTGATAGTTCTTTTTTTATATATAAATTAAAATTCTGATCAAAAAGAATTTAACTAGCACTCTGTCTGAAAACTAATGAAAACTTTATGAAAAGGTACGAGGAAAATGTCAAAAATGCTTTTCTTTACAACTTTTTAAATAATTTTGACAAGCTGTTATATTTCAATGGCTTACATGCCAGTAGCAGCATCTCCTGTTGCTGTCACAAAACCTTTTCACCCCATTTGCTGCACTTTCATTCTGTGACATCCCTGTTGCAGTAAGTCTGTGGGAGGGCTCCCAGATGGCGTGACCAAGACCCTTTGCTTTGGGAGTGTCATGAGGCCGTGTCAGCCCTGCAGAGATCCGTGACCTTCCTTCTTCTCTGAGTCAAGAGTCACCTCTGCAGCAGCCTAGCATATCACCATAGCAGGCACCTGCTGGCTTAGCAGCAATAAAATCCTCAGTGTCTCCAAGAGCATTTCTCCTTAGGTCTTGTCTTACCTGTAGGACTCTAAGAGAGGTGTCCTGGAGCCCTGAGCTCACCTAGTGCTGCAGGGCTGGGACTTCTCAGATTCTTTTCTTGGGACCAGTAGAAAGTTTTGGAAACTCAGCTCTTCTGTGGCACAAATTCTAATTCACCAGCTAGGGATTTTACATCTCTTTGTGCATTCAATTTAGCTCTGAGTTCAGGTGGATGCTTTACCTGTAATTTGTCTAAAATGATTCTTGATGCTATATAAATGTAGAATTTTATTTAGGACTAATGAAAACACTAATTAAAGATGATAGCTGCTCTGAGAAAATGTGTATTTGTCACTTGTGGACTACAGCAGAATCGTAAGTCCTTGTTTTTACCACTTAGTATTACTACTTAGTATTACCACTTAGAAATTACTGCTCAGTATTACTCTAAAGGCAATTTAGACATCTGTGCATTGCAAAGACATTCAAAACTGCTATACTAGACTGACTTATTAAAAATGTTATCTAATTCAATGGCTCATTGCTCTAAGCAAACCAGCTGGCATAGCACAGAGCTAGGAAAAAAACAATGGAAGATGAATTTAGAGAGCAGAGTTGGTTTTATTACAAGAGATCTTTGTCAGGAAGGAAAGAATATCTTTTATTTTCTATTAAGTTGAACAGTAATAATTATGTTGCAGTTTCTTATCTGCTTCCGTGAGTTGATGTCGAAGAAGTCTTGACTCGGCAAGAACTGGGGAGCTTACAAGGGCATTGGAAAATGTACGTCAGCTTGGGTTTTAATGCAGTCAGTCTCTGCCTTCAGCAGTGAGTGCAGATATGTTAGAAGATGTAGAGCGACCAAGGTCTGTTAGGGCTACACCAGCATTTCTTAGCTTGGTGTTAATGCAATAAACGTGGAGTTGCCTGGAGCTGCAGTTGCACATAGCCAATATGTTGGGATAGAAAGCCTGATATTGTAGAAATAATCAGAGCTCAATGGGAATGTGTTCTGTGTGCCAGGTGACAGTGTAGGTGCTGAAGATGATAAAGGAATATGTAAATACTGGAAAAGATGGAACAGTTATTGGGGTTACATTGTGTGCTTTGAGGTTATTGGATGCTGTACTAAGAATGAATTTGTAGGCATCTCCACATCCTATAAGCAACAGGCGTCATTTTGACATTTAAAGGTCATGGTGCTTTAATTTGTTCCAAGTCATGCAGGCTCTGTTAGTGTACAGATTCAGACACTGAAGGTAGGATGTTTTCCAAATGCACTTTTTGTGGCCTAAGGAAAATCTGTGTGCACCGAAAGTATGTGATGAAGTAGGACTTGTCTTCTCTACAGAAAACGGTGATGGCTGCAGTATAATCAATAACTTTCATAAACCAATGCACATACTTGTGATCCTGACACAGTGAACAGTTCAGAAGTTTTCTTAAGAGAAATAACTCACAGAGCCTTGTACATGATACCAGTATAATACCAGTATAATAGTAGTAGGTGGGCAATCTTGAGCAGTAACAGAATGATATGTGAGTTCCCAATATTTGTGTTTAGTAAACTGAATCCCTTTACTCAGTGAGCCTTCCAGCAAACATAGCTGTGATCAGAGGACTGTGCCCTGTGTGCTTCAGGTTGGCAGAATTTGTCCTAATTCTGCCATATTTGGAAATGTTTCTCTTGAAACTTTTGGTATTGTTAGCAATAAGCTGCTACTTTCTTTTTTCCTATGCTTATTGACTTAGAAGGCAAATCTTTGTCAAAGCTGCTAATTGTCTGAGTGGACCTTTCAAAGGGAAACCATTAGTCTTAGCAACATGTACTTACAGCTGAACATTTGTACAACACCTCTGATTAATGAAAGCATTTTGAATTTGTTTTTCAAGTTGTGTTTTTTGGAAAGGATTCGCTGTAGCTATGTAAGTGTAGAACCTTCTGAATTCATTTTATGGGAAAGGTTGAGACCAGCAGTGTTCAATAGCTGCTGGGTTTATTTGGTGACCCTTTGCAATTGGGTTGTGTGTGTTGCAACACTTGGATGGGAATGCACGTCATGCAGAATGAATACTGTCATGCAAAATCTAAGGTTAAAATCCTACACGTGGATGTTGTCCACTGAAGTACCGATTAGCTGGGAATCCTGTCAGTGTCCCTCTGACCCATCTGGTACTGAGGGAAGAAACATACAGAATTAAAAGGACATTTTTATTTATTAACTTGTCCCAAATGCCTTCCAGTGCTTTAGCAGGCCATTCCATAGTTAGCATGTTTCTAGAAGCAGAAGGAAAAATGTTAGGCTCTGGAGCTGTTCAGCACGACGGCTGCTGATCGGAAATAGGCTAGATTAAAATACCCTTCCTATCCTGGAACCGATACAGACATCTGTGTTTGTATATAGCCATATTCCTTCCAATTGATTCTGTCTGTCTCTAAAAATACTTTCACATACCGTATTTGTCTTGCAGAAATGAAATTTTCTCTAATGTCCGACATAATGAAAAATTGGATTAAATATGTTAGGACGGATTTGTCTTTCAAATGTTTTGCCATCATTTTCCATTATGATGACTAGTAACATCAAGCAGAGACGTTACCTTCATCATTTGTCTCTTTTTTTCTCTCCTTTCTGCCTCCATTTCTGTCACAGAATGATAAACATATCCATGCTCATTAGCAGAGATTTGAAATGAGCAAGTAAGTCTGAATTTCAAGTAGAGCTCTTCCAGGGTGAGGTAGATGAGCTTTATTAACTGGTCTGTTCCATTTGGCTGAGATTTTGTTTTGATTAACTTAAAGTCATAAAGGAAGAGGGCCAAATTGGCTTCCACATTTCCTGAATGTCTGCTAGGAACATAGTCATTATAGTGTGATAATTATAGCGTAAAGGAGCATATTTTGTACTTTCCATAGGAACCATCTTGAAAGAATTGAGATCCTGCTTATCTTCTTGTGTTTATGACAGTGTTTCACAGATATGATTTAAAAAAAAATCAATGTGCTACCTGGTCTGGTAAGTGCCACTGACCACCTAGATGCACCCAATAATAATTTGAAGAAAAAATATCAGTGTAATGAATAAAATGAACCACCGTCTACCTGTTCTGGGGCAAGTTCAAAGCTGACATCAGAAATTGGCCCAGGGCTTCGAATGGTTGTAATGGCTCTGTAGCATTAAAATTCCTTTTGTAAATCAGGCCTGATGGTTGCTTTCCTCCTGCTCTCAGGTGTGGATACTGACCCTCATGCCTGGCATTTTCCTAGGGCTATTTTGGCGTCTTAAAGATCCAGCGCTGAGGCAATAATTAAGGTGTACTGTGGCTTTTACTGACAGCTCATTACAGATTTGCTGCTCCCAGAGGACCTTTGGCTGAATATTTGGGCATGTTAGCTATTTTTTTGCACTTCCCTGCAGCCTTACACTTTGAGCAATGCTGTTGTCTACAGATGTTAGCCTTCGGACATGTTAGGTTTTCACTTGATGCTTTTAAACCAGGGAGCTCAATATTTGCTCTCCTGGTAATTCAGAGATCAGTAGGGTGATAAAGATGACGGGACTGTTGCAGCTGCCTATTTATTGATGTTGACAAAGTGGAGACACTATTTCCCTTGGAACTTCCCAGCTGTGCAAAACCTTCCTAAAGCTGCTGAGAGATGAAGTTTGTGATCTGAACTGGGGGAATCCAGGATGTTAACAGTTCTCCTCATTTTATATTTGCCTGACATTTTTGCTAGGGCTACTTGCATCCCGGTGCACAACAGGGACTGTACCTCTCTCTCCACCTCTTTTCCACCTTGCAGAGTAACCCTGTCTTCCTCCTGAGGTTCTGAGAAGGATTACATCAGGAAAATTTAATGAATGCAGTTTATTTTGAATATCTGGTAGCCTGGGTTTGCCGATCTATGTATGTATGTATACAGACACACGCTGTGATGTCGACATATAGTTTCCATAAATATGTGTGTGTTTATGCAGTGTGGCACACCGTGGGTGTGAATATGCCTATGTAAGTGTGTATCTACACATGTGAACTACTATTTTTGCAATTAAACTAAGTATACAGTCACGATTCATTTTACAAAATATTCTTCCCAAAAAAATGAAGTTTGACGGAATGATTGATAATATGCCAAGAGATATGGAAGCTCAGATGTTTCAAGCTACAAGAAGTTGATGAGTGATTAATGATCAGCATTTGTGGACCTCTCTATTTTTGGACTCTTTGAAATTATTGCAGTGAAGAGGAAATGAATAGAATTTCTTGAAGCTTGTGTCCGTAAAAAGCATTCTGTGAAGTTTCATTAAGTAGATTATTATGCCTTTAAAACATGATTTCTTCCATTTTTATTTCATCTCTTAACTTCAAGAAGCCTTTCTTCAGCCCCAGCAGTTGGTAACATTTAATTTTGTGTCATTTTATGTCTTTAGAGATGTGTTGACATTTCTGGTTTTCAGAATCACATTTTTACATTCTGTCATCAGCCAGGGTGTTATAAAATGCTGTATTAACCTTTCTAACACATTTAGGTGTCATACAGAAGATACTTTTTAGAGAATAACGTGTTATTCATTAAATAGGTAGTAGATACTCCATGAAAGAGTTGTCTGAATGCCAAAACTCAATCAAGATAATCATACGCATAAGCATTAATAGTTTCTGGGCATAGCACATAGTTATTTAAATAAACCTGGAATTTCCTTCAGGAAAAGGACAGTCACATCTCCAGACAGACATCTGAGCTGAAAAGACAGTGTCTGTGCCTCTTGACTTCTTACAACTTTTAATAGTCCCAGTGTTGGTTCAAAAGATCCAGCCAATACTTACAGGACTCTATGGGGAAGAGAAGAAAAATGTTCACCTGCAAAATTGCTCCCAAAGCATTTAAGCATTATAGATTACAGGTTCTGCTGGGTGAGTGAGGGATGTTCTGCTCCAGCATAAGTGAGTTAATGGATTTAATTGAGGGCAAAAACTTGTCCTAGAATGTCAGTTGTTGTGTGTCGAATCTTGTGACTGCAGGATATCCATCACAAAACTTCATGGACTTCTAGAGCTGTTTAAAAGTTAGTACCAGAAATTATCAAAGTAGCTTCGATCTTTGCACAATCCAAACGTACTACATGTTATAACTACCGATTTTAATGCGAGGAATACCTGCAGTTCACGAGGACATGTGCCAAAACCGATGCATGTTGTCCAGAGCTGATGTACCCACACAGAGCTGTAAACGTTGAAGCGTTGAAATGCTGAAATTGCAGGTCAGGTCCCACGCGCAGTGCAGCTGCAGCTGTGTGCTGCTGCTTGGAGCTGTAAATGCTCCTGGCAGAGGGGTAGCAGTTGGGGCACTGGGTCACAGCAGGCTGCATCCGCTGCCTTGGGATTCAGCACTGGCTCAGAGGCTGCAGGACGGAACTGCTTACGCTGTTCTCTGTGGCGTAAAAACTGCTGCTGGCGATTGAGGCTGGGCTTACCAGGTGCTGGCTCACTCTTGGATAGGGCCTTCTAAAGCTTCTGCATGTTTAACTTGTGGCAGCTAGCTTCAAATTCTAATTACACAATCTGACAGTGATCAAGAACTGCAGATGCAACTTTCTCATGTGTTTCCAGTCATAAATGTACAGCTAATTCATAAAATCCAACCACTCCATGGGCATTTGGTTCAGCAGACAGCTAGTGTTCTAATACATCCAGAGAATAAAGATCCACCTTTATTCCTACAGTTGTGAAACTAAAATACACTTAAAGACAAGGGGAGAAGAGAGCAATAGAGGCACAGTGTTCTGCTGAAGAAGATGATCAGGATTTATTCTAAACAGAGTGCAGTTTATTTTGCATGTTATCATTCAAGATAGCAGAATCATGGTTGATTTATGACCTAGGAAGACACAACAAAATCTGAAGTGAGCAGACTGCATTTGAGATTCTTAGAATTTTTTCTTCCTCACACAGCATTCTTGTGCCCTGTGCAACTGACAAGCAAGGAAGGAGAATTTAGGCATGGGGTGTTTGCCTGAGATAAGTGAATTGCATTGTACTTGTGCCAATTAGGCTGGAAGTCATCACCCTGTCCCGAAATTTCATTGCGATGTGATAATTTCATTAAGCCATGTTTGTCTAGATTTTAAATTGTTTTGGATTTTTGATGGAACAAGAAGTCCTGACTGTAACAACAGGGATAATAATGAGAGTTGATAGTAATCTGATTAGTGATTTGTCTAACCAGTGAGATTATACTTCAATGTATTTAGCTGAAAAATGCTTGGGAAACAACATGAGAAGTAGATAAGATTTAAATGTCATTTTTAAAGTGAATCTTTAGAAATCTTGCCAAATTGATGTTTCTGAATGCTGCACTTCTTTTCTCGCATATTAAGATAACATAAACGTATTATCTTATTTTTTTTATTGAAACTACTTAATTTCTGCTCAAAGTTATAGCTTTTTGTCTGAATTCCAGTGATTATGGTCAGAAACAAACCTGATAAGAAGTGCAACATGAAATGTGGAAATTAAAAACTTTTCTTTGTGTGACCTTGAGGTCAAAAGGATGGTATTAAACGAGTTGCTTTCAATACATACAAAGTGACTTAGTCTAAGTTGTTGCATCCTAGCAACTTCTATTTCCAGTCAGAGCAAGCAGAAGATGCCCTTTTCCACCTTTGCCTTGTTTCTTGATGCTAATATGTGGCTCTGAGGCATTTGCCTGCCCCTGTTTTCTGTGGGATATAATTGCATCTTATCTGAAGACATCTACAATCATCTGCTGCTGTTTAGAAAAGATTTTGCCAGAATGTCACATATATCGAACAGCGTGCCAGAGATAGCAGATTATTGAGAGATACTGGGTATAAAAACTCTGCCTATGACATATAGAAATGGTCTCTGGTTTTTGTAATAATAGATCTGACTGCAGGCTAGATAGTAAACTTTATTTCCTGGTCCCAGATGGTTCTGAAAGCAAATGTCAGAGCCTTATTAAATGAGTTAACATTATTGTTAGCCAGAAAAAGTCAAGTGGTTCTTTTTTTTTTTTTTTTTTTTTTCTTTTTTTTTTCCTTCTTTTTTTCCCTTCTTCTTCCAGATTCTATTTTAGGACTTTTTCCCCCTCTGAGTTTGCTTCCCAGTGTCAACAAGTGGGCTTCTTTGGGGGAATCTTGCCCTCATCCAGCCCTAGCCCTCATCCTGGGTACCAGAGGAAGGTGCAGTACTGGGAGTGTCGTGGTTTGTCTGCTCAGAAATATTGCAGCCTTCCATCTGGGGCAAAACAAATCAAATTCAGTAGATAATTTTCAACCACAAATAGTTGCTATATCTTACATTTATTGTCACAAGTTTTCTTTTATCACAACATAGGGCAATTAAATGTAATCCCAGCTGAGAAATGTTAATACTGTCAGAAGACAGCAAGGATGAAGGAGAGGGACATAATTCAGAGCCCATGCAGTGCTGGCGCTTCTGCTTCAGGAGGATAAGCAGTGCCAGATGAAGGAGGGAATTCCTTGGGCGCTCAAACAGGCTCAAAACAATTGCAAGATAATTGTAAACGTGCCCTGAACACTGGTGACATCAACGTGGTTCACATTTGCTATGGTAAATGCTTCTCCAAATGGCCTGGCAGCTAGCTTATGGGAGGGGCTTTGTGTAGCTGGATGCAGAGCCCTGAGTTCTGAGCATCCTCTTTGCTGATTTGCATGTGCATATGGCTGGCAGCATGAAGCTGGGAAGGTTTTTTGTTTGGTTTTCAAGAAATGAGGAATGAGAATGAGAGGCCTTTGTGGTTTTGTTAAGATGTTTTGTGTTTCACCTGAGGAATTCTAGCAAAGAAGGCAGGAATAGTAATGGCTGTGAATAGAAAGCACATGAAGGCATCATAATAAGAAATAGCATCTGACTAAAAGTAATTTCAGAGTAAAATACTATTCGTTCTTTATTATATTCATGCACTTGCTGTATTAGTGAATTGTTATCCTCTCAGAATTCAAAGATGAGACTGAATCAGTATGGGATGCAGGGCACTCGTAGCCAAAGAGCGAAAATGGTATATATGCATTCATATTCATGGCCATGAATATTCATAGCATCGAGCTTTGTAAATGTGCATGATGGAATTGTACAGTTAAGGAGATAGACTTACACTCACCAAAATATAACCTTGGAGTAGATTTGATCACCGAATGATAATTTGCATAGCTTCTGTTGTACTGATGAGCAGGTTGTGTTGGGTGGTTTTCTCATTCATCAGTAAGTACTGAAAAATGCAAAATAAATGGTTTTGCTCCTAGGACACTAAGTCATATTGAGGTTTTGGGTAATAATTAAAGTGGCTGAAACAGTGAAGCAACAATTAGATTACTGCTCTTAAACATCTGGGATGCTTCGTGCTCTGTGCTGTTGGGAATCACTGAGTTCTTTAGCTGAAAGGTTTTCATAGCTCTTCCTCATTTACCTATGCATAAAAAGAGCTATGGGTTTCTGTATTTGTATGCAGAAATGTTGTAATAATGTTTAATAACAATGAAATATTTTTGCCAGTAGTGAAGGATAAAGATTCTGTGAAAACTTGGAAGCATGAGCACATTTCAAAATGCTAAAGCAGACAAAAATAATGGCTTCAAATTGAATGAATATGGTTACAAAGTATTCAAATCATGCTGATTCAAACACTACTATTATTTAAATTATACTATTATGCTAACACTACTATTATTTAATTATAAATAAAAATATTTTATTCTTATTGAAAGAGAGAGGAAAAACATTTTTATCAAAGAATTATAATAAACATTGTTTTTATTTTATCTTGTAGATGCTTAAAGGATTGTGGAGAAGTTTCTCCTCTTCATTTTATTCCTTCCCTCTTAGAATTTTTTTTCCTGATTCCATTAGCAGCTCATTTCTTTAGCACTGGAGACTGCCTTCCAATCTGTTGGTTTTCAGTTAAACCCAGAGTTCCTAGTGGCAACATTTTTTCAGTTCAGATTCTGATGCAAATTTGACACAATTTAATAAAAACTTTACATCCTGTGATCTTATGAAGAATGCTCCCCGCTTTCCATTTATGAGCGCTGTAAACCAGAATGATGGGGATCTTGTAAAAGAAGATGCTCATATATTGCCAACATTTTTCTGTGTGATTTTAGCCCATGACATAGAGGAGCTCAGCATATTCCTAGAGTCCTTTGTCTCTGGGCAGAGGTGTAGGTGTGTAACAGGACACACTAAGGAAGAGCATCGCAGCTGGGGAGAATTGGAAAGGTGTCCAACTTAGTTAAGTTTTGCATTTATCTTTCACAAGCGCTTCTTCTCTCTTAATAATAAGTTTAATTAGGCAACTTAATAACTTAGACCTCCTGATACTTATTGCATAGACATAATAGCTTTTAATAATTTATTTAATTGTTAATAATTTATTTCTCCCTCCCTCCCTAGTGTCAAACGATCTTCAAAAGCAGCATGTTTGTCAAACTTCGTGATAAAAACTTGAGATATTTACCCCAAATCCGAGCCCTGAAGGTTAATTTTTATTTTAATCTGGGAAGACTTTTTTTCCCAGGTAGAAAGCATAAGGAATGCTTTGGAAGAGGGAACCACAGAATGGCTTAGGTTGAAAGGGACCTTAATGATTGTCTAGTTCCAACCCCCTGCCTTGGACAGGGTTGCCAGCCACTAGATCAGGCTGCCCAGAGCCCTGTTCGACCTGGCCTTGAATCTAGGTAGGTGGCCAAAGAGAGCCTGATGCCATAAGGATGAACATTAGTGCCTGGCTTCAGGTCACAAGGGAAAACTCCCTGCCCTCCTCCTCCCCTCCTTCCAGTGCTGGCAGGGCTGTATTGCAACACACTGCATCTGAGTGAAGTCATCAGGCAAGCTCTTTAAGTTACTTGCCTAAGTAACTCATAGTAAACACGAGGAAATTCCTCTTCTGTATAGCTATGTTGAATAATAGATTGTGTTGTGTAATGTGCCCAAGTGGCAAAACTGACCGTCAGCCTAGGCTGAGTCAATGAGAATATTGGTGTCCAAGTAAATCTGCAATTGTCACTTATAGCCTCTTCGTAACAATTGGTAACAATTTCTGAATATGAAGAAGCCTGTGTAAATAATAGCCCTGGGCAAATCAACAATCATTTAGGCTGTTTACACTAAAATAAAGATTATGACACGTACTAACAGGTTTGTATGGTAAACTTGGCTTCATATTTGCATTGATTATTGCACTCAGTATCTGTCAAGGGAGAGGTGTCATTTGGAGACATCTTCCTTCCTGACAGCCCACATATGGTGAACTTATTAGCATTTCCTTTCTTCAGCTCATGTCAGTAGTGTTGCTTACCTGCCTAAGATCAGGCAGAAACATCTACAGAATGCCTTTACTTGGTCTGTGTGTCCTCTGTGTCAAGCGGAAATCAGATGAGAAATGTTTTCTACTGGTTTTTTTTTGTTGTTGTTTGCTTGTTTTTAATTTTCAGGTCATTAAGAAAATCTGTAAGTACCGTAAATTCTACGTTCAGAATCAGTTAGTAAAATGATGCGATGATATGATGTCACTGCCATTTTTCATGTTTAGAAACAAATTGTCTTAGATTTCTTACACTTTTATATGCCCGAGTCTTTCTTTGTAAGAAATTTAAGATACTTGTGAAAATTTGTTGAAACATTGAAAAAAGTATTTCAATTAAAAACTGAAATTTTCATTTATACGTTCAGCTAGGAACAGAAACCTTTGGTAGTTTTATTGGTTTGATCCTTACCGTGCATTTATCTCAGCACAGGGCTAGAAATTGGTGTTGCGTTCTATTTTCTCTTCAGGTAGCCTAGTACTGGATATTAGATGTTATTCCATAGATTGCTTGTGTAAAAACAGTCCAATGCGTGAAATAAGTCATTTTCCTCTGCAGGGACCGGCACTGCTATTCCAAGTGCCTTTGCTGGAGAGAGTATCCCTGTCCTTCCAATGTACTGTTTTCTCAATTTGTCTTTGAATGGCTTTTTTTTTTTTTAAATCACTACTTGATCCCTTGTCCTAAACATAATCTACATCCCTCTTAATTAACTTGGAATCTCACACTGTGTTTTATTTGGAAATTGAAATGGACTTATTATTTTAAGGAACATGCTTTAGTTAGAAAAGCCTGGCTAGTATATTGGGAAGTGTATTCTCCTCATATTAAAGTGGATGGACCTTCAGGATGATCTTAGTTTTCTTGCATCCCAGCACTACCTACAAAAGAGATCCTCAGCGTTCTGTGGTTCCTTGAGGCATCCATCGGTGCTGTCCCTGCCGTGCAGCAGCCCCAGCCTGAGCTCAGCTGTCAGGTGGAGCTGTAGGTCTTGAAGTGCAGAATGGGAAGTTCCCAGCTTCCCCACTCAGCAGGTCCGTTTGCCAGGTAATCTTCTCCCTCTCAAGCACTGCTTGTGACCATCGCCAGTGAAAGTGCCCACGAGGCAGTACTGAAATAAATTTAATGATGCTTTAAAAAGCATCTAGGAGGACGTTTTCAGACCCTGTATGATTCTTTTTATTAATGATTTCTGCAGTTTAATACATCATGTAGGAGCTTGTTCTTAAAACTCTCAGATCGTTCAATATCAAAAAAAGATTTAAGGGAAGAAGGCACCGAGGGAGATAGGGCAAGCCGTTAGCAGCCTCTGGCTTAATGGATCTGCAGGGAAATTCTAATTTACCATCAAAGTGACAGCGACTCACTTGGTGCGAAGTGCCAAGGAGACAGATGGCAATGTTGAAATGTTCTCTGTTGTGCCTACCATCAGGTTCAGTGAAAAGGGAGCTCAGGAGCAACAACATGTTGTAGTAAAGTAAATAATATTTGCTACCACTTTTTTGAGGGAGGGGAGTTGGTTTGTTTTGAAGCTGCTGATCGAAAGCTGAGCTGAATTCTTTAATGGGGGTGGAGTAGAAATGGTTTTTGGAAAGAGTCTTACTGAGGTCTTCTTTTGCAGCCCCAAATATGAGCTGTAGTGTTGGAGGTCAGTGGAGGCAAGGCAGGAAGTGAGCGAGCCCCTGGCTGCTGCTGGGGATCACCCTGCTTTGGGACTGAGAGCCTCTGTCACTGCTTTCTGTCTGACACTGATATTCCTGCTCCTGCGACCTGTGCCAGGCTGACGCTGCTTTGTGGCAGCTCCTCTTGGTAACTTGTAGCACATGGGATTCTCGCTCGTGGTTTATACATGAGCAAATGAAGCTCTGTGCTCTCAGGCTGGGCTTGGGAGGCAGCGTGCTGTGGTTCGTCATATGAGGCTCTAAGGGGTCGTGCAGGCACATCTGTCAGGTGGAAGTAGCTGCAACACCTTTGTCTGTGGGATGGGGAGCTCTCGCAAGGAAATACTTGCCTGCGTTGTTCCTTTGTTTCTTATTCTTGGAAGACGTTTTTTAATCTTCTTAAGAGTAAATTCTCTGTGGGAAATTGATTAGAAGAAGAATGCTAGGAACTTAAAATAGTATCATGAGTTTTAGATAAATTTTTAATACAGATACAGCAGTTATTAATTTTAGTACTTCTGGTGATCAAGTGACTTGCTCTTTGTGTTTCTTTGACTGGGGTTCCGGCCACAGCTGCCAAGTCCAGCTGGACTTCTGAAACGTGAAGGAAATATCCATTTAATACATACAGATTGTATTCTACTTTTCTGCCTTAATTTCTTGCTGATCAAAAGTATGGGGAGCTACCACAGTATTGCTACATGGCAAGTATTATTTAGGTCTTGACATTCATTTGTACTACATTTTCTCATGCATCTTCTTTCAAAAGTCATACTCATTTTGTCTATAGTGTTGGTTCACTACACGTTACAAAGAAACTTAATGTTGTCTTCACCACTTTTTAAGTATTTTTATTTCCTTTTAGGTACTATATTTGTTTTTGCAAAGGAACAAAACACACTCCATGGACATACGCTTGGCTCATTGAAGAGACCTTTTTTCCTTGCTTGCTTTGGTTTCATTACCATCTTGGGCAGACTTCAGGGTTTTTATGTATAAGGACTGTAGAGAATCTAATCTGTAACATATTGTGCAATTGAGTTATAATTCTTCTTCTATGGGTTCATTTAGAGCTACTTAAGATCCACAGTTTTCCTTGTAGGTAATAGTAGGTGAAAAGCTCAGCTTCTTTCTAAGTATGCTCACTATCTTTCTTTATGAAATAGTTTACACTGTTTCAGCCAAAACATACACATACTGTCTCTGAACGTTTCTGTATTGCGTCACATCCCAAATAGAAAGAAATGCACCAAAAAGATAAAAATTGCAGGTATAGAAAATGTTCTAGGCTATATGAAACTCAAGATTGGAAGAAAAAAAAAGTAAAAAAAAGTAAAAAAAAGTAACTGGCAGACTTAAATGATGCTTAAATAACAAGGTTCTGTTGTTTTTTTTTTCTTTCTGAAAAAGAGTAGACGTCTTACTAATTTGTATTCCATGGACATACCTTTTCAACAAAGAAATAATATATCAATAGTGCAGCTAAATTCCCAATTTAGTTTACCATGTTTTCTATAACCAGGCAAGTAAGACAGAGATGTTCTGCATTATAACAAGCACATCATTAAAATGGCAGATGACCATAAAATTAAATCTTGCTGTCTCATGGGATATTTTTTGAATGTTAAGTGAAAGCATCTGCAACTGATTATTTTGTCCTTATTAAGCTCAAACAGCCCAGAACCTTGAGCTCTTAAATACAAGTTCATCTGCTGTGTTGTGTATTTGTGATGAAATAATTGAATAAACAGGAGCAATATATTTTCAATAACATAGACTTATCTCACTGATTGATTGCAATTAAAGTCTGTGTTGAGGTCTTCCTACCCACGTATTGTTTTGATCTAGCAATCCAGCTAGATATTGCTAGATCCAGCTAGATAGATCCAGCAAAGATATTGCTAGGGGACCTTTTAGACTAGTTATTGAGTTCAGTTCATCTGGAAGTATGGCATCAATTATTTTATTTATAAACCTGGATAAACTCAGGTAAAAAATAAGAATGTATATAGTTATTTCAGTTAAGACAGAAGCATTGGAAATACTAGGAAATAGAGAGGAAGAGATTGGTCTGACATTAAACCACTGTGAATCTTGTCATGAGCTAACAACTCTCTTAATATCTGTGCCGTGCTTCTAGGTCGTGTGAACTTAGCCACTCCCAAGGTGGTCTTTGGAATGACATAATCCACTCTGTGTATGAATACCAATTTATACTTAGGTCTTGATTTTCAGGCTAGTATGCTTTGTAATAACTAGTTTATAAATATTAATTTATCCTGAAAGCCACTTTTCATAAATGAGTAGCTGTGTTACAGCATCATTTCTCACAATATGTGTTGTTCATGTTCCCCTATTTTTGTCATGCAAGGCACAAGGGCAGATTTCATATTAGGTACATCCCTAGTGACTTCCTTACTTCTGTATTCTTTGTTTTGACCAGTGATTTCTGACTCCAGTTAGATCCTGTAGGTGCCTGAAAGAAGTACTAAACCCAAAATGTGTGCAAAAATCATGGGGATTGTATGGCAACATAATTATATATATGGAAACTTGAGCCAACACTGAAATTCTATACATTTAATGCTTTTTTTTTTTTTTGAAAACAGCTTAATTTTTTTTGTTAGTCACCAACACATTGCATTATAACAGCATGTGTTTAAAAACTACACGTTAACATAAGTTTAGCAATAGTGTCTTTTCTATTCTAAGCCATATTCATTTAATTTAAGAACAAACCTGAAGACGAGTCTTGGAAAAACTATTTCTGCTTGAGAAGTTATAAGTTGAGAAGCTCCCAGGGAGGTGGTGGAGTCACCGTCCCTGGAGGTGTTCAAGAAACATCTAGATGTGGTACTAAGGGACGTGGTTTAGTGGGCAATATTGGTGGTAGGTGGACAGTTGGGCTAGATGATCGTAGAGGTCTTTTCCAACCTTTATGATTCTATATTTGGTATGACAAATATGATGCAGGGTGCTATTGTACACCACTATTAGATTATAATGCTACCTTGTCCGTTGGGTGCTACTCTGTGTATACGT
The DNA here is from genome assembly GCA_013396635.1 of Penelope pileata. Lineage (NCBI taxonomy): Eukaryota > Metazoa > Chordata > Aves > Galliformes > Cracidae > Penelope > Penelope pileata. The sequence goes on from WBMW01004029.1 coordinate 441,997, forward strand.
GTGCTTAGCATAACTGTATGTATTTAGGAAAAGGATGGCAAAAGTAAAGGACTTTATGAAAACTGCAGAAGTGTTTGTGCAGGAATGTTCCCACTGCCATGCTGTTGGTGTGATATTCAGCTGCTGCAGTTGACTGAGTAGAGCTGTGTTGTTAAAACAGTCCGGATTAATCTTACTTTTTTCCCAAGTTAAATTACAAGTTTTCTTCAGAAGTGACTAAGGAAAGCATAAGAAGCATGGAGTGATGACATAAAGGTGATGTGTTCTGACCTGGTGACCATTTGCTTCTTTATTTACTGTCACATATTTATTATGGAAAAAAAAAAAACTAAAGCGTAGTGGTTTCTTGCAAACTCAGGTACTTTTGAAGGCTACGGTCTCCCTGTTTTACAACCTTATTTAAGAGGTAGTACCTGCAAGAGCAGCAGCTATATGCAATCAATTGATTGCTAAAAGTTATTATCCCCCTAGGATGCTTTCCTTTTTAGATGCGCTTGAACATTAAATTTAAAAATTAAGCCTGCTGTGAAGCTAACAACAGTCTTCACTGAAAAATGTCAATCCACTTCAAACAATTTCAAGAAGATGCCTTATTTTGCCCTTCACTTTAAAATAAATAAATAAATGTGTGAAGCAGTGACGTAGCACATCCTCTGTCTAGCCCAAATCCTGTCTCAGTGTGGGTAATCAGGAGCTTACAGGTGGCCCCGTCCCTGGGCTCTCTTGCTGTATCTGGGGAAGGCTGGAAGATGCAGTTTTGGATGCTCCCCGGCTTCTCTTGGGAAGATCGCAGGAACTGAAGAACTCTGTGAAGTATGCTCCCTGCTGAGCCCCTTCCTTTCTTTGCACTGATTGACAATTTGCATGCCAGACTTCAGGGAGACTAAGCTGCTTTTTAATTTTTTTCAGACCTTCTGCCAGCCAGTAGGAACAAAAGGCATCTCCTGTGAGACTGCTGCTAATAACGCTTTAGGATTAGGGACTGGAAGGGAATGTTCGCACCTGTTAGGCTGAACCTTTGAAAACTTGGTTTCTCAAGGTAGTGCTGTCTAAGAGGATGAAAACAGCAAAGACAGAAAATCCGAATAGGTGTGTCACTGAGCTGAAGGATTTGTGTTCAAGAGTTAGAAAGGGAAAAAATGTCACCATGGGGAATTCAGTTACTGCTTCATGATGGGTATTTATATAGGTTAATGCAAAATCAAAGCAGGAGGATTCTTTGGTTTTGAAGTGCTGGAAATGTAAAAGTGAGCATTAAGGTACTTAAAAGGTACCAGCTCCAATCTTGTCCCTTTTTGTATTTCACAGTCATTTCCCAAATTTCACAGTTGGGCTCATCCTCCTACACTGCTTTGTTCCAGTTGTGTTTGCCTTTTGCTATCTAGCTCAGAGTTTGCAGATTGCAGGGACTGGTTATCAAAACACTGAATAATCATTAGTCCAACTGAAAGAGGAACTGGAGAACTGCTCACCACGTTGTTGAGAAAAAGAAGAGCAACATCGCATGTTTTGAGTCAAATCCAGCGCTATCTCCTACAAGAAGCCTTTGAGCTGCATTTTGTGAGATTACAATTGTTTTTTTAGTGCTTAAAAAAACTTTGGTATTTTGTGCCATTTTGAATAAATCCCAAATTGTTTTAGTTCAGAAACAGAAATGAAATAATTATTAAAAATTCTTTGAATTAATCTTATTTTCCTTTACAAGTGTAACTTAGTTCTGTTTGTTTTTCAGGAATAACTAAAACTAGTCAAAATTAACTCAAATTTTTACAAAGAAAAAATGTAGTGCTATCAATATATGGCTGTGCATACGCTGAGATAGAGTCATCTCTACTAACTTCAGCCATCTAAAAAGCAAACATGCTTGGTGCTCCATTTCATGTGCTGCCAGTAGACAACCCATCCCTCTCGCCATCCCTCTCATTTTAGGTCTTTGCATCAAAAAGGAATATATTCAGACCTGTAACACTTTTTCCATTTACTGTTTTGGGGGAAGACTCAGAAATGGAAAGAGTAAGAAACTTGTTTGGTTTTGGATGGAAACCTTCAAGTAGGAACTTTCTTTCAAATCGGACAGCATTGATCTGGAGAAGTTTAAAAGTTTTCAGTAACTTTGAAATGTGATTGTAATAGAAACCTTGCCAAATATTAAAATGACACAAGGAGTAATGAGCATGATGCAAAGAAACAACTCAGTGCTTGTAGTCTGTCAAGCTTGTAACAGTAATAGGGGAAGCTAGATCTGTTTGGAAGTTGGTTTCTTACGAGGTTTGTCATCTGCCCTCGTGGATGTCACTCTTCATTTCCACACTGAACAGTATTCAATCAGACTATGTAGCAAATACATGAAGATTTATTAACTAAATCCCATTAAGAGTTTTTGCATGCAAGCAATGAAGGAAGAGAAATTTAAGTAGCAGCATTTCATGCAGGAAGCTTGTGTGGTGAAGATACCTGTTGACATGGAAGAAACAGAATGAGCAAAAATCATTTTGTAAAGTAAATCATCAGAAGAATGAAGTATCATTAAAAACAGAAGATTTTTTTTTTTGCTTTTTACGAATAGATCAAGTTTTGTCTACTACTTGTATTTACAAGCAAATTGTTTTTTTGCTTTCTTTTTAAAGTTTAATTTTATTCAATCAGAGCATATAATATATAATATAATGAATTTCTGTGAATGCTCAAGTGCACATTAGCTCATTAATAACAAATGCATTAATTTCTTTATAATTCAGTAATTATAATAGTTGGTACTAAAATTGTACTGTAAAACTGATAAGTGGGGAAAAAAAAAAAAACAAAAAACCCAATCAACTAACTGCAAAGACTGTGCTGGATCATGCCACAGCATAGTATTCTGCCTGTAGCAGAGATGAAAGACAATTTCTCACTCCATTCCCTAACCTTTTGCGACTCACTTGCTTCCCAAGCCAGGCATGGTTCATGTTAATTTTTAAACCTCAGCAGATTTCTCTTATGCAAATCTGTCCAATCTGCCCTCAGATCTATATTTTGCATCCTCAGCATCTTGCAGCAGGAATTTCATGGTTTAACCGAACCTTGTGTGGTGGTGAGCTGCCTCCTGGTTTTTGGTCTTACGGTGGTCTAATGCTAGTTTCATTTAATGGTGACTGGTTCCTGTGTTAAAATAGCTGGTAACTGATCTCTGCTCATCCTCCCCGTGTCATCTGTGATTTTATTCCTCTCTGATTGTAGGTGGAATGATTACAGCACAAATACACAGATGTATGTCTTTAGGCCTTCTTCCATATTCTGTAGTACATGTTGGGATATGTATACATTTTTATCCCATTTCCAGGAAGAAAATAGTAAGATTGAATTTTCTTTATTTTTCCTGAGCAGTTCTGATTCTTAATAAGGTATTGGTCACATGGGTAAAAGTGGCAATTTTAAATTGGAGCTGAACAAGACACATATGGGGCTCTTATGTTTATACAGACACTCTCAACAGCAGGGAAAAGCCTTATAAATGTTTTACAGTTGAAGTGGGGAGGGGGGGAAGGAAAATTCACAGTTAATGTACTCAAATAATCTTAGGTAACACTCCTTTTATGTGAAAATAGCAGAATTTAAGGTATTTGAAAAACATCCTGAGTCTGGAACAGAAAGAAACATGTGAAATGCATCTGAATAGCGTGGAGGCCAAATACACTGCTTCTACAGTTAAATAAGGACTGGATTTCATAGTGTGTTTATTTACAAGGGATAAACAAGTGCATTTATGCAACGTGAGTAATACAAATCTTGCCTGTATATGAAACAGTGTTTTTCCTCTTGGTGTATGTAGCATCTGCCATCCAGAATTAGGATGTATTTTTCCATTTTATTTGATACCAATTTCTCAAATAAGCTGTAAAATATGCCTTACATTCTGCTAAGAAAATGACTATTGGAAAGCAAGCTGTACCCCTAGCTAGAATTCGATAAAATAACCATAAGAAGAATTTTTGCAACACCTCGAAGGCTAACTCTCTCTATATATGTTAGCCATAAAATCTTCAGTTCCCCAAGAGTAATATTTCTATTTTTATAATACTGCTTTTCTTACCTTAAGTTTATGAAAGTAAATTGTGCTGGCTGTGTTCAAAATGTAAAATTATTTGTAGATCATGATGGCATATGTGACATTTTAGAATGTCGTAGCTTTTCTCTAAGGTGTGTGAATTGGTTTATCTCTGGCTATGTGTGCTCTAAGAAGATAGTATTGTTTTTTTCCTTGCACATGCCCTTGTTATCTGCGTACAGCACGTACTTGTGTTGTGTCAAAATGCTTACATTGCACTTTAGAATACCTGGAGAAAGCCTGAAGTGGCTGTGCTTATAATGAAAGAGAAGAAGAGTGCCCTTAGGCTCCTGCCTCTCCACTTTATTTTGTAAAGATATTAAAATTTAAAAAGATATTGAAGGTTAAGCTACTTCTTCTGTAACCAGTATATATTTTTCTAGCTTTAAAGAATCAATCTTTGAACTAGGGTGGATGGATATCCTAGAAGTGTTTCTGTGCTGTTGGGGAATATTTAGGGGAGCATTTAAAGTGTTCATTAGGGGCAATAAATACTAGGAGCTGTTGTGGATTTATCAGTCTTAATTTGTAATGTACAACTGATGTATTTTCTGGCAACGTAACTTTTTCATGGCATTTGTACCCAGCTTACAAATACCAATCATTCACTTGACTGAACTGTCAAAACAGAAGACCTGGGCATGGTCTGAAAATGTCAGCATCCCTTTGATTGCAAACGGTTATTTTCAAAGTTTTCATTCAGGTACAATTGGTGGAGTGTGAGTTGCTTTAAGCTAATGCTGTTGTCAGGGTGTTAAACACTTTGGAGTGCACCAAGTTTTGAATATTTTGGCAACGTGCTGCAGGGGTGCCCCGAGCTTAGTGTTTTAGTGTGGATCGGAAGAGCAGTTCTGAAGTCCATTCCTAGGTCATCTCTACTTGCCCTGCACTGGAGCAGTTTTGGGGAGATTTTTGCTGATGAATCCTTTTCTACTCTTCTGTACTGTCCCAGGAGAAGATTAGTTAACTCTGAAATTTGCAATCTGTTTCTGCTGTACCCGTGTGATTCATTGACATTGGCATAGGCAAGGTTGAATTGTCTTCACATCCTGTGTTTTGATAGGATATTTGCACAAATAATTTAACAAGTAAATAAACATGAGAATAGCTCATTTCCTAATTCATTTTGTAAAAAATGACCAAATAGGTTTTTAAAAATTCACTTATTTCCCCTTTATTTCTCCACTTTTCTCCTATCCTCCCATTAAATTTAATATCATCTATGGCACTGATGTGGAGGTGTTCCTTATGAACATACTTAATCTTTTTTTCTTGCCCCCACTGTTGCCTTCTCCCTCTTCACGACCTTCCACTCTCATTCTTGTCCTTAGCCATTCATTAGCTTTATAATTTTTTCATAAAAAGAATGACAGTCCGCTATCCCATCATCTTTGAAAAATAAATCGAAAAGGGTAACAAATCTCTTTTCCGTCAAACTTCAATTTGCCCTTGTGTTTTGGATCCATGAACTGCTTCACACGGGTCTTACTGATCTTTAGGTCTTTCCCTCTTGCATCTTCTTCAAATCATCAACTGGTTCGTGTTGACACTTATCGAAGTTCTTAACCTGCTTTTAGTGATTTGTTCATCTGTTCTCATCTATCATGATTGAGTAGTCCCATTCAGAATTGTTAACTGATCCTTCCTTAAACTTCTGTTTTCTCTGGGCTTTTAGGATCCCAAAATTGTTCTCTCTCCTTACCCTGCCCTATTAGTCAATTATTCGCCTAAGCAAATCCACAACAAAACTGGAAAAATAGCACATGGAATAAGTGCCCAACTGACCTTTCCTTTTATGAGTAAGGAAAGATTCTTGACATGAACTGTAACGCAGCACAGGTTTTGAAGATAGAGGATTTAGGGTGTGTGGTAGGATTGGTCTCGAGTGGAAGGAGGTTTACTGCATATAATTATGAGGGGAAGCATTCTTTTAGAGGGGGGAAAGTGAACAACCATGTAGTGCAAATGTGGATGCAGAGGGGGAGAAGCACAGAATCAAGTTGATTTAGCACAGAATCAAGTTGCTGGAAAACAGGATTAATCGATACATCAAAGGAGATGAAAAGAAGGAATTATTGGCTTTTTGTGCAAATGTTAAGAGCCTGCAATAAATAACAGGTACCAAAACTCCTCGTATATGATAAACTTAAGCAGGTTGCTATGAATGTAGCCTAATGGGAAAACTCAAATGATTGAAAGGGTGAAAATATATCTGAATAGCACTGGGAGCAGAAGAAAAGTGGTGGCTCAAATATGTAACATTTTTCCATTTTTATTAATTTGAGAAGTAATTGTCTTGAATAACTCACAGCTCCACTTTCTAATATATAATTTGCAAATGGAGATTTAATTCACTGTGTGCAGTAGACCACCAGCAGCAAGCAACATGGCCAGCTCCTGAAAAGCCTCCTATAACGTGTGGGGAGAAAAATCTCTGTTATGGAAGGCTCCAATTTGTATGATGTTACTGGAATCACAGGGTCTTCTAAAGTACTCTTTTGAATTTTTTTATTTTTTATTTTTTTAAGTGTGTATATGTAGATGATTAATTTCCTTCTACAAAATTTGGTTTTAAGAGAATTCTCTATTAGGCCTCATCTTCACAGATGAATACAAAATTAATGATAGCTTAAGTACCAAAGGGAGTAATTAACAAGAGTACAAAAGAACATGAGCTGGCTAAATTCTGAACTGTGAGAAGAACAATATTTCAGAAAGTCTGTGTGTGTGTATATATTTATGTACGCCTGGCATACTGAAGAAGTCAGCTTTTGAGAATAATTGTGACAATTCTAATTAGAGAGAGAATTCATTAAGGGCAAAGGAGAGCGGCGGAAATAAATAAACCCCCCAAACCAAAGGGATAATGATACTTATGACTATGAATCGGAATCTAGAATTTGTAGAAATTCTATTCTATGTATATTTTCTTATATATGTACCCCTAAATAAAACAATGGTGAGGTAGAATCAGCATTGTAAAAAATTCTTTTTTCAATTGTACTATGTAAACATCACTTTAAAGTGTGATTACCTATCTCGTTAGTAATAGGTTTTATGTAACAGCATAGAAATCAACAATAGAGGAGTTTGAAATGATAACATAGAAATGTCAGAAATATGGGAAAATACTGATTTTCTGTATGAGGGAAAGAAAGCAGAAGAGCATGACAAAATACCTTGTATTACAACAGTAACTAATAACGCTAAATAGGGAGTAGAAATACTGGGCATTTAGCAGTCAACAGATCTGAATTACATGTCTCTGAGAGTTTTTAGAAAATCCGCTTGAGTCATTCTCTGAGTCATTAATGCTGAGTTTTAGTAAGCCATAGAATATTGGGGAAGTTCCAGACGACTGGAAGAAATCTAATGTTGTGCCAATAACAACGTAAATGGGACGACCCACATAATTATAAGTCTGTCAGCCTGACATTGATCTCAGGGAAAATAATGGAATGGTTTCTAAAGGACTCAATTAATAAAGAATTAAACAAAGGTAATGTAATTTAATGTAATTATTGCTAATCAGCAAGGGTTTATGGAAAACAGACCTTGTCAAATTAACTTGGTATCATTTGTACAAAGTTACAGATTTGGCTGATGTAATAAAGTTCTGTAGAGCACTAACTGGGCACCAAGTATTGAGGGAAAATGTGGAGAAGCCTAGGCTATTTGTTTTTTGTTTTTGAAGCATAGAAAGAAAATCAGTAAGCTCAGAGCTTTATGGTACACAGCATAGTAATTATTTTTTACTGATAAAGATGGATAACTTGAAAACAGACGCAGGTTTTTCTTCTGCTGAGGTACAGACCCTACTGGCTACACAGTGCTGTCTCCCTAGAGCATAATATACCTCAGTATTCTTTGAAAAATAATGAAGACAAGCAATTACAGCTAAAAACTCATCTGGTTCAGATGGTAAACTGTGAGCTGTGTGCTGGAGTGTTGTTGGATCTTGTGACTGTAGGTAAAAAGCAGGGTGTAGATAACATAAGCCTTGTCTTTTAGGAGTTGCAGTGGAAAAGTACCTAGTGACCACATTTTCTCCAGTTGTGTCCATTGCACTGAGGAAGATGATGATAAAGAAGTTCCATATAAATTTAATATGGCTACAACCTGCAAGTGAAATAACTCAAGAAGTACTTGGTATAAATGGATGAGAAGGGTGATAAGGGTGAAGGTTGAAGGGCTAAGGTTGTTAGATGATGACAAAATCATCTTTTTATTGTTTCCTTGCCTTATATTTCTCTTTGCTTTATTGACATTTGTGTCCTTTTGATTTTTGGGGGTATGCCATTTCCTGTGCCTATTCAGCACCTGGCATGGTCAAATGGTTCATGGTAACTTACAGAGGTGCTACTTCACCATAAATGATACTGTCAGACTGCAGTGACCAAACGAAAGGTGATTCTGGCTTTGGCAGCTATGGATGTGCTGACCTGTCATCAAATGCATCAAACTGTAGCATTTGTTTATTAACCCTCAGAGCAGAAGCTGAAATGTTTTATCTGCCAATGGCCAGGTTTAAGTTTTTGTTCAGTGAAATGTTTTTTATCAAACACTTGAAGAGCAGTAGAATTACCATAATTGTTTAAATAAGTCTTGGGTGAAAGGTTTACAGACAAACAGGAGAGGTCACTCAGGACTATAGAAGTTTCTGCACACAACTAAATCATACTTACCAGAGCTGGTAACTCCACATTTTTTTTTGACCAGCATGGTAAGAGTAATTTTGTTCTTGCAGCCTCTACTGTCAGAGAAAGCTATACAAAAGCTAAAAGATAACAACTTGTACTTAGCATATATGCAGGTAAAATTCAAAGCGCTTTTTATTGAGTTCCACTACAATTTTTTAAATATCTCTTGATGTTATGTAACTCGTTTGTGCTTTTTAAGGGTTGATTAATTACAAGCAAATCGAATCGGGGGGGAGGGAACGAGTTGTACCTGTTACTCGGTGGAGCTTCCTGGAAACATTAGTGTCTATTCTGGGAATTCACATCTTGAAGTGGGAGTAGAAAATAGAAGCAAAATAGCCAAATTTCCATCAGTTACTACTGATGAAGAACTTGTTGAAATAAACTTTCAAACATCCATCGTGCCCACAAGTTTTTATTGAAAGTCTAACTGCATTCCACTGGAGAACTTTTGGATGAGGGAAGTAATGTTCTCCATTACAAAAATCACCCAAGAGAAGCTTTGGGCAACTCTTTTCTAATTTTGATCTCTATCTCTTAATGCTTTACACAAAAATGGAAAACACAAGCATTTTTGAAGTTGCTTCAGACCTTACTGAGCTATAAATGAGGTTTATCTAGGCAGATTGTAGTTGCCTGAGTAATTAATCTTGAATGACTGATTTAACTTCATGCATCTTCCTGAGTTTTTTTTCTCTTTTAGTTTGTACTTATCTACTGACATACAGATTTTTAGGTCTAACTGAATAAAAGTTACATGGTAAAATCCATTCAAAGTGAATCAGTTATCCTGGAGTCAGTATCTTCTCCTTAGACAATATTGTATGTATACATATATTTACATACAGATACATGTGTGTGTGTGAATGGAAAAGACCTATATGTCCTAGTGGAGATTCATGAAGATGAAAGTATTTTCATCTTCACTAATTGCTTTGAAAACAAATAAGCAAATGGTCTGCAAGAATGAGATAGACATATTGAAAAACGTGGTTATCCTGTGGGTAAATTGGATGGAAGTATGCCAGATGTTAAAATTTTGCAGGCTTACCAGGCAGAATATTCTCCAGTGAAGCCTTCTGGCAGAGCATCTACTTTAGTTTGACCCTTCAGAGCCCTAGGTGGCTGAGTTCTTTCTCTGTACTATCTAGAGAGGGCTTCAGGCTTAAACTGCAATATTCTTAGGATTAGATTAGAAATGTGAAGCGTTACTGCGTGGTTTTATGTTTTATTTTGGTCTTTTTTTTCAGTAACTAATGTAGAAACTCCAGTGCCAACATTATGTACTCTTTGATACCATTCCTCGTTTATGAAGTTACATTAGTTTCATTTTTGGTCCTGATACCTCTAATAGGCATTCACTACAGCTTGAGTTCATAATAAAGTGTGAAAGGCAAGAAAAGTCTGAAAGTAATTTTTGATAGGAAGATGTGAGAAGACTGTGGTTTCTGTTAAAGACAGAGGGGGCAAGAGACCATTCCCTTTCCTGTAAATAATGAGGGTTCCCTCTTTCCTCCCAAGACAAAGCAGTTAGGCCTGCTTTAAAATAGTTGAGATCCAGCAATGAAATAATAATCACTGAAACGGAAGGACAGGACATCTCGAAATGAAGAGAAGGAACTTAGCAGCATGGAGAACTCAGTGTGACGGAATACAACTAAGGCTGAGAGTGTAATTAAAGGAAAATCAGAGCATCTCTCGCTTTGCATCTACATTTTCAAGGGATGAAATTTAAACATGGAAGAGATGTGGGGGTGAAATAATTCCTTTAAAACAAAATAAAATACTATGGAAGCAAAAATAGCAGGAATACATGAGGACAAAAAAAATTCATTAGGAGAGGGTTATTTTCCTAGCATCTTATCATAGAATCATAGAATGGTTCAGGTTGGAAGGGACCTTAGAGATCATCTTGTTCCAACCCCCCAGGCTGCCCAAAGCCCCATCCAGCCTGGCTTTGAATACTTCCAGGGAGGGGGCATCCACAACTTCTCTGGGCAACCTGTTCCAGTGTCTCACCACCTCACAGGGAAGAATTTCTTCCTTATATCTAATCTACCCTCTTCCAGATTATAACCATTACCCCTTGTTCTGTCATTATCTATCCTTGTAAAAAGCCCCTCCCCAGCT